>CM046032.1:10367096-10680579 GCA_025215565.1 Flaveria ramosissima
ATCATCATCATACAGGGCAACATCATACATTCATAATATGCATAAACATGCAACATCATCATCCTCATGCCCTACATGCTCTCTAAGGCCATAACATTCATCTTACATGCTCTTACGGTTTACTTTACATCAAACTTACATCTGCACCTTTCCCCGAAGGCCAAAAGTCAAACTACACATTCCTTCGAGTGCAACAGCCCTATCGGGCGTATGAACACCCTTCAGTCGCATGGCCTCCATGCGACTGAACATCATGCGACTGGACTCATGCGGATGAACATCTATGCGAATGAACATCCAATCGTGCGTATGAACCTTGTGCGAATGGGATTACTGCGAATGGGCACCTATGCGACTGACCTTATGCGAATGGACTCATGCGACTAAGCATCTATGCGACTGAACCCTCAGTCGTGCACTCCCCATGCGACTGGACTCCCAGTCTTGCGACTGAAACCTTAGTCGTGCGATTGAACCCTCAATCGTGCGAATGAATCCCAATCGTGCGAATGACCCTCAATCGCCCTCATTCGGCCGTATGGCCTTCATTCGGTCGCCTAGCCCTAGCTGATGCAGAATGGGGTTCATCCCGAACCCAAGCTGCCATTTTCGGCCTCCAAGCTCATCCAAACCCATTCTAAGCCTAAATTAACCCTCCTGGACCTTAGAAATGCATACCTTAACACCATACAAGCACACACAAACCCGGAATCGTACCCCAAACACATCATACACATCACACCCAAATGGGTCAAACACATACACACCCAAAAACGGGTTTTGAACATTTTCCAGCCCCAAAATCAGTTGAAAACAAGTAAAAGTGGGGTCCTAGAACTCACACAATCGAGCACAAAGACAAGAGCTTCGATTTGGCTTGCTACACGACGAATTTGGACACCCGAATCACCCGAAACACCACTTTTCTCCTTTTTCTCCTCTTTCTCTCTTCTCCCCCTTTCAAATCTGAAAATATGTGAAGTGTGGGGGAGAGTGGGCTGCCCTCTCCCTACACATATCACCACATTACCCAACTTTTCTTCGTTGGCGAGTTTGGTCCCTCGACTTTGGAATTTATTTCTTTCCTTCTTCGCCGGCTTCAAAATAATAAATTTCCGGGTGTTACAAAAAGCAATGATAAATAGATACGAATAGAGCAAGAAAAATGCCTAATATTTATAACGCTCTGGTAGTTAAGGGTCGAGATACTGTTGGGCAACCAATTAATGTGACTTGTGAGGTACATCAATTATTAGGAAACAATCGAGTTAGAGCCGTAGCTATGAGTGCTACAGACGGTCTAACGAGAGTCAAATCATTGCTATTTGACTCGGACCTGTTCTAAAAAGTCGAGGTATTTCGAATTGTTTGTTGACACGGACCCCTCAAGTTACTTTCATTTTAGATCCTATTAATTTAAGGCAAAGCCTTAAAAAAATAAAAAATAAAAAAAGGAGGAATAAGCTATTCTTTTTTTTAAATAACGTTGGCCGGGAGATGTTGAAGCTGCATAGATTATTTGTATTGTGCCTACTATCATCAACTAGGAGAACTGATATTTAATGTTTTACAAACAATTAAACCAAATCAATGTTGATTCCGCAAACGTTGACTTGCCATCAACCGACACTGATAATTCCTGTTTGCGATCCTTGGATTCATAGGAAGGCACATCCAAAGGTTCTTATGGTGATGAGAGTTGAAGGCTTACAATTATTAATTGTTGAAGGTCATGGGTCTCTTAAAGTTGATTCATTTTGTGTTTAAGATCCATTGCCTTTGAAGCAGCTTGCTTAAGATATTTAAGTTGTTCTTCAAGGATCGTTACTCTTGTGGATTGTTGTTGGATATTCTATCTGCTGAAGATTTCAACAGACATTTCTCAAATTCAAGAATTGTGGCTCTTTCAGCATGACTTTGAAGCCTTGCATTCTCAGGCTATAAAATACTTATGTTGACCAAGTTCAAGTTTATCAGCCGTCAAATCACTTATTTGTTTCATACTTCCTTCATCCATAGATGTGGAATCATTAGGTTTTCAGGTACTAGGCCGAGCCTCTCTACCCTCACCACTAGACGGAATGAATCAAGTGAGACAATCTCAAGGGGAATTATCGTGCTTGTGGGCATAGAGATGTTGTCTTTGTCCCGTTGCTCAATTGATGAATCAGCAGTAGAGTCAACCTCTTCCACATTGATCATTTCTTCCCTAGGATCAACCTCTTAGGGTAAAGGATGTAGGTTAGATGTTGCTACAAACAAATCAGTCCCCACAGTCTATATTTTATGGAAAGGGGAAGACAATGGATCATGCTAAGGTGAAGTATGGACATTATTATCTTAGGTAATAGACATGTGTATGGGAGAGAGTGGAGGTAAGTCTAATGTCCCAGGATGTGAACTAGATCCTAATGAGACTTCTTCCTTATAAGTTGTATCGACAATATGGGTATCCCTTTTGGTTTTCTTAATGGAGTGTTGGGACTCCGATCGAGTGCTTAAGGTTTGGGTGTGGGTGTGGGTCTAATTAGAAAAAAGAAGAGACCCCTTCTTCTTTGAGCCTTGTCTAGGTGTGGCTAACACCTGTGACTTGATTGGGACCCTTGTTTCTATTATTGTCTTTTTGAGGAGAGGTGATTTCGGGGGTTGCATACTTTCAGTAGAAGATGCAGGGGTTCTCTTTTGTTTGTGAGATTTCAGCTTTGATGTAGAGGGTGTGGGATCAACAATGGTGAGTGTTTCCGTACTGCCACTCTAAGGCTCAATGACCTCAATTATATGATCAAACAAAGGAATTACCTTCCTAGAAAAAGATTTTAGGGTTGCTCAGGACTTTGAAAATATTTCTTTGATTACACTTCCTAAAGCATAAAAAACCCCACTAATTTTATGTTGTAAAAATAGTTGTATGAATCTAGGGTACATTAAAAACTTAAATTTTGCAGCAACATTTACATTATTAGAAAGGTGTTGAGAAAAGAAGTTTGGAAAATTATAACTCTTCTATTTGACTAAACCATGGATAGCCCCTGCTAAATCTAATGGTACTTGATCCTAGCCTCCTGACTTGTTGGAAAGACAATATAGGATGATATGAAGGAATATTCTCCACTTATGATATACCTTTGATTTGGAGAAGGTGGACGTCCTTCGTGTCCCATATCTTTAAAAGTGGCACTGACAGCTTCTTTTGAGACAAAGATTCACCATTGGTGTTGTTCAACTTCAGATGTTGACGAATTTCAGCAAATGAAATGGTGACCTTCATCCCATACACTGTCGTAGTGAGGACCTTTGCTCCACGTTCCCTTTGTATAAAACATGTGGTCTAGAAATTCTTGAGGTGAGACTCACAGATCACCGGATCTATTTTGATGGCAAAGGCATAATTGATATTGCTTAGGAATTTAAGAACAAGATCATAGACGGGATCAACTATGGATTGAAAGGATGCAGTGATGTTGTGATTTGGACGACATTCTAAGATTTGAGGTTGAGCAACCAATTAAAGTTGGTTGATTTTGGTAGGATTTGAAAGATTGAAGGTTTAAGGGTTTGATTTGTGAGAAAATGAAGATGATAATGGTTGCAAAACCTTTGATTTATATGGTTATGGATAATATATTAAAATGTTTTACCATTGTAGTTGAAAAATCGAAGGTGTGAGATGAAGAAACAGTCTTTTAAGGTAACTTCTCCGGGCCACTCCATATCACAAGATGAAAGTGATACCTACTGGATCCTTTTTTAAAACAACTAGTAGTAAGCCCGCGCATTGCGGCGGGGGCGTGAAACCGTTAAAAAACCAAGTAAAATCATGGTTGCGAATTCACGCAATAAATATAAGAAAACCAAACGCAAACATCATTGTATACATTTGAAACTTTATATAAAAAAAATTGTCACAACCCATGCATTGCGGCAAGACCGTCGTTGTGGAAAAATAAAATATATACTATATTTAGCAGGGGTCAATTTGAACACTCTATACCAACATGCTGGTAAAAATAAGCATATCACAATTCACAATTACATACTCAGAATTTTATAAATGTTATATTTTAAAAGTTAAAAAGAAAAACAAATTATGTTTAAAATTAATTATAATATTAAAATATTAAAGTACTAAACAATAGAAAATGACAAAAAAAGAAAGCAAATAGACCTAAAGTTTAAAAATATTAGTTATTTGCCAAAAGAAACTTTAACCATTATGCATCTAAAGCTTATACCTTGTGCTCAAGTGATGCCCATTATGGTTTTTAAAGTATAAATAATGTGCTAAAATCACGACATATGCCAAATCTTCCCATTCGGTAGATACCCACTTTGCCTAGTTATCCGCTGACTTGCATAATTCAGCATATAGCTAGATATCTGTGGATATTAGATACCTATTTATTTGTTGATTTGCAAATTTTAGCAGATACATAGTTTGAGCCGTTATATCAAGAAAGGTAACTTTTTACAAAATTTTCAGTTATCATTAAATCATTAATTATTACAAGTTTATCAATACAGTAGCACATACAAGATATTTAAATATTGATTCATCAAAAGCTTTTGTGAATAAATATGCATATTCTTCATTTGTATGGACTTTAATCATTTAATGATTTTCTTTTCGGCACAATCTATAACAAAATGATATCTGGTGTCAATGTGCTTTGTAGTTAAATGCTAAATAGGATTGTTGGTGATGGAGATAACACAATTGTTGTTAATTTGAATTGAGTAATCATGAAAGTATGTTCGTAATCTCTAATTGAGTTGGGATCCACGACACTTGAGCACAACAACTTGATACAACAATGAAATCTACTTTAGTAGTTGATGTGGAGACAAAGGTTTGCTTCTTGCATTGTCATGAAACCAATCTCCCCCCTAGAAATTAACATCATCCTAAGGTGCACTTTTTATTGATATTGCATCCTCCATAGTCACTATCTGTAGATCCATAGAAATTAAAGTCTGCACTCTTAGGGTACCATAAACCCAACTTAGGTTCCCCTTTGAGAAACTTCAGAATTCTCTTAGTAGCCATTAGATGTGAAACTTTTGGAGCGGCTTGGAATCTTAAACATAGGCATGTGACAAACATGATATCTTGTCTGCTGGTTGTGAGGTACATGCGAGATCCAACGATGACTTTTTACTGCTGCTGATCAATTGCTTCCTCCTCAAGATCAGAAGTTAATGAACATGTTTTGACATTGCATTTTTAGCGGCCTTAGAATCTATAGTTTGAAATCTTACTAAGATGTTCCGAACATACTTAGATTGATTTATGAAAATGCCATCAGATGTTTGTTATACTTTCTTCCCTAGAAAGAAGGTTGCTCTCTAATTTAACTAATCTCAAATTTTTAAAGGCTTAATACAAGCTCTCGTTGCTAGACCTGAAGATTATAGAGAGTGTCTCATACCTTCCTGATGAAAAGCGTTTTTTCTATGGATCCTCTAGTGTATCCATTCTATAGGAGAAATATAGAGAGTGTCTCATACCATTTCTTTGGGGCTTGATTAGGACTATAAAGGCTTTCTCAAGCGTGCATATATGATCTAGATGCTTGGGATCTTCAAAGCCTGGAGGTTGACGGACATAAAATTCTTTATCAATCTTATCATAGAGTAATGCACTCTTAACATCCATCTGCAACACCTTGAAGTCTTTAGAGGCAGCAAATGCTAGAAAAATTCTAATTGCTTCAAGGCTGGCCACAGGAGCAAAGACTTTATCATAATCAATCCTTTCGTGTTGTGTGTACCCTTGTATAATAAATCTTGCTTTGTTCTTGATAACAGTGCCCCTGTCATCCTTCTTGTTTCTAAAAACCCATTTGGTCCATATTGCAGTCTTCCCTCATGGAAGTGCACATAACTTCCAAACATTTTTCTGACCAAATTACAGAAGCTCTTCTTACATGACTTCTACTCAACTATTGTATCTTAAGGCCTCATAGACTTTCTTTGGTTCCAATTAAGAAAGAAAGCATGAAAACAAAAAGAAGTTTGCTTCATTCACCCTGCTTCTTGTCTTGACACCAGTTATTGCCAATGACATTCTCAATTGTATTTCCTTCTATGAATTCTTAGTCTTGGAATTACTTGGAGTTCTTGGGATAGATGCAAATTAGAAAAGTTTGTTTCAGGTAGTTTGGCAAATGGATTGACTACTTCATCTACCGAATAGACTCTATCTTCAGCATCTGTCATATTTGGTTCATTTTCAAGAGATTGTTTAAAAACACAATGATCATCAGACTCTTCATCTAATAAGTCATAATGAGCAAGTGATGGTTGACTCACATTGTTTGTGGTATTAGCATCTACGTCTGCTGAATGAGGCTGGATTGTATTAGCAGATGACCTATTATGACTGGTCCATTGCGGAAGATCTACCCTGTGATCTTCAGCACTTGCTACTTTTATGTCTGCCGACTTTTTAAGAGAGTCTCCTAAAACGTTCTCAATCAAATGGTTAAATGCATTTATGAATCCATCTTGATCAAACATCCAATTTGGGGTATTTCCAACACTATTTGAAGAATCTTCTTTAAATATGACATTTTTAGATTATTCAATATTGTGATCAAGTTTATTGTATACTATGTATGCCTTAGCTTGTGATGAGTATCCAACAAAGAACTCATCTACTAATTTCTCATCAAACTTGGATATCCAAAATGGTCTTTTCTTATGTCATAATGGTCTTTTCTTATGTCATAATTCATAAGAGGGTTTTCCATGTGTCTTGACTATCAACACTCTGTTATGAACATAACATATTGTAAGGATTATACTTAGAGCCTGATGCAACCAAAGAACTCTCAGCATGGATATGTGAAGTATGAGGAAAGTTACTTCAAAAGGTTTTATATAACTCAAGGAATTTCACTAAGTATCAACTATACCGAAGCCAAAAGACCAAATCATCCGAAGGCAAAGATGAAGTGTTCTGAAGCTTTAAATGCAAAGTCTTCCAAAGCCAAAACTGGTTTCTTCCGAAGACAGATAAAGCATGTTTTCTCTGACATGCTCTAGTGAATATTCCATACTTTTGTCAACTGTAGATTAAGGTCTTTAGACTGTAACTTTCTACCTTTGTACTTTTATCCTTTTTGTATTAGATAAGGATGCGAGCTATGACATGTCATAGTCACTAGTCAAAACGCAATTTGCCTTTTGACTTTATATTTATCTTGTTGTATAGGTTAGTGTTTCTAATTGGCCTTCAATGTATGGCCGGTTATAAGATGTAGTATAAAGTATCTTAGGTACTTGTCATTAGAACCAAGCTTTGTAACATTTTGTAAAAGCACTTGAGTGCAATACACATCATTCCTGAAAACCATATACTTGTGTTCTTTAAGTGTTCTTTGCTTGTGTTTATCATTTCTCTTTAAACCAGTACCATATTTGATCTGTTAAGTGTTTAACTCTGTCCAACCTTGTGAAACTATTGCATTGATCCCCTCACCAGTCCTGCACATGTAGTGCTGACTACTTTAGCCCAGAATGTTATAGAAAGCTTGGAGTGACAACATGGTACTTGCATGCTCAATAAGAGTCCTATTTCTTCTCTCAGCAACTCTGTTTTGTTGAGGTGTTCTAGGAGCATTATATTGCCTTGCAGTCCCTTTGGATTCACAGAAAGAATCAAGGGTGTGGTTTATGAATTTTGTACCCTGATAATATCTAATTACTTTTACATTTTCATCAATTTAATTTTTTGTTTTGATGATAAATTATTTTAAGATCTTAGAAGTTTCATCTCTAGTTTCTAAAAAGAAAACCCATGTGAACCTAATAACATCATCTATTATTAACAAGCAATATGATTTTCTTCCCAAACTCCTTACACCTGTTGGTCCAAACAATTCCATATGCAATAGATGTAAAGGAGTTATGAATGAAATCATTTCTTTGGACTTATGAGGGTATGTGTGTTGCTTTCCCTTTAGACAAGCAACACTGTGATCAGCACTTGTAAACACTTTGTTCGGTAGTCTAATGACTAACCCATTCCGAACTAGTTTGTTCATGTTTTTGAGATTTACATGTGCCTATATTATGTGCCAAAGGGATGACTCATTCAAAGAAGCTTTGGAAATAAAACAAAAAAGATTTCTTGAATGTTATGCATTCTGCATGTTGAGCATGTACATATTGTACTTCCTATTCGGATAAACCGTATCCAAATTCGAACAAACCGATCCGAATTCCTTATTTGGATTTCGGATGGCAAATTTTTTTTATTCGAATTGTTCATATTAATCGGATATCAGATTAATCCGAAAAAGAAGTCCATTAGATTTTTTAATTTATATGTTACCCATTAGAATAACAAGCCCAATTTAATTTGTTACAACCCACTACTTAATAAAAATTAGCGATCGACTAATTCTTCACTCCATCTGCTACCAATTCAAAGTTTTCATAAGCGATTAAGCCCTCATATACAGCCTCTATCGCAGCTCCTCCACGCTCCATTACAGCCTCTTCCGGGCTACATCGCAGCCTCTTGCAAGGTCCATCACAGATTCGCAGCCTCCGTCACAAATTCGCAGCCTCTTCCAGCCTCCATCGCAGATTCCTCAATCGCAGCCTCCTCAATCGCAGATCGTAGTAGGCTATCTCGCATCTTCTCTTCTTTTAAAAATTAAGTGTACAAAAACTATATTGGTGGGCAGAAATCTCATGTATTAGCATCTGTCAATTAAACATTATAATTTGTGTTTTTGTTATTGTTGTAAACTTGTAATTGATGGATTGACTTTTGGGAGCATTTGGTCTGTCATCTGACTAGAATTCTAAAATTAATATGTTATATAAATTGCATGGTTCTTAACTTGTTATTAAATCAATATATTATATGAATTGTGTGGTTGATGATAACAATATGTTTTAGGTAACAATACAATAGCAGTATGGTGATTAAATCAATATGTTATATGTTATAACAGTATGGTTGTTATTAACAATATGTGATCACTTATTAATGATATGAGGATTAAGTGTAATATTGCTTATTAACAATATGTTTTAGATGTAGTTATATTATATATATTATGTGTTAATAAAATGTGGATGTGAGTTTTCAAAGTTATGTTTTTGTTAATACTTTATGTTCGTTGTTTGTTAAAATGTAAATGATCTTTATGCAAATTGTCATTTATTATGTTTGCTGTAAAATGTCTATGGAGGGGGATTCTAATGCAACTACTTTGAAAACGAAATATTCATAGAAAGCAAAGAGCTATAACCTAAGATCAGTTGTATGGAAACATTTCACCAGGTATTTTGATGAGGATGGAAAATAAAGGGTGAGATGTAATTATTGTTTAGCAAATTACACTTGTGAATCGAAAGGTTCTGGAACATCTAATATGAAAAATCACATTTCGAAGTGTAAGAATAACCTCGCAAATAGTTCGTCCAATCAGTCAAATCTTGCATTTAGTACGGAGAAGGATGAGGAAACTAGTGATAGTAAAGTTTGTTTACACTCTATTCGGTTTGATCATAAAAAAGGTAAAAGAGCAATAGTTGAAATGTTGATTATGTGACAACCGACCTCCAGGTTGTTACCCTAACCCTAGATTACTTGCATCATTATCCATGTTATGAGTGCTAATAATTGAAACTATTCAACCCTACTATGAAATTGGAAACAATTCTTACTATTTGATGTAATTATGATTTTTATGTGATTTTATTATTGACTTTGAGCTAATTTAGGTTTTTCTACCTTTTTAAAAATTTGGTGTCCCGGGAATGTCAACTAGTCACCCTTACAAAATTAAATTCAAGAGAAGGCAATTAAAATGTGAGCATACACACTCACACTTACATAATTTTCGGCCATGCATGCATGTGCATGCATTAGATACCTCAATTCACCATCCACTAAATAATACATAATACCCAATACTACAAAATTACACTACATAATAATAATTTCCAATTAAAAATTAAATAAGAAATCCTCCCCACTACACTCCAAATCGGCCGCCCCCCTCTCACCACTCCTCTCCTCTCTTCACCACCACCCCCACACACCCACTCACCTTTCATGCACATCTCTCCTCTCTCCCTCTCTCCCTTTATTCGAACTCATCAGCTGGTCACACACACACACACATCTCACAACACTCTCAAACAATTCTCTCAAGGACTAGTGCAAGGAAATTCGAAGAACACATCAAGTTCCATTCGGCCAAGAGCAAAACCGCAAAGAAGTGGCCTAGTTCGCGAGATTTGGTCACACAACCGTACTTGTTCCACCTTTACAGCCTTGGTTCGAGTTTCTCATTCAAGTCCAAGGAGTTTCAAGCCATTCACGACCAACACACCTTCTAAACCGTGAGTTACATCATCGAGTGTAAGCTCATGTTGTCGGTTTTGTGACATTTCACTTGTTTTCTTCATTTATCACCTAAGAACCGTGTATTTCCTTGTTGTAGCAGAAACATCTCACCATCATCTTTTTCTTAAGGAGTTCCCAACGTTCTTGAAGGTAAACCTCATGTTATGTTAGTCATTCTTGAGGTGGAAACCGATTTCCACCATGAAAACCCTCATTTTGAGTGTTTTGGTATCATCTAACTTGTGAAAGCTTCAACTCTTGTAAACCAAACTTGTGACCTGCATTTTTATGACTTAATGGACTCCCAAGAACATGTTTTTAAAAGTTCCAAGAGGCTACATACTCAAATCCACGGTTGATACATGGATTTCACCTTGAAACCCTCCTTTCTACATGTAACAACACCCTTTTGAGCATTTGTTTGAAAAATCCTTTTAACCAAGACCCATAACCTACTCATTAACGACTTAATGACACCTTAACAATCTGTTTATGAAGTTAAACGGAGTGTTGACAACATTTAAACTCGAGTTAAGATGGTTTACACAAGTGTAATTGTCGGTTATGACATTTTCTACATATTTGAAGCATATGGATGTATAGATCAACTAGGCAACATGTTGGGACTGAAATTACAGTAGGTTTTAGTGAATATTAGAAGTGTTATCAATGTTTAATCTCTGGAATAAAGGACATGTTGTGATTTACCCTCTTTTAGTCACTTTCGGGACCCGAAAACATGGTAAAATGACTTAAAAATAGTAAGAATACAAATTTAACATTCTTGAAAAGTATTCCAGGCTCAAAAATGATAAATAAAGTACTCTGGAGTCAATGGATAATTTAAATGGTCAAAGACACAAATAAATGACGTTTTAACTAAAAACGGGTACAAACCGAGCATCGTTTTTGAGAAAAATCCATAAAAATAGAGTTCAAACGAAGATTTATAAAAATCATATGATTTCAGTAAGTTAAGTAATAAAAGATTTAAAGGATTTGAAAAATTGGTCAAACAAGCTTTAAATGGTCAAACCCGGTCAAAACTGCGTTTTAACGGGTCAAACGTAAAAACAAGATTTTTAACTATAAAAGGCCAATTTACACAATTTAAGGACTTAAAAATTTATAAAGATATCTTTTAGAAAATACCTACTGTTCCAAGAGTTAAATATATGAAAACTCCAAATTACTGTTAAAACTATCCAGCTTTTACCGTAACCGGGAGCGTTAAACGCGCAGTTTTTAAAATCGAACCCGTAAACTAAAGTTTTGAAGCACTTACTCCATAATAATCATAATATGACTCTAATAATCTGATTTTTGGTCTTAAATGACATAAAAGGGCAAGAAACTAAACTTGAGGGTAGAAACTATCAATTTTGAAACTTGAGGGACCAAACTGTAAAATTTTTCCAAACCTTATAACCGACTTCCAGGAAGCTAATAAACACTTAAACAACAAAATTTATTAGTATACTTAACCAAATGAAGTGAAAATCCCAATTTTTATGAAGACTCCTTGACCTGCCATAAAAGGAAAGTTTTTATACAAACCTTCACGAAACCAAAGCCTTACTCAATAGCTAAACCCTTGACACCATTGTTGCACTTTGAATGAGTTTAGGGCAGTAGCTTATTGCTTAATATGTACATGTTAGGGTGCTAGACTTGAGACACTTCCCGGTACACCAAGAGACTTTTGACTGGAAACCTAAGGTGAGTTCTGATGATCCCCCTTTTTACTATTGTTTTGGGATGAAACATGCTCTACTTTTTATGAACTATGATTGTGCTTTATTTGATGATTCTATGTGGGATTTATGGTTACCTGCTGATACTTATATCATGATCATTAATTCTTTCGTGAACCGCTTGATTTATATGGATAGATCTATTTGGGGAATCCCCCACACACAGTGGCTTCCGTTCCAGGAAGGTTACCCCACTGAGATCCTAAGGGTCGTTGTGGCATGTAACAAGTTTTGTTAAGATATTATGGTGAACAATCAGGGCAGGTAGGGTTCACTGGATTGGGGCTCAGTTTCTTCCTTCGGGAATATCCGGTAAAACACAACTTTAGAAGAGGCCAAAAGGGACTGAGTGCAGGGTTGATTATGATTTTTCCCACGATGATAAACAATGATTATTTTCTTTTAATCAAAGATGGATTTGTTAAGTCCTTTTGTTTTTAAACTTTAAGCACTTGAATTCACCAACTTTTTAGTTGACACAATTTTCTTTTGAGCATGTTTCAGGTAATGTATGAAGAGATCCTAGCTGTTGTGAAGACCTAGACTTATCCCTGTGACATGGCATTGCCATATTTTCCTTGATGAAACATTTGAAAAATTTTATATTGTGTTGAACAAGTACAATTTATTTTTATGGATGATTGTAAAACTCATTTGGGGGCTTGATGTGTTTCTAGCCCCGCTATCTTTTCAAAACATTAATGCCATGTGATATTCTCTCCTTTGAGCTCTTATAATGGTTTGTTTCCGCTGCCATATGTTGTTGCTAGTCTGTGACGTCCCACCCTACCTGGGCCCGGGGTGTGACAGATTGGTATCAGAGCCAAAGGTTGTAGAGAAGTCGGGAATACCATAGTAGACCCTAGGCTACAACCCTGATACCCTGGGACTGTCCTTGTGGGAAGTGTTGGGATGATCGGGTTGGGTAAATTGATGATTACACTTGATCAACGTAATCATGAATTTACAGACGCGTAATTTCCCATCACTGATCTTTAGGTTATGGTTGGACTTTTTCTGGTTTATATTGATGATTTGAAACTAATTTTAAAAAGGGGATTTAAATGATTTTTTATGATGAACCATGTTATCCGATACTACTTGAAGAAACTATTGATCTGGGCAAAACAGACAGCTATATGTTGGAATAACAGATACTATTGCCATCACTACTATTATTAGTACTATTATGTAAATCATGAGCTATGAGAAACCAAATTACTCATGATGTATTTCTTACAGGACAACGTCTATGGCTGATAAAGGAAAGGCGCCTGCTCACCCCGACACTGAGACCGCTCCTACTGGAAACCTGAGGAGAGAGAAGCCCCAGACGGAGTATTAGGCGTACCTCCGGAGATGCGGACATCCAGGGTGGATATCCGTCACGTCCGAAGACACTGAGGCTTCCGAGACTCTTCCTCCACATCACCTTCCCGAAGCCGAACGCGATCCCACTCTCCTCAAGTAGCTGCTCCGACCCTCTCACCCATCCCACCTATTGGGAATAGGGGTGCGCGTACTGTCACCCGACCTTGTAAAAGCGTTAGGCCAGGATCCTCCGTATCCTTTAGGATGCCTCCTCCTCCTCCCCCGCCTGTTAGGATTCCAACATCGGTACCTCCACTGTTGACCCTCGTGACGAACGCCTGATGCCGCCGAGACATAGTATGTATGACGGCCCTAGCGTACTGGCTGGTGATAGGTACTCCCCAGTCGAGTCGCCGGGCAAGTGAATGTAGGACCCTCCCATGCGACATTGGATGGGATTTTGAGGACTGTTCGCCGTCATGAGCTGACTGTTCAGCACGCCACTCGAACTTCTCAGTCGGCTCAATTCCAGGCGATGATGGCTACGCAAGGAGTGAAGCGTTTGGAGCAGGAGCAGAGGAAGAAGGGTACAGGATGGTTTGGATGGCTAAAGAGGAAGTGGATGTGAGAGCTGGAGTACTCAGTGGGATTATCTGTCTGTGGACAGTAGAAGGAAACTATTGAATTCTTATTCGATACTATTATTTTATTATCATGGGGGTGATGGCACCTTCCAAATTGTAAGAGCATGACTCTGATTCTATTTGTTTGGATGATACTATCGTAAACTGCTACTGGGAAGCTAGAATTATTAAACTGTCTGTATTGAAGTGCTATATGTTTTGTTGTGCCTTGAAATTTGTCTGTGCCTTTTCTAAGTGGTTGCCCGACTGTTATGTCATGTTTTGATTTGGACTTTGTAAGGTTCTTTAGTGGGTTGTAAATACATATGTGCATGCCATGATCCTTCTTCCGAGGCATGGTGTGGTAGGATAATGATGCATAGGCTATCCGAAACAAAATTTATGAGATGCTAAACGAATCTATTTGTGATACTATCAGAATGCCGACTCGTAGAGGAACACGTTTTGGTCGACGTGGAGCCACCAGGGGCCGCCATGAGGAAGCAAGGCCTATTGGAAACCAACCTACTCCACTAGGGACTCCCCACGGGGAAAATACTAATCAAGAGAGTGACGAAAGAATTGCTAACCTCGTAGCTCAGCAACTGGCTAACGCCATTCCGACTATCATTGCACAGATAAATGCGGACCGGGATAACACTACTGGTAACGACCGGCCGGTAAACGATGAGAGCCACGACGAAGAAGCCGAGGCGTTAAGGAATGGATGCTCTTATAAGACCTTCATGGCATGTAAGCCCAAGGACTTCTATGGCACCGAGGGTGCTATAGAGACTTACAGGTGGATTGACGAAATGGAAGCTGTCTTAGACATCAGCGAGTGCAAGATGGAGCATATGGTGAGGTTTGCATCACAATCTCTCAAGGGATCAGCTCTTGAATGGTGGAAGTCCATTACTCAGAGCCGTGGAAGAAACGTGGCTAATCGAATGGGTTGGACTGAATTCCGAGAGCTAATGACCAACAAGTATTGCCCCATCAATCAACTCGAGAAGCTGGAGACAGAATTTTTAAGCTTGGAGATGAAAGGACCCAACTACACCGAATACATCAATCGTTTCTTAGCCCTGTCCTGACTTGTTCCACATTTGGTGACGCCAGAAGCCAAAGGTGTAGCACGGTTCATCTGGGGACTACACCCAAGAGTTAGGGGTATGGTTCGTGCCTCTCAGCCTGTGACCTTGCAAGCTGCTGTCGACCTTACCAGCAGTTTGACTGATGATCTAAATAGGGCTGGATGGACCGATCAAGCAAGGGCTGATGAGAAGAAGAAGTTTGTTGGTGATAAAAGGAAGTGGTTTGAAGCGAAAAGAGCGGTTGGAAGTAGTAGTGGGTCAAGTAGAAGGAGTTCTGAAGGAGTGAGACGTGATGATCAAGGAAGCAAAAACCGGAGATTGTATACGGGGACAAGCCCATTCTGCAGCAAGTGCAAGTTACATCATCAAGGGGAATGTAACCCGATGCCCTGTTTTAGGTGCAAGAGAACAGGCCATTTAATTAAAGACTGTACTTATGCACCGGGGAAACAATGCTATGAGTTTGGAGATCAAGGGCATATGAGAAACAAGTGTCCTAAGCTGGGTAGAGACAAGGATGCCAAGCACAACAAGCCTAAGGGAAGAGCTTTCGTTATGGACCCAGCAGGAGCTCGTAGGGAACCCGACGTGGTCAACGGTACGTTCCTTGTAAACAATCATTCCGCTACTGTACTGTTTGATACTGGAGCGACTGCTAGTTTTATCTCTAGTACTTTTAGGCCATTGATTGACTTAGACGTGTGTACCTTGACTGATACGTTTACCGTAGAATTAGCTGACGGTAATATTTTAGAGGCTAATGAAATCATTAGGGATTGCCCCCTGAATCTAAAAGGGAATACGTTTAAGATTGACTTGATGCCCATTAAGTTAGGAGGATTTGATGTGGTTGTGGGTATGGACTGGTTAGCGAAGCATAAAGTCGAAATCGTATGTGATGAGCGACTACTCAAGATACCGTTGAGCGAAGAAGAAGTGTTAGTGGTAGAAGGTGAAAGGAGTAACACTCTATACCCTATGATATCCCACTTAAAGGCTACCAAGAGCTTGATGAAGGGATGTCCAGCTTTTATAGTATATGTGATGAAAGCCCAAAAGGAAAAGAGGATCGAAGAGATTCTCGTGGTTTCGGAATACCCAGAGGTGTTTCCGGAAGAACTACCAGGACTCCCCCCGAATCGGCAAGTTGAATTCCAGATAGACTTGTTGCCTGGTGCTGCACCAATAGCCAAGGCACCGTACCGGCTCGCCCCACCTGAGATGAAGGAGCTAATGGTACAAATTCAAGAACTACTGGACAAGGGATTTATACGTCCGAGTGTCTCTCCATGGGGTGCCCCGGTACTATTCGTGAAAAAGAAAGACGGAACCCTGCGAATGTGTATTGATTACAGGGAATTGAATAAGCTGACCATAAAGAACCGTTACCCTCTTTCGAGAATAGATGACCTATTTGATCAACTGCAAGGAGAAAGTTATTTCTCCAAAATAGACTTGAGGTCAGGATACCACCAACTGAAGATAAGAGAAGAAGATATACCCAAAACAGCCTTCCGAACTAGGTATGGACACTATGAGTATTTGGTCATGCCCTTTGGACTGACTAATGCTCCAGCAGCATTCATGGACCTCATGAATCGCGTTTGCCGCCCTTACCTCGACAAGTTTGTGATCGTGTTTATCGACGACATACTGATCTATTCCCAAAGTAAAGACGAGCACGAGAAGCATCTCAGGCTAATTCTTGAATTGCTCAAGAATGAGCAACTATATGCCAATTCTCTAAATGTGAATTCTGGATGCGCCAGATCCAATTCTTAGGTCATGTGGTAAATGAGGATGGGATTCAAGTTGACCCTTCCAAGATTAAGGCCATAAAGAATTGGAAGATTCCTGAAACTCCTACGGAGTTAAGGCAATTCTTGGGACTGGCTGGCTATTACCGGAGATTTATAAAGGACTTCTCGCGTATAGTGCAACCTTTGACCGCACTAACCAAGAAGAACACAACCTTTGTGTGGGAGCGAGAGCAGGACGAGGCGTTTGAAACGCTTAAGGAGAAGTTATGCAGTGCACCTGTCCTTGCTCTTCCAGAAGGAGTAGAAGACTTCGTGGTCTATTGTGACGCTTCGCGTCAAGGGCTAGGATGTGTATTAATGCAACGCAACAAGGTGATTGCTTACGCATCGAGACTGCTGAATGATCATGAGAAGAACTACACGACGCACGATCTGGAGTTGGGTGCCGTGGTGTTTGCCCTCAAGATGTGGAGGCACTACCTTTATGGCACAAAATGCATCATCTACACTGACCATAGAAGCTTGCAGCATATCCTTGACCAAAGGATGCTCAACATGCGTCAGAGAAGATGGGTCGAGCTATTGAACGATTACGAGTGCGAGATCCGCTACCATCCTGGTAAGGCCAATGTTGTGGCGGATGCGTTGAGCAGAAAGGAAAGAGAGAAACCTCTTCGAGTACGAGCCTTAAGGATGAGTGTGTATACCAACCTTATAGCAAAACTGAAGGAAGCTCAAGGCGAGGCATTAAAGGAAGAAAAAATAAAGGAAGAAGGATTGACTGGAATGGAAAAGCAATTGGAGATAGGGGACGATGGTACATATAGATATAGTGGAAGGGCTTGGGTGCCAAAACACGGAGGAATTCGAGAAGTAATCCTCGACGAAGCACACAAGCCTAGGTATTCAATTCACCCTGGAAGTGATAAGATGTACCAGGATTTAAAGACACTTTTCTGGTGGCCGGGAATCAAGAGATCAATCGCTGTTTATGTGGGGAAATGTTTAACTTGTGCCATGGTAAAAGGTGAGAACCAAAAACCATCAGGAACATTACAGCAACCTGAAATTCCAGAATGGAAATGGGATAATGTTACGATGGATTTTGTTACCAAGTTGCCTAGAACGTTTAAAGGTCACGATGCTATTTGGGTAATAGTGGATAGATTAACAAAATCAGCTCACTTCTTGCCAATTAGAGAAGACTACGACATGACGAAACTGGCCCAACTTTATGTCGACGAGATTGTAACAAGGCATGGAGTGCCTCTGTCGATCATCTCCGACCGTGATAGCCGTTTCACCTCTCGTTTCTGGAAATCGTTCCAGCAAGCCTTAGGAACCCGTTTAGATCTTAGCACGGCTTACCACCCTCAGACCGACGGACAGAGCGAAAGAACTATTCAAACGATGGAAGACATGTTGAGAGCTTGCGTGATGGACTTTGGCGGAAACTGGAATAACCATCTTCCTTTGGTGGAATTCGCCTATAACAATAGTTACCACGCGAGTATCAAAGCCGCTCCGTATGAGGCCCTTTATGGCAGGAAATGCCGATCACCCTTGAGTTGGAATGAGATTGGTGACAGCCAAGTGATGGGACCCGACATAGTGTTGGAAACCACCGACAAGATCTATAAGATAAAGGAGCGACTGAAAGCAGCCAGAGATCGACAGAAGAAGTACGCTGACAGGAGGCGGAAACCTCTAGAGTTCCAAGTGGGCGACAGAGTGATGCTAAAAGTAGCACCGTGGAAAGGAACAGTGAGGTTTGGAAAGAGAGGAAAACTAAGCCCAAGATACATTGGACCATTCAAAATAATGGCGAGAATTGGCCCAGTGGCATATAAGTTGAAACTACCCCCGGGGTTGAGTCACATACACGACACCTTTCATGTGTCAAACTTGAAGAAGAGCATGGTAGACAAAACCCTGGAACTACCACTAAAAGAAGCAAGAATAAGCGACAAACTGAATTTTGTGGAAGAACCTGTGGAGATCATGGATCGTTTGGTCAAACAACTCCGGCGGAGCCGCATACCCAAGGTTAAGGTTAGATGGAACTTCAAGCGAGGACCTGAATTTACTTGGGAGCGTGAAGATGAAATGAGGAAGAACTATCCACCCCTCTTCAAACCCACCCGTTCAGTCTCTAATCAGAGTTAAAATTTCGGGACGAAATTTCCTAAACTTTGGGAGAATGTGACAACCGACCTCCAGGTTGTTACCCTAACCCTAGATTACTTGCATCATTATCCATGTTATGAGTGCTAATAATTGAAACTATTCAACCCTACTATGAAATTGGAAACAATTCTTACTATTTGATGTAAATTATGATTTTATGTGATTTTATTATTGACTTTTAGCTAATTTAGGTTTCTACCTTTTTAAAAATTAGTATCCCGGGAATGTCAACTAGTCACCCTTACAAAATTAAATTCAAGAGAAGGCAATTAAAATGTGAGCATACACACGCACACTTACATAATTTTCGGCCATGCATGCATGGGCATGCATTAGATACCTCAATTCACCATCCACTAAATAATACATAATACCCAATACTACAAAATTACACTACATAATAATAATTTACAATTAAAAATTAAATAAGAAATCCTCCCCACTACACTCCAAATCGGCTGCCCCCCTCTCACCACTCCTCTCCTCTCTTCACCACCACCCCACACACCCACTCACCTTTCATGCACATCTCTCCCTCTCTCCCTCTCTCCCTTTATTCGAACTCATCAGCTGGTCACACACACACACATCTCACAACACTCTCAAACAATTCTCTCAAGGACTAGTGCAAGGAAATTCGAAGAACACATCAAGTTCCATTCGGCCAAGAGCAAAACCGCAAAGAAGTGGCCTAGTTCGCGAGATTTGGTCACACAACCGTACTGGTTCCACCTTTCCAGCCTTGGTTCGAGTTTCTCCATTCAAGTCCAAGGAGTTTCAAGCCATTCACGACCATCAACACCTTCTAAACCGTGAGTTACATCGAGTGTAAGCTCATGTTGTCGGTTTTGTGACATTTCACTTGTTTTCTTCATTTATCACCTAAGAACCATGTATTTCCTTGTTGTAGCAGAAACATCTCACCATCATCTTGTTCTTAAGGAGTTCCCAACGTTCTTGAAGGTAAACCTCATGTTATGTTAGTCATTCTTGAGGTGGAAACCGATTTCCACCATGAAAACCCTCATTTTGAGTGTTTTGGTATCATCTAACTTGTGAAAGCTTCAACTCTTGTAAACCAAACTTGTGACCTGCATTTTTATGACTTAATGGACTCCCAATAACCTGTTTTTAAAAGTTCCAAGAGGCTACATACTCAAATCCACGGTTGATACATGGATTTCACCTTGAAACCCTCCTTTCTACATGTAACAACACCCTTTTGAGCATTTGTTTGAAAAATCCTTTTTAACCTACTCATTAACGACTTAATGACACCTTAACAATCTGTTTATGAAGTTAAACGAAGTGTTGATAATATTTAAACTCGAGTTAAGATGGTTTACACAAGTGTAATTGTCGGTTATGACATTTTCTACATATTTGAAGCATATGGATGTATAGATCAACAAGGCAACATGTTGGGACTGAAATTACAGTAGGTTTTAGTGAATATTAGAAGTGTTAGCAATGTTTAATCTCTGTAATAAAGGACATGTTGTGATTTACCCTCTTTTAGTCACTTTCGGGACCCGAAAACATGGTAAAATGACTTAAAAATAGTAAGAATACAAATTTAACATTCTTGAAAAGTATTCCAGGCTCAAAAATGATAAATAAAGTACTCTGGAGTCAATGGATAATTTAAATGGTCAAAGACAAAAATAAATGACGTTTTAACTAAAAACGGATACAAACCGAGCATCGTTTTTGAGAAAAATCCATAAAAATAGAGTTCAAAATAAGATTTATAAAAATCATATGATTTCAGTAAGTTAAGTAATAAAAGATTTAAAGGATTTGAAAAATTGGTCAAATAAGCTTTAAATGGTCAAACCCGGTCAAAACCGCGTTTTAACGGGTCAAACGTAAAAACAAGATTTTTAACTATAAAAGGCCAATTTACACAATTTAAGGACTTAAAAATTTATAAAGATATCTTTTAGAAAATACCTACTGGTCCAAGATAAATATGGAAAACTCCAAATTACTGTTAAAACATCGGCTTTTACCGTAACCGGGAGCGTTAAACGCGCAGTTTTTAAAATCGAACCCGTAAACTAAAGTTTTGAAGCAATTACTCCATAATAATCATAATATGACTCTAATAATCTGATTTTTGGTCTTAAATGACATAAAAAGGCAAGAAACTAAACTTGAGGGTAGAAACTGTCAATTTTGAAACTTGAGGGACCAAACTGTAAAATTTTTCCAAACCTTATAACCGACTTCCAGGAAGCTAATAAACACTTGAACAACAAAATTTCTTAGTATACTTAACCAAATGAAGTGAAAATCCCAATTTTCATGAAGACTCCTTGACCTGCCATAAAAGGAAACTTTTTATACAAACCTTCACGAAACCAAAGCCTTACTCAATAGCTAAACCCTTGACACCATTGTTGCACTTTGAATGAGTTTAGGACAGTAGCTTATTGCTTAATATGTACATGTTAGGGTGCTAGACTTGAGACACTTCCCGGTACACCAAGAGACTTTTGACTGGAAACCTAAGGTGAGTTCTAGTGATCCCCCTTTTTACTATTGTTTTGGGATGAAACATGCTCTACTTTTTATGAACTATGATTGTGCTTTATTTGATGATTCTATGTGGGATTTATGGCTACCTGCTGATACTTATATCATGATCATTAATTCTTTCGCGAACCGCTTGATTTATATGGATAGATCTATTTGGGGAATCCCCCACACACAGTGGCTTCCGTTCCAGGAAGGTTACCCCACTGAGATCCTAAGGGTCGTTGTGGCATGTAACAAGTTTTGTTAAGATACTATGGTGAACCATCCGGGCAAGTAGGGTTCACTGGTTTGGGGCTCAGTTTCTTCCATCAGGAATATCCGGTAAAACACAACTTTAGAAGAGGCCAACCGGGACTGAGTGCAGGGTTGATTATGATTTTTCCCACGATGATAAACAATGATTATTTTCTTTTAATCAAAGAAGGATTTGTTAAGTCCTTTTGTTTTTAAACTTTAAGCACTTGAATTCACTAACTTTTTAGTTGACACAATTTTCTTTTGAGCATGTTTCAGGTAATGTATGAAGAGATCCTAGCTGTTGTGAAGACCTAGACTTAAGACATGGCATGGCATATTTTTCTTGATGAAACATTTGAAAAATTTTATATTGTGTTGAACAAGTACAATTTATTTTTTTGGATGATTGTAAAACTCATTTGGGGGCTTGATGTGTTTCTAGCCCCGCTATCTTTTCAAAAACATTAATGCCATGTGATATTCTCTCCTTTGAGCTCTTATAATGGTTTGTTTCCGCTGCCATATGTTGTTGCTAGTCTGTGACGTCCCACCCTACCTGGGCCCGGGGTGTGACATATTATTGATGAGTTACCTTTCAACTTTGTAGAAAAAGAAGGATTTAGAAGACTCATGAGAATTTGTCAGTCATCATTTGTTGTTCCATCTCGAAGCACAATTAAAAAGGAGTGCTATCAGATACATCTTGATGAAAAAGTTAAGCTTAAAGATCAAATGAAAAAATCAGTTCATATAGTTTGTTTGACAATAGATACATGGACATCTTTACAATAAATCGACTATATGTGTCTTACTACACATTATGTTGACGAGAATTGGAACTTGCAAGAAAAAGTGATCAACTTTTGTCCTACTTCAAGTCTTCGAGGAAATGATATTGGACGAGCCATGGAGAATTGTTTGATTTATTGGGAATTGCAAAATGTTATGACTACTACAGTTGATAACGCATCTAGCAATGATGTTGCAGTTGAGTATTTGGTAGGAAAAATAGTGAAATGGAGTGATAAGTTACTTCTTAAAGGGAAATGGATACACTTTAGGTGTAAAGCATATATAATGAATTTATTTGTGCAAGATGGGCTTAAGGAGGTGGGTACTTCTATAGATCGTATTAGGGTTGTTGTTCGGTGGGTTAGACATACATCGGGAAGATTGAAGAAGTTTAAGGATTTTGCTTTGTTGGAAGCAATTGAAAGTGAAAAATGTTTAACTTTGGATCTTTGTACTCGTTGGAACTCTACTTTCTTGATGTTGAGTGTTTCATGTGAGTATGAGAGAGCATTTGAAAGATATATAGAGGAGGACTTGGTGTTTTGTCGTGATCTTCAACAAGGGCATGGGTGCCAGATTCAAACGATTGAGAAAATGTAAAAAGATTAGGAGGTTTCCTTCGGAATTTTTATGAGCACACCCTTAGAGTTTCAGGTATCAATTATAAACTTTTTTTTGACTTTTTTATTATATTTATTTATTCATGGATAAATTATTTGATTATGAATTTTATTTAACTTTTTAGGTACAAAGTATATTAGCTCAAACTCATGTTTGGACTCCATTAGTTGTATGGATATACTTTTGAAACAATGTTGTTTAAGTGATGACGAGGAGTTGAAAGGATGGCTGACTCAATGACATTGAAATTCAACAAGTATTGGGTGATATCAAAAAATTCAACTTGTTGGTTTTTATTGCTTCTATTTTTTATCCGAGGACAAAGTTGGCGTACCTTAAGGTCAATCTTCGTGGTATGTATGACATTGAGCTCAGGGATAATGTTTGTCAGTTGTGTGAAGAAGTGTTGCTTAATGTACTCAATGATTATACAAGAATTCACTCAAACAATCACACAACCAAAGCTTTGTCATCATCTTCTAAGTCTATGAATGAAGGTACTTCAAGTAGTAAAGGTTTTAATTTGTTTGGCAGTGTTGATGATACATTTAGAGCATTAAGATTTAAGATAAACAATCATGGCTGTGGTAAAAAGACAAAAGCCTGAATTGGGCGTAGCATAAGATTCTATGACTGAATTAGACAGGTACTTGAAAGAGGATATCGAAGGAGATAATGTGTAGTTTGAAAGTGAAGATTTCACTATTTTGGGTTGGTGGAAGAAGAGAAGTCCTGCATTTCCTATTTCGTCATTAGTTACTCGCGATATTTTAGCCATTCATATTTCAATAGTGGCTTCTAAATCTGCGTTTAGCAAAGGATGTAGAGTGCTCGATTCATTTAGGAGTTCTTAAACTCCTTAAATTATTGAAGCTTTAATTTGTTGTCAAGATTGGATGCGTTCTAATGGGGTTGCTTACAATGTGGAATAGAACATTGTAGATCTTGACAAATCTGAAGAAGGTTATTAACTCTTCATTATGTATTATTTATTCTCAACTCATTATTTTTATTACATCTATAAGTATAACTTCTAATTGTCTATTTATTGTTCTTGTAGAAATGAGAAAGATATCGATTGACTAAAAGAGTTGGTGGCGTGTTTGGTGTGCTTGCTTGGATAAGAAGACATTTTTTTAACTTTCATGAATTATGGCGTTGCAAGATCGGTTTTGTCACCCAACACATATATTATCTCTCAAATTCACTGAATCACATTCTGTTTGATGATGCAGAATCTTTTTAAGAGTTGATAATAATATACTAAGTAAAATAGAACACAAGAAAATAAATTTCGAGATACTTGTATACATTACTTCTCAACTTAAAGTATTACAAGACTCTTTTAAGCATGTTACAGGAGTTACAATGAGAAACTATATATACTGCTACCTACAGCCGGATATACTTTGATACCGGCTAGAAACCTATGACTAAAGCAAATACTACATTACTAGAGGTAAGGTATCATAGATAAAATACTATCTAAGATTAAGTAGTCATGACATGTTCATGACTTACCTTTTGTCACCAACTAAAGTTGGTAACTGTACTAACTGATGAACAATGAACAATGGAATAAAGTATGGTCAACTACATGTGCAGGACCGTTTAAGGGCTTTAACACAATTACAACACAACAACACAATGAGGAGATTAACTAAACTTTAATCAAACAGTGAACTGGGTTAACCAAAGTGATACAAAGAACACAAGTAAAACAAAGAGACAGAACAAGAGAGTATGGGTTTCAAGGAGGCAGTATATTGCTTTCTCAAGTTCTTTTACAAGTGTTACAAAGCATAAAGAAAGATACAAGAACTTGAAATACTTATACTACAACCTACAGCCGGCTATACTTTGAAAGCCAGCTGGATACAATTGACTAGACACTAACAAAATCAATTGTAGGATCAAAAGGCATATCTGCCTTTTGACCTTGTGACTATGACATGCCATAGCTCACATCCTTATACATTACAAAAAGGATAAAGTACATAAAATGGAAAGTTACAGACTCAAGACCTCAATGTACAGTTACCAAAAGCATGGACCTTTTCACCAACTCATGTAAGTTGGTGACTTTACAGAGATGCAGCGGAAAAGGTGCTTTATGGAACAGTACATCAGATAAAGCATGTGTACTAAAAGTCTTCGGAAGAAATCTGTCTTCATAGGTTGAAGCATCGGAAGACTTTGTCTCTGAGGCTTCGGAAGACTTCATGTTTGGCTTTGGAAGATATTGGTCTTGGCTTTGGAAGATTTTACACTTAGAGTATTTTCTAATGCATTGTGTAAAACTTCCGAAGCATTCTTCACTTCAGTACTTAGTGCATGTTGCAGAGACACTTTGGATGTGTTGGGTTGCATCAGACCTAAGGAATCCTTACAAACTCCCCCTAGGCTGATGCTACCAAAACACTTAGAAGATCTTCAGATGTTGGTTGTCTTTAGTACAATCAAGACCATTCCTTTCTTCACTAGATGGTCAGGATCATCAAGACTCTCATAGTATCTTCTCATCTCAAAGAGATCATGCAGAGGTAAGTTGATTATGTCTTGCCAGGAGTAGACATTCTCAACACCTTGATCTCTGATAACATGCCATCTTTCTGGATTAGTAGAGTAAGTCCAGGACAAGATGGGTGTCTCAGTTGTTAGAGGAGCCACTTGCATAGGAGTTGATTGGGCTGCCTCTTCATGCACTTCCTCAGGTTGATCTGATTCAGCCTGAGATGTAGAGGTAGATGACTTTGGCTTCTTCTTCTTAGTCTTTGGTTTAGAAGCCATTCTCTTCTTCCTCTTAGATGTCTTTAACTGAGAAGACTGGTCTGCAGCACCATGTTGATCATCAGTGTCTTTCTCAGTTGGGTGTTCCTCCCTCACAGGTTCAGAAGGAGAGGGAGTTTGACCCTGCCTTGGATCAGAAGATGAAGCTTGCTGAGGCTCAGCTGGAGGTTCTGGTTGAGGTGTCTCTGGTTGTTCAAACTTGACCTCCACTTCAGGTGGGACTTGACTTGGAAGAGAGTGCAAGTCAATCAGTTCTCCACTTTTAATCTTCTGCTTGATCACCCTTATATGCTCATCCATAGTGGATAGAGACATGGGGCCAAGTCTCCTTCCGGAGAATCCATATAGCTTCAAGAAGCTCATCATTCTTTGTCTGTCAGCAGACTTCTTTGCATTCTTTTGAATGATGGCTCTTGACTTTGCAGCTTCTTCCCTTAGCTTCCTTTTGGTTGTCTTTCTTTCTTTGACTAGCTCTAGCTCAAGTTGCTTTAGGTACTCGAACTCAATGAAGTCATAGGACAGGGGAAGAAGTGCATCTGTCTGATAGAAGCCTGTGGCACTCAGGTAGTTGATCATCTTGATCCTATCTTCTTCTTTATCTACCTGAGGTTCTTGTGGAGCCACATCTTCCTGTGCAGGACTTTCTTGAACTGGAGAGAGAGTGGGAGCATGCTTGTAAAGTCTTTTCTGTCTCTTCTCCTCTTTGAATTGGAGAAGTAACCTTGCATCCTCTTTCTCCTTCATCTCTCTTGACACTTCCATGTCAGCCAGTTCATTTAACTCTTCTAAGGGGAGGGAGATGATTTCATCAATATCATAGTTCCTGGTCTGTAAGTAGGTAATCCTGACTGCCCTTAACTCATCATCTTGAGTATTTGGTCTGGGAGCAGCCCTGATTGCAGCTTGCATGAAGCTAGATGACCCAGTAGAACTTTCTCCCCTTAGCCTCCTTTTCCTCTCTCTCTCTTCCTCCTCAATTTCTCAGGAGTCATTATCCTTTTCCCTTTGTCACCAACAGACCTTTGTGACTCAGGGTGGATTGAGGCTTGGCCTTCATTGCTTGGTGTAGCTTCCATGCTCTGGCCAGAGAGAGGCTGAGAAACACCTTCACCAGCAGGTGTCTCAGATGGAGTTTGGACCTCTGCAGCAGTTGTTGATGATGAGACAGGGGTCTCAGGTTCTGCCACTGGGCCTTCAGTCAAGGTTTCCCCTATGAAACTAATCTTAGGGTCCACCTCAACATCCAGTTGACCGATGACATTGCCTGATTGCCTAAGTCTCCTTCTTAGAGAGAACTCTGCAAGGATCCTGTCTTGGATTCTTTGAGCCAGCCTGTCAGCTTGTCTTGAATTGCTTGGATTGACAAGTGGCATGTTGACTAAATCCAGTCTTTCATAGAAGCTCAGGCTTTGGAAATGAAAAACTTCTTGTTGGCCTTGAACTCTGTGAAGTATAAGGGCTCTTCTGTCATCATCATACCTCCACCTTATGATGTAGTTGCCAGTTCCTTGTGGTGGAGATGAGCAGCCCTTGGTATACCTTCCTCAAAGAGACTCCTGATGATTGAGTCTATAGAGTCCACATTAATGTGAACTTGAGGAAGTTGCTGAGAATGCACAACAGCAAGTGAGGATGGTGAGTCCTCTATGTCCATTCTTGTGAAGAACTCCAGGTTCTGTGGTTGTAATAACTTTCTCCCCCTTTTTGGTAGCATCACCCACTTGCATAGGTGAGCTGGAGGATAAGTCAATCACTTCCACAGGTTCTTGTGTTCCTGGTTGAGCTCTCCTTAAAGGTCTCCCAGCTAGTTTTTCCTTTAGATATGAAATCTGAAGTTGCTGATCATTGACCCTGTTATGTAAGGTAGTCACCTGAGATTCCAAGTGACTAACCTTAGAGACTAAATAGGTGCATGTTTTTGACAATTTTTGCACCTTTAGTCTCAAATTCCCCTCATCTTCATCAGAAGAATCATTGGGGGATGAGATGATTGGACCAAAGTCCTCTCTCTCACCACCAGCTTGAGTTTCTTGGCTGCTGGTTTTCCTCTGCTCACTGGCAGCCTCAGTTGAGATGCCAGTGGGCTGAGTTGCCATGGTTGAGGTCTTAATGATGTAATCACTTTCAAAAGTGAGAGCCTCTTCCATATGGACATCCTGAACAGGTTCAGAAGTGTCCACCTCAGTAGTAGGTGACTGATGTGGGATAGACTGAGGAGAGTCAGAGGTACTCATCTCTCTTTGAGTAGGGGAGGAGAAGAGAGACTCATGGTACTCACTGAATCCTAAGTCTTCATCAGTATAGAAGGATAGGTTGGGAATTGGTTGGTTGAGATCTAAAGGCTGGGGATGGTAGCTGTCCCCTGAAGGTTGTTCACTTGAGTGTTGAGACTCAGAGTGAAGGCTTAAGGCTGTTGGGCTAGTGAGCTCATCAGGGTGAGCATGAGGAACCTCAGCCCTGATAGGTGAAGAAATGGGAGTGGTTTGCTCCTCAGGAGAAGTGGGAGCTCTAGTGTCCACTTCTTCCTGTAAGGTTGAGTATATGGGGGCCTGCACAGACTCAATAGCCTGAGCAGGGGTTCGTTTGGATTTTCTTTGGTAGGTGAGGGTGATTTCTGGTCTTTTAGGGGTAAGGATAAAAGAGGTGTGGGTTCAACACTAGCTTGTGTTGCTAGGTTGTCACCTTGAGCAATGAGCTCTAACATTTTGGGGACTAGGGCTGTTTCTACCCCTGAGAAGCCTACAGTTGGCTTCTTCATTATTTTAAAGATGTCGGGCTTCATCTGTCCCAATTTAAGAATATTACTTGTTTCCCTCAACTGTGAGCCCAGTTCACAGTTGAGAATGTGTTGAACATATCTAGGAAACATGTAATACTCTAAGGAGTCTAAGTTTGCAAGTAAATTAGTATAAACAAATTGTGAATACCTGAACTTGACCCCCTGAACCATTCCATGAACTATAAAGGAGAGATCCTCAGGAATCTGGTCCCATCCACCATGCTTGTTTGATAAGCTGTGGATAACCACATGGAGCAGGTATTTCCACTGGGATGAGACCTTCCCTTTCCTGAAGGTCTTTACAGAGAAATCTCCCTCATAGCCCATCTGCTCAAAGGAATGATTTACAGCTTCCTTTGGGAAGGACACCTCACCTTCTTCATCATCCAGCTGCAAATGTTGGTTAATGATGGCCGGAGTGATGAAGATTGTCCTCCCTTGCACTGTGGCAGACAGTGCCTTCTCCCCATCCATAATGACCTCTTGGCAGGTCTTCCAGAATTCAAGCAAGTGATCCTCATATAGAGTAGGATCAATGGTCAGGGAGGTGAAATAGTTTGACAGAGTCAAGAATTGGCAAATCTCTGAGAAACTTGCATCTTTCTCAGAGCTTAACAGAGCAACTTGATTATGTTGCCTGTGAAGTTGCATGGAGAAATCTGGGTTGTTTCTGCGGTTAAGGTTGGCCATTTCAGAAGCTTAAGGGTGAAGAAAGGTAGAAAGCGAAGGCGGTTTAGAGAATTAGGTTAGAGGAATAGTAGAATTGAGGAAGATAGTGGGAAAGAGGGTGAACCGTTGGGTATTTATGAGAAAAGGGATTTGAACCAAAGTTAATGAAAGAGGATAAACTTTGAAATCCGGAAGTCGGTCTCACCTCTGAAAAGGTAGTTTACTTTTGCTCAAAAAGTAGTTTTCTTGGAATTCGAAAAGCTTCCGAAGGTTTGTCTTCGGAAGTTTTGATTGAAAAAGCTTCCGAAGCTAAAATGGCTTCGGAAGATTTTCCTGAGAGTCTTGAAAATTTATGCTTCGGAAGAGAAATAAACCCTTGGATGCTTTGTATAGGAATAAACAGAGCTTCCGAAGGTTAATTTTGCTTCGGAAGGAAAAAGTCCTTAAAAATTAATAAGTGTCTGAGATAAGAATTTTAAGCTTCGGAAGATGAATTTAGACTTCTTCCGAAGGTAAAATCTCTTAGACAGTTATTATTTTGAAGACATGTTTTCTTCCGAAGATAAAATTTTATCTTCCGAAGTATCAGAAAATTTTCAAGAATCTAAGGAAAGTCTTCAAAAAGAATTTTACATCCAAAGAAAACATGAGCTTATGAAAGTGATGAACTAGACAACTTAGGACACACATATTTTAAGAAGAAATAATTTGAATTAGTTTTAAGAAAAAGTCTACTCAAAGTTAATCATCCCAATAGCTGATATCAGATACTTAAATCTCTGTTCATCAAAAGCTTTTGTGAACAGATCAGCATATTGTTCATCTGTATGAACTTTGACTAGTTTAATTAATCCCTTTTCATAGTTATCTCTTATTAAATGATACCTGATGTTGATGTGTTTGGTCCTTGAGTGCTGCACAGGGTTCTCAGTGATAGAGATAGCACTATTGTTGTCTATGTGGATAGGAGTCTCTTTGAAGTTAAATCCATAGTCCAGCATCTGATTTTGAATCCAAAGCACTTGAGCACAAGCAGCTTGCAGCAGCAATGTATTCAGCCTCAGCAGTTGATGCAGACACACAGGATTGTTTCTTGCATTGCCATGAGACAACCCTTCCACCAAGGAATTGACATCCCCCAGATGTAGACTTTGCAGTCATGTTGCAACCACCATAATCACTATCTGTATAGGCATACAGATTGAAATTAGGATTCTTTGGATACCATAGACCAAGTGTTGAAGCACCTTTGAGGTATCTTAAAATCCTTTTCACAGTGATTAAGTGAGACATCTTAGGGTTGGCTTGATATCTTGCACAAATACATGTAGCAAACATGATATCAGGCCTGCTAGCTGTAAGATACATAAGAGACCCAATCATAGCCCTGTATAAGTGTTCATCTACACACTCCCCCTCAAGATCAGGACCAAGGGAGTGGTTTCTGGCTATGGGTGTCTTAGCAATCTTACAATCAGTCATGTTGAACCTCTTGAGTATGTCTTGAACATACTTTGACTGACTTATGAAGATGCCATCTTCAACCTGCTTCACTTGAATTCCCAGAAAGAAATTGAGTTCTCCCATTGAACTCATTTCAAATCTGTCTTTCATCAGCTTCTCAAAGTCTTTGCAGAGCTTTGGATTAGTTGAACCAAAGATGATGTCATCTACATATACTTGAACTAGCAATAAGTCATTTCCCTGTCCTTTGATGAAGAGAGTTCCATCTATAGTACCTCTCTGTATCCATGTTTACAAAGATACTCAGATAGTGTCTCATACCACTTCCTGGGTGCCTGATGCAGCCCATAAAGAGCTTTGTCAAGCTTGCAGACATAATCAGGATGATCAGGGTCTACAAAACCAGGTGGTTGTTTGACATAAACCTCTTCATCAATCACTCCATATAAGAAAGCACACTTTACATCAAGTTGATAGACCTTGAAGTTCTTGGATGCAGCAAATGCCAGGAATATCCTAACAGCTTCTAGTCTTGCTACAGGAGCAAAGACATCAGTGTAGTCAATCCCTTCTTCTTGTGTGTATCCTTGAACAACTAGTCTTGCCTTGTTCTTGATGATGATTCCTCTATCATCCTTCTTATTCCTAAAAACCCATTTGGTTCCAATGGTAGTCTTCCCATGAGGAAGAGGACAAAGGTTCCAAACTTTCTGCCTTTTGAATTGAAGCAGCTCTTGTTGCATAGCTTCAACCCAACTTCCATCCTTTAGAGCTTCATCAACTTTCTTTGGCTCTATCTGAGATAAGAAACAAGAGTGAAGACAAACATTTGCTTCATGGGTTTGTCCTCTTGTTCTTACCCCTGTGACAACATCTCCAATGATGTTTGTGGTGGGGTGAGACTTGTGGATCCTTAGCTGAGGGATCACAGCAAGTTGCTGAGAAAGATCCAAATTTGAGAAATTTAGATCTGGTCTGGAAGATTCACCCTCCACATTATCACACTTATCAAGATTAACTTGATCCAATGAGTGTGTGACATCATTGATGTTGTCATCTATGGTGTGGTTATTAGCATCAAGGAATTCCTGATCACTATCACCATCACCATTGTTGTCTTCTACAATTGAGGTGTCTTTATCTGGTTGAGAAGCCTCTGAGCTGGAATTTGAAGGCATACCAGATGTATCAGCTGAATTTGTCATTGTTGTGCTGATAGAAACCTCATTTGCTGAAGTAGTTCCAACTGGAGCTGAAGATGTATGAGTTGAAGGTCTTCCTAGCTCAAATCTTGGATCAGGATCACCTGTATTAAATTTTCTGCAGATCCTGAAACATGCTCACAAGATTTGTTAAAACAGTTGGTAACTAAATCAAGATCAAACAGCCAATCCGGACCAGAACCAGCCACACAGGGTGTGTGCTCATTGAAAGTCACATTGGCTGACTCCTCAACAATTCTAGTTCTGAGATTGTATACTCTATAAGCTTTAGCTTGAGAAGAGTATCCAATGAAATGTCCATCATCTGATTTCTCAGCAAACTTGGCAATTTGATCTTTGGTATTCAAGATGGTGCAGGGACATCCAAATGACCTGAGAAAACCAATGAAAGGTTTCCTCTTGTGCCAAAGTTCATAAGGAGTCTTACCAGTGTCTTAACTACTAAAACTCTGTTTTGCACATAGCAAGCAGTATTAACTGCCTCTGCCCAGAAGGTGATAGGCAGTTTAGAGTCAGACAACATAGTTCTTGCAGCTTCAATAAGTGTCCTGTTTCTCCTCTCAGCAACTCCGTTTTGCTGAGGAGTCCTGGGAGCACTATATTGTCTTGTAATACCTTTTTCATCACAAAATGTATCAAGGATTTGGTTCTTGAATTCAGTTCCTTGATCACATCTTATGGTTTTGACCTTGTGATCACATTGATTCTCAACTTTTAAGATGAAATTCTTCAGAATCTCAGGGGTTTCATCCTTAGTTCTAAGGAAGAAGACCCAAGTGAATCTTGTAAAATCATCTGTGATCACCAAACAGTAAGTGGTCCTTCCTAAACTCATTACACTGGTGGGGCCAAAGAGATCCATATGTAACAAGTGTAGGGGAGTAGTGATGGAGTTCTTTTCCTTAGGCTTGTGAGATACCTTGTGTTGCTTCCCTTTCAGGCATGCAACACAATGATCATCACTTGTAAACTCTTTCTTTGGCATTCCAGTTACCAGATCATGTTTAATTAATTTATTCATGTTCTTAAAGTTTACATGGCACATTCTTTTATGCCATAGGAAAGACTCATCACTATTTGCTTTAGATAGAAAGCATGAAACTTCTCCAGAGGGAGATGTTTCTTGCAAATCCATCTTGTACATGTTCCCTTTCCTGGGGGCTCTGAGCAGGATATGCTCATGAGGAATGACCACACCAGGCTTGAGAACAATGCACTCATGCTCAGTGAAGAGCATGTTATGACTCTGATCACAAAATTAGGATACACTCAGAAGATTATACCCAAGCTCCTTAACAAAGTTTACCTTCTCAATGCTGAGCTTACCATTTGTGACCTTGCCCCTTCCAGAAATGTAACCACCTTCATCTCCTCCAAAAGCAACTGGTCCTCCATCAATTCTCTCAAAATTATGGAGTAGAGACCTATTGCCAGTCATGTGCCTGGAACAGCCACTGTCAATTATCCACACATTCCTGTTTGTCTTGAGCTGTTCCTGCACAAAGAAAATGATTAGTTACATTTGGAAACCCAAGCCTTACTTGTCTTGGGCTCACTAAGTGTAATAGAAGGTAATACAACAGTAATAGATCCTATGGTTGTACTATGGGATCTTCAGCTGTTGTTGATGAAGAAACTTCAGTCATTTGGTCTTTCTTAGACTTCCACACCACCTTTGGAGTCTTGGACTTGACCTTCAAAACCTTAGAAGCTTTTGGAACTTCATAGGTTTTGATGACTGAACCTTCGGAAGAATCTATAGTCACTGCAGCAGACTTTAGTGCTTCGGAAGAACTCCTTTCTTCCAAGACCAACTTTGCTTCCGAAGGTAATTTTCCATTTACCTTCTTCTTTGATTTGGAGCTTCCGAAGGAAACAGACTTTCCTTCCGAAGCTTGAAACTTCTTGAAACTCTTTGAAGTCTTTGTATTGGTCATGTGGACAGTACTTTTAGGATTGTATGGGTAATCCTTAGCAATGTGAGAAGTACTTTCACACATGACACACAACATTTTCTTCTTAAAACAAGTCTCCTTTTGAGAGCAAGACTGGCTTTGGTCACATCCCTTCTCCACCTTCATCTTGGTAGATGCTGAGACAGTTCTTTTGGGCTGTGAACTGTTCTTGGAGTTTGATGGTCCAGGCTGTGCAGCAGTGGTACACAGCAGCTCAGTCTTCTTCTTTGCACTGAGATGATTTGAACATGAACCAGTACTCTTAGCTGAGGAGTCTTGGTTGAAGTCTTTAGTCCTTACTACTTTGAAACCTGCAGAGATAAAAACTTGTTTCTGCTTAGCATCAAAAGTAGCCTTGATTTCTTGAGCCTTCTTTGCTTTCCTTTTGCTCTTCCTGATCAAGTTCTTTCTCTTGGACTTGGTCATCATAGTTGATTTCTTCTCCTCAGAAGGATAGTGGCCCTTGGAAGAATCCTCTTCTTCACTCTTCTCAGAGGAATTCTTCACTATCACTTCTTCATCATCCTCACTTATAGGATCTATGAGAGGAAGCTCATCTTCACAAGTTCCACACCTAGGAGATCTTACAGACAAGATTGTGTGTGGAGGAGCTATCTCATTTGATCCCAGTCCCTGTCTATTTTGATAACAGACTTTGTTGTGTAGGGATGAGGATATCATGTTCTTGAAGGTCTCTTCTTCAAGAACACTCTTCTCTGCCTTGGCTTTGCTGATCACAAGCTCAGCCTGGCACTCAGTCAACTTAGTTATGAGATATTGGATCTGAGTTCTAAAATCTGTACGTTCATGTTTTAGTACTGAAATGGTTTTCTCCAAGTCCTCTATCTTTAACTTGTAATCATTTTCAGACTTTCTAAAATCAGATTTCAATATGTTTAATGACTCAAGATCAGATCTCATCTCTAAGTTGTAGGACCTGTATCTATTTACTTTAGCAATGCATTCAGGAGTAAGAGATGTTCCAATACCTTGGCTTCATCATGGTCAGCCATCAGTGCCTGGTTTGGAGAGGCATCTTCCACCTAAAAGCTCCAGTCAAAGCCTCCCTCTTCAACAGCAACAGCAGCATGTTGCTTTGGCTTCTCAGTCTGAGGGGCTTTGTCGGTGTAGTTTGGTCTGGGTTGTGTTTGGCCCCCATTTGCTTTAGGTGCCTTACACTCCCTAGCAAAGTGACCCATAAGGTTACAGTTGTAACACTTAACTTTGCTTTTATCCAGCCCAAACTTACCACTGGTAGCATTGCTTGGAAATCTTCTTTCTGTTCTCTTGTAGAACTTCTTGGCTCTGTGAGTGAGGAGAGCCATTTGCTGAACTATCTCCATGTATTCCAGGTCATCTGGATGGATACAGTCCAGGTCTTCAAGAGTGAAGAGATAATTCCCACTGCTTTCATCAGTAGACACAAAGGCTTGAGAAGAACTTGTCTCTTGGAATGGGCTTCCTTGAGTAAAGTTCTCCCTTGGTGTCTCCGGGAAGGTGATGAAAGGACCCTTTTGTGAGTTGTCAGGGTAGCATATGAGATGATGTTGGGGTTCTATGCTGTCCCTTTCAACCACATGAAGGGCTGAACCCATTTGATTGTTGGAGTTGCCAGATGAACCTTGCATGTTCATCTCCATCTGGTATCCACTGAGAATCCCATACAACTCTGTCAGAGTAAGAGTTTTAAGATTCTCAGTCCTCTTGATCACCACACAATAGTGTGTCCATTGCCTAGGAAGTGAGGACATGAACCTCCTTACAATGTCCCTGTTCTCAAGAGGAACTCCTCCATCCACTAGGGTATCCATAATCTCAACATACCTGAAGTATTGTTGGGTCATGGTTTCACCTGCTTTGAAGGTGAAATTTTCAAACTGCTGCTTTAGAAGATCTTTCTTGTTCTCCTTGGCTTCAGAGGAGCCTTCATACATCAGCTTCAGTGCATCCCACAGCTGTTTCGCTGTTTTGCACTTCTTAAAACCTCTGTATACAGAGTTTGGGAGAGCAGTCTGAAGAGCAGTCATGGCCTTCCTATCAATCTCTACTCTTTTTCTATATTCATCTGAGTAGTTGGCCACATCTTTAGGAATCATACCAGCACCAGTAGCAGAGGGGGTGCTGGGTATGAAAGGTCCATTCTCAACAGATTCCCACATTCTTGAATCAAGAGACCTGATGAAGCCTTCCATCCTCATGCACCAGGTGTCAAAATCATCAAGAGTGATCAGTGGGGATTTGTTCATGGTTCCAGTCTCCATATCAGTCTTTGAGATGGGAGCCATTTGAAAAAGTCTAGTTTTTGTGTGTGTGAGGGATCTTAAGATGGTTAGATCTTATATCAAGAGCCTGGAATGCTCTGATACCAATTGCAGGACCATTTAAGTGCTTTAACACAATTACAACACAACAACACAATGAGGAGATTAACTAAACTTTAATCAAACAGTGAACTGGGTTAACCAAAGTGATACAAAGAACACAAGTAAAACAAAGAGACAGAACAAGAGAGTATGGGTTTCAAGGAGGCAGTATATTGCTTTCTCAAGTTCTTTTACAAGTGTTACAAAGCATAAAGAAAGATACAAGAACTTGAAATACTTATACTACAACCTACAGCCAGCTATACTTTGAAAGCCAGCTGGATACAATTGACTAGACACTAACAAAATCAATTGTAGGATCAAAAGGCATATCTGCCTTTTGACCTTGTGACTATGACATGCCATAGCTCACATCCTTATACATTACAAAAAGGATAAAGTACATAAAGTGGAAAGTTACAGACTCAAGACCTCAATGTACAGTTACCAAAAGCATGGACCTTTTCACCAACTCATGTAAGTTGGTGACTTTACAGAGATGCAGCGGAAAAGGTGCTTTATGGAACAGTACATCAGATAAAGCATGTGTACTAAAAGTCTTCGGAAGAAATCTGTCTTCATAGGTTGAAGCTTCGGAAGACTTTGTCTCTGAGGCTTCGGAAGACTTCATGTTTGGCTTCGGAAGATATTGGTCTTCGCTTCGGAAGATTTTACACTTATTTTCTAATGCATTGTGTAAAACTTCCGAAGCATTCTTCACTTCAGTACTTAGTGCATGTTGCAGAGACACTTTGGAAGTTATGGGTTGCATCAGACTTAAGGAATCCTTACAACATGGGTGTGGGAAAAGCACCATGCAGTATCTCAAAGATTTGCAGCGGAGTGTCAGAGGGACCATACTTATGTCCACTAGTTCATAGTAGGTTCTTCCGAAGGTTAATTAGCTTCGGAGGAACAAGTTCTTCCAAAACCACTTATACTTCGGAAGAGGCTACTTCTTCCGAGGCTTGAGTCATTCTTAAGGCCTTCATGCTTCATAAGTCATTGTCTTGATTTCTTCGAAGTGTTGAACTTCGGAAGAAGGAAGATTTTGTCTTCGAAAGATAGAGTTCCTCTTCGGAAGCTCTTTCAGTCTTGACCTTCGAAAGCTCAACATTTGCCTTCTTAAGTTATTCATTAGTTGCACCAAAATTGTCGAGGTGTTTGTTTTTGGTTGCACCAGCCTTACTTGATCCAACATACTCCCCCTAGGCTGATGCTACTAAAACCTCACTTGTTTCTACTTCTCAAAACTTTCAGTACCAGGGAGAGAAGATGTTTGTCTGTTTCCTTGTTCTTCCCTGATGTGGTGTTGAGAAGTTTGTACAGATCATTCGTAGACAGGAGATCCAGTCTGTCACTTTGAATGATATGTACCCTCTATTTTGGCCCTTTGAAGAGAGTTAGTCGACGGGAGTTGTAGTCATACTCCCATCTAACTATGGATTCCAGTTTAGGGCCTTCAACCATTTGTAGAAAGGCTTTGCCTTTGGTTGCTGACCCTTCCCCTTCTTTCTTCTCTCTTATCTTCAACCTTTTATTCAATCATGACGCTTGCATTCAGCTCAGCCAGATGAAGGCTACTCAGATGATTCCTGATGGGAACAACTACCTTAGAGTTGGAGGGATTGGAGAATGGTTTCTCTGCTAACTCAGCAATGTCAAATATGCTTAAGTGTAACATAGAAGATGCATTGAGCCTGTTGATATCATCATTATCTCTTTCCACATAAAGTTGTGAAAAGATTCTTCAAACCTCCACTAGACTATCTTCTTTCTAGGAATGAGAGGTTGAGATGGTAGCTTGTCTCCCTTCCTAGTGTCCAGCAAAGTCGCCAGCTTTCTTCTCAACAACTTCTCTTCTTCCCAAGTGTATCAGAGTTGGTTGCCAAGAGTTTAAGAGCTTGGTCCAGTGTTCCTCTTGGTAAGTCAAGGAATTGCTCTCTTGTGAGGGAACATGAGAAGCCATCAATGAAGGTTAGTTTGATGGACCCCTCCTCACAAGAGATATCAGTCAAGGTAGTGCAGTTGATGAGCTTTGTCTGGATCTCCTTAAATTCCTCTAAGGAAAGAGGTTCAGATTGTTAAGAGGATGACTTAGGTGGCTGTTGGGTAGATGATGTTTGGGTTCTAGGGAGTGTTGTGGGTTTGAGGATGGGTAGTTGTGGTGGTTGTTGTGATTGAATGGGTGAGGGAGAGGGTATGGTTGATGGTGTGGGTTCAGGAGTGTATGGCTCAGTGGTTGGGTCGGTTTTGATGGGGAACGAGAAAGGGATTGGTTCAGGTTGAGGTTGTGGTTGTGGTGTTGTCCTAGAAGTCATCCCCTGTAATCTTCTGTACATCTCTTTCCTTCTTCCTGAGCGAATGTCAGCTTTGATGTAATTGACATGTCGCTGCAGGGTCTTCTCAGACATGGGACCCACTTGCCTGCCAGATAAGCCATGAGCCCTGAGATAATCTTTCATCCATGCTTTATCACCCATCTTCTTGACATCAGCAAGCTTGGCCTCTTCTTTCTCCTTCTTCTTTTTCTTTAGCTATTCCTTAGAAGCTCTCTTTCTCTCTTTCTCCATTTGATCATGTTCTATCTTGACAAGCCACAAGATCGTATAATATTTGTGAGGAGTTAATTCCTCAAGAGGGAATCCACTGGAGCTTAGGAAAGCTATCCTTTCACTCCTAAGCTGTTGGTCAGCTTCTTATTTCTTTTTTTCCTTTCTTCATCTAAGGCCAAACTTGCTGCTTCTTCTTGTTCAATCCGCAACATGGTTGCCTTTTCTAACTCAACCAGCTCCTCCAGTGGTAGCAGTAGCACATCTTCACTAGCAGCTCCTAGATTGACAAGATTGTCAATGATCTCCACCCTTCTTTTATTGTTGATAGCCTCCTAGTTGGCTACAGCTGCTTTGCTACTTGCAGCTAGTAGTTTCCCAGTGGAGAGTCTACCTTTCCTTTTTAGCTTTTCCAACCTTTCTTCCTCTAGAAGTTCTTCCGCAGTCATCTTCCTCTTCCATTTAATGTCTTCGGAAGTTTAAGACTTGGGGGGTTCTAGTGTAGAGGTTTCAGGTTGGGATGTGGTGATTGGAGCCTAAGGTGATGATGGTATTTAAGTGAGGGGGAAATTTAGAAAGTCTTCACTATTTATCTCAGATGCAAGTTCAAGGATTGCATCTGTGATAATTAGATCCTCAGACAAAGAGAATAACCCTTCCACAGCTTGTATCTCAGCTTCGGAAGTTTGAAGTGATTCTTCAGAGGCTTTGACTTCAGCTTCGGAATTCTATGGGATTGCACTATCTGTCCCAACTGTTTCAGTTGTTGGGCCAGTCTATTCAATGATAGGCATAGTATCAGGGCCCTTTGAATTCAATCTCAGGTTCAATGTGGACTATGGGTTGACCAACTTCTTGGACAGTGGTAGAAGGTGCATTCAACCTTTGAAACTATTCAGCTCCAAAGTATGCCACATCAATATCTGGACTTGGCTTTCAATAGAAGATCCCATCAGGAACTCGGAAATGAACCAGTTTTGATCTTTGAGCATCCTTGGGTCCACTTGAAGAATGATTGGAGGAGGCTCAGGGAAAAGTATTCCTTGCTGAACAGGATATCTAAAAGTCAATGTAGAAAGAACTAAGCTTTGTGATTCCTCATGTGCTTTTCTCTGAACACTCTCCCCCTTTTTGGTAGCATCATCTTGAGAGCTTGATGAGATAGAGGAAGAGGTCAAGGAGACTTGAATTGGAACATGCCTAATAGATATCTTAGTCTGTTTCTCAGCTAGCTTGGCCTTAAGATTTTCAATCTCAAGTTGCTGAGTGGCAGACCTATCCTCTAAAGTCTTAACCCTAGATTCAAGGTCTGAGACTTTAGCAAGTAGATCTCTTATGGTGAGTTGCATACTTCCCTTATCTTCTTTAGAAGAATCATGGGGAAATGAGGTAACATACCTAGTATGTTCATCCTCACCACCAGATGTGGTTTCTTGGCGCCCTGGTTTCTCATGCCTAATGATGTCTCTTTCAGAGTTATCAAAGGGCACGGTTGCCATAGATTCAGTCTCAGATATGTTACCACTGTCCTGAAGGTCCAATGAGGCACCTTCAGTAGTGGCAGCTGAATCTACATGAGTCCCCTCCACATTAGTGGGACTCACCTCAGTTGGGGTTTGCTGATGAGGGCTAGAGATTAGAGGTTTCTCTAGGCTTCGTTGATCCTTAGTTAGGTGTTGTGGATCAACGTCATGGCCCTGAATAGACATAATCTCCTCGTCAGTTCCTATTAAAAGGTCAGTAAATGATATGGATCCTACGAGAGGGCTTTCCTTTTTTGGCTGCTCAGGAGAGTATAGTGACTCATCCTGAGGAGTTTCAGCTTGGGTTTGGGGCTCATGGGATTGAGACTGAGGAGACTCAATGCCCATATTGAGGTTGAATGTGAAGGAAGATGGGACCTCAAACTGAGTGGGAGCCCATGTTTCCACTCTAGCCTTTTTGGATTGAACAGGGTGGACTTGTTCAATTAGAGGAGATTGTATAAGGGTTCGTTTGGATCTTTTTTGATATGTAATTTTGATGGGATGGGAAGGTAGATTTGGCATTGTGAGGGTTATTGTTAGTGTGGGTTCATCACCTGTGGGGTTAACAGGGATGTCACCAGGAGCTATGTGCTCAATCATACCTGGAAGAATCGCAGTGTGTCTTCCAGTAAAGTTGGTAGATATCCACTTCAGCACCTTGAAGATGGCCGGCCTCATGTGAGGGACATGTAGAGCAGCTGCACAGACAAGCTTACGCGGGTCCAGCTCACAGTTGATTATGTGCTGAATGAACCTGGGGTACATGTAAAATGTTTTCCTTTGAAGATTCCCCATCAGATTGGTCAGCACAAACCTTGAATAGTTGAACCGGAGGCCTTTTACCAACCCATGAACTAGGCATCCTAGTTCATAAGGGATTTGATCCCATCCCCCAGACTTGTTTGACAGGCAATGAAGGACTATGTGAAGTAGGAACTTCTAGTTGTAGGAAAAGTTGAACTTGTATAGAGTTGATTTGTTCACATCACCACCATATACCATCTGGGTATATGTGTCATCCAGATTTGTTTTGGGGAACTATGTAGGAGAGCCTTCATCATGAAGTTCTAGATGCTCCCTGATGATTTGCACAGATATTGTTAGGATCGTTTTCGTACGTAGTACTAATGGATTCTGCGTGAGACCAGATCAAATAGTGTGGAATCCTATTTGATTGGCGATCCAATCAGTGAGAACGACAACCTGATCGATCTAACGACGAAACAAACGTTAAGAATTGATTAGAAATCGATCGGGAACGAACTATGAAGTTGGATAGGCTGTTTAAGACGCTCTGGACGGATATGGTTTGTAAATCTTCAAAGTCTCTTTATTAAGAAATTATGTGGTATTTATAGTTTTTTAGTTTTCATTCGTACAACATGGTTTAGTCGTGCGACTGACTCATGCGATTGATTCATACGCACGACTGAAGGTTCAATCGTGCGACAGAATCAACCTTATGTCTCAGTCATACGTCTGATCCAATCTTCTGGTTTAGTCGTGCGACTGGTCCATAAGTATGATTCATTCGTGCGTATGGTCCATAAGTATGGTCCATTAGTATGAATAACCATCTGACTAAGTTGAACATATTTCTCAATCATTATTGACTTAGAACTATGTACAACAACCTCAAACCTATATATGATGTTTATACATATGAATTATACTAAATACAATAATAATATGAAATATTTAACGACAAATAAACATCAAGAAGCATATCATATTTCATTAAAAATTCACATTACATATGTGTAAGAAATGAAAGACTTTTATAATTAAGAACATAAACTAGGAACATGATGTATCAACAAACTCCCCCTTAGACCTAGTTTATCCTATTTTCTAAAATTCTTCACATGCTCTTGGAATTTCTTGTACTTTTCTTCTATGTGTTCCAGATATGAACGAGATCGTTGAGCTTGGATCTTAGGATTCACATTGATAATAACAAAACTTGATGATTCGATGCTAAAATAATAATAATAATGAACACAAAAAAGTGTTTAATGATTGATGTTTATTGATTTGATGATGAAATCATCATCCATGAAGAATGATGATATGATGTTGTTGGTGATGGAACTAATTCCCACACTTCGTGGAGAATTATTCACACCTTACAATGATGATTTATGTTAATATTTATACTAATCTAGCATTTATAATAATTACAAAATAAACCCTACACTAATAATTTGTTGCTATTTCAAGTCTTCAACTTTAATAATATTGGAAATCTTCAATTTCTTCAAAGGTAGAATACCCAACAATACTCCCCCTATATTGTAGATTTCCAATGTGAATTGAAACTTGATCTTGTTTTTGTTGAATAGTTGTCCAAAGTCAAGAATGTTGTTGATGCGGAAGAGAGACCTTCAAAACTTTAGAACAACCAATTTTTTTTTGTTTTTTTGTTTTGTGGTTATAGCTTGCTATCATGGCTTTAAGCTAAAACCCTAGTCCATCTTTTCTTTTTGATGTTGGTGGCCAAAACAAATAAACCTGAGTCCACCTTTTCTTTTTTTGTTTTAATGATGGAGCCCACGTAACAAACCCAATTGTGTTCATGAGCCCATTTGCAACCCTAGTTTGCAAACCCTAATTCGGCCGAGAAGACTACCTACGGCCGCCCATTCCATTGGACACAAGCTGCCTACGGCAGCCCCTTTTGCAACCCTAATTGGCAGCCGCAAACCCTAATTTGCAGACCCACTTCGGCAGCCGCAAACCCTAATTTGCAGCCCCACTTCGGCAGCCACACTTGGTTCGCAAGCAGCCCTAATCGCAGCCCTGATCCAATCGCAAAAGACACCTACGGCAGCTTTGATTGACCACTTCTTATGAGCCGTGCGCACCAAGGGTTATAATGTTTCGATTGACCTCAAACATTAATGTTGATTATGCAGCCAAGCGCACCAAACATTGATTCGATTCAATCAATAATTTTAGTAATCTAACCATGAAATCTCATCAAAACCAATATGAATCCATCAACTCCAGCTCTGATACCAATTGTGTGTTCCCGATATGACGGGATCGTTGAGCTTGGATCTTAGGATTCATATTCATAATAACAAAACTTGATGATTAGATGCTATAATAATAATAATGATGAACACAAAAAAGTTTTTAATGATTGATGTTTATTGATTTGATGATGAAATCATCATCCATGAAGAATGATGATATGATGTTGTTGGTGATGGAACTAATTTCCACACTTGTTGGGGAATTATTCATACCTTACAATGATGATTATGTTAATATTTATACTAATCTAGCATTTATAATAATTACAAAATAAACCCTAGACTAATAATTTGTTGCTTTTGTTCTTCAAGTTTTCAACTTCAATAATATTAGAAATCTTCAATTTCTTCAAAGGTAGAATACCCAACATCTTCTTTAGTGACTCCCGTGTGTATCTCAAATTCAAAGCAGAGTCGTATAACATATTGGAACTGTAGAGCTTGTATAATATCTTGCGTTTCATAGAACAGTGGCCAGTTGTATAGAGTATAAACATCTTCAGCAGACAAGTTTGTAAGCCACATTGGGTCAAATACCCTGATAGTCTCGATCTTCCCTTCCTTGTTCAGAACTCTAACCGCTTCCCCCGTCCTCTAGTCATAATACCACCATTTGAAGTGTGGAGTGAAGTCCTGAGGCATCTCCCATAAAGGAATCTTAGACATTGTGCATGGGGCACTCCACTTCAACACCACCTTAGGCCTTCCAGATATAGGCTCAACTTCAGTCTTATGAATGAACCGCTTAGGTTGTTAAGTCTGAAGTTGACCCATCTGGTGTGGTATTCTTTTTTCAATGATTGCTCAAACCATCCCGACATCTTCTTTGGGTTGGCATATAAAAGATCTAAACATGCCAATCTGTTTAGCTCAAACCAGGAAGAGTTTTCAAATCATGTGGATATTTGAAGTACTCAATCTCCTTCTCCCTTTTAACAACATATACATCCAAATCTTCAAAGTAAGCCCAATTGATGATCTTGCTTGACACTTTCTGATGTTTCTTGACTCGGTAAAGTTTGGTGTAGGCATTTAGCTTTGGAGGTGCACGTTGGGCCTTCATTTCTAATTAGCAAGCTGCCCATTTAGCCTTCTTTATATCAACATTAGCATCTGTAGCTTGGGCTTTACTTTCATCCTTTGCTTTCTCTTTCTCTATCTCATCAAGCTTAACAAAAGTATCATTGCCAAAAGTTTCACCCAAATCTGGAATAACGTTGCCCTCAGGGTCAGTGCACTATGGATAGTAGTCAGACGTGACATCCTCAATCTCAATCTCATCCACCCCTTGTAGCTCCTCATCACTCAAAACTTCTACTTCCGGAGCATCTTTTACAAGCTCATCTGGATTTAGTCTAAACATATCAACGAGCTGCTCATCGGTCAGATCATGAATGATTTCTCCTTCCTCTGGAGTGTAGCTCACAGACCTTCTCACAATCCCTTGCAAATCAAGAATCATAGTTAGTTGAGTCTTGACTTGCTGAAGGGGAACGACATCATAATCCTTAACCTGTGGAGCATCGCTATTGCCTTGATCATGTGTTTCTTCAGCTGGAGCTGTGGAGGACGCGACTCTTTTGGAGCGCCTCTCCTGTGATGCTTGATTTGAGGCTGATGCATCACCTTCTTGATCATCTCCTTTTCCCTTTCCACTTCCTCCAGCTTCCTCGTCATCATCATCTTCTTCTGATTCATCATCTTTCAACTCATCATCATCATCTCCACCATCATCTCCATCACCCTTAATCTTCAAGGGCTCACCCTTTGTTCCCTTCAACCTCAACATCAGCTTTTTGTTCTGTTTCTCTAACCCCTTGATCCGCTTGGCGGATGCCTTGACAAGCTCATTTTGAGCACTAAGGGCATGGTGAGCTCGAACTAACGTTCTCTCATGAGCGGCGTTCTTTTGAGTAAGCTGAGCAATCTGCTTGCCTTGTGTGGTATTGACCGCCATCAGCTGATTCATCTGGTTGGCTCTTAGATCATCTATCGCTAGCAGCTTCAGCACTAGTCTGTTTAGCCTCGCCAACTGTTCCTCTAGCCTAACAGTGGATAGAGTAGAGCCCTGTGTAGGTGGGAATTGGGTGGATGTACCAGCTTGAGAAGTAGTGGGTGTAGTGGTGGATGTGGTGTAGATGGGAGTAGGAAAGGAAGTGGATTGTGGTGGAACTGATTTGGGTATGGTGGGTGAGGTAGGTGTGAATGTATGAGTGGTGGTGGGAGGAACAGTGGTGGTGGCAATGGCTGTGGTGGTGGCAGTGGCAGTGGCTGTGGTGGTGAAAGAACTGATCAAGGTAAACCTCTTCCTCTTACCCTTCTTGCCATGGGGTTGGGCCATCCTCTTCCTCCTGGAACCCTTGGCTATCGGGGCTCCCCCTGAGCTAATAGGCTGGTCGGGTGTGTACGTCGGATCTGTGACATCAGTGTCACCACCCTTAGTACCAGCTTGGCGTCCTCAAACCGCCTCTTTCCCCTTCTTGGTAGCCACAACCCGGCTCACGACTCTCCTGGTGAGAGGCGCATCATCAGTCTCATCTTCATCATCTAACAAGAAATCCTGGTGGAAAACAGCTTGCTTAGATCCATAAGGAGCAGATGCAGTACTGTGTGGATGTGGTGGAGATATAGTAGACGTGTTAGTGGCCCGTGATTGACTGGGGCCAGCATCTCCACCACCTTGACCATCATCATGGTCATCATCATCGTCGTCATCTTCATCGATAGGTTCCACTATGGGCTCAACGTCTGAGTCACTGTCATCATGACGCCACTTCTTACGAGAGGGCGCCACGTAATCCTCGTAGGCCAGATGGCCAAACAGTCTCCTGACCAGGGGCTTTACCTGCTTCCCCCGATACACCTTCATCCCCCCAAGAGTGGTGTCATCCATCACCTCTAAAATTACAGCATCATCCTTCTCCTTAGGCAGTAGAGGAAGCTTCTCGTCTATGATCATCTACAAGAACCTTGGATACATGAAGAAGCCTTCCTTGCCTTTGGCCTCGATGTTGTCTATCAAGTACGAGAAGAGCATGCTTGAGAAACTGAACGGGTGGTTCAGTACCAGTGCAACATATGCATTCTGGATTTGGTCGGACATCTCATCAAATCCTCCACGTCTGGAGGCTATGCACTTGAGGATCACATGTGCCAAATACTTGAACTGGGGGCACATGTTGCTCTTGCTCAGTACGCCGGCATTGATGTCTCCGGCGTACTTGATCCTCAGAAAACATCCTCGAACAGTTAGGGGATGCAGCTTGGTTGGGTGGGCTCCATCTTCACCCAAATCTAAGACTCTCCTCAGGTCGTCTTCACACATCTCAATCTCTTGTCCGAATATAGAGCTCCGGATACAGTGGGGCTCAACGGACCTGTCCACTGTGGCACTTTCCCAGAAAGCCTACTGAATAGACCAGTATGGTGTGCATGGAGTAGAAATGGCCTTGTAGATCCTCGATCTACGCAGGAAGGCAAAAATCCTGGTGAACTTAGATGCGTTCCAAGATGCAGCATCTAGATGAGCATAGAGATTGTGCTTAGTGCTCATAGTCCATCTCTCAGCCATATTGCTGCAACACAAGAAACATATACATTAGATTTGTTCATAAGAGATAACAGATGAATTTTAGCTGATTTTGATCTACTTGTTCAATCATGCAATTGAACCATACGACTAAGTTCAGTCGTACGATTGAGCCTGCTACTGAGTTCAGTTGTACGATTGAGCCTGCGACTGAACTTAGTCGTATGCTATGCCATGTGGTTGAGTCAGTCGTGCGACTGAGTCATCGATTGATTCACTCGTGCGATTGAATCATGCGCCTGGCTCAATCGTGCGACTTAGGTTCATATGGCGTGTCTATTCGCATCTTGCTCTGTTCGACACCATACATTTGAATCTTTGTCAAAACGTTACATTACAGTTCGTGTTTAGATTCATTAGGTTCGTAGGGACTCGATATAGCACTTTGTGTCATTTAAATCAAAGTTTATGTCCATTTAAGTGGTATATTTTAGAGTATTGTCCCGGTTCTTAATTTGAAACATATTTGATCTTTGTCGGTTCGATTAATCCATTCTTTTGATCAGATTTCAGTTTCAAAGTACCTGAAGATGAATAGAAATCGATTAGTATCACAATCAGAGAAGAATCACAATAATCAAAAATTTTGGCAGAGTGTATGTGTATTAGGCGGTTTTTGAGAGTTTTTGAAGGGTGGTAGGGAATACAACCGACTAACCCCCCTATTTATACTGTTTTAAGTTTCAGTCGTGCGACTGGACCCATACGTATGATTCAGTCGTGCGACTGACTCAGACTCCTTCATCCAGTCGTACGATTGGTTCATTCTTGTGATCCAATCGCATAGTTGACCCATACTCATGGTCCAATTGTGTGATTGGATCATAATTATGGTTCAATTGTGCGATTGGCTCATACTTATGATTCAATCGTGCGATTGGCTCATACTTATGATTCAATCGTGCGATTAACTCATACTTATGAGTTTGACTTCATACATTTCCATACACTCAGAATTTAACTTTTTATATATAACATTATGAAAAATGATCATCTCAGACATGACCTTTTTAACAGAAAATCATTTGATCACCTCAGACGTGATCTTTTTAATTGAGAGCCGATTGGTCACCTCAAACGTGACCCTTTTTAATTTAGAGCCGATTGGTCACCTCAGACGTGACCCTTTTTAATTTGTGATTCACAGAGTTCATCTAGTTATATAGACTGACATCGACGCAAATAAGATAACAAAAACAGAAAACAACTTGGATTAAAACAAAACAAGACATAGTTTTGTGTTTTGGTTTGAGGTGGATTGAAACCTTTTAAAAATCATTTAACCGATTTTGCCTCCTGAGCAGAACAACTTCAATTTATTTTTATCATATCTAGAAAGATTCATATGGAATCATACAGGTATATCATAATCATTTGGAACCCTTTTATATGTACTTGAATACTAGATTCTTATTTGTCTGAGAGTCAATAGCACTTGCAGGAAATCATACTAGAGCTATAAGGTGCACACAATGATTTTGACTGTCGAGAGTTGCAGCCACGATGATTGTCAGTATATTTGCCCACTTAAATCCATACACAGATTTTTGACTCACATTGGTGAAGAGTTAGGTTTTATTATTTCAACAAGCATTTGTGGATCCCACACTTATATGGTAATCAACATTCCTCAGGATATTTTTAAGCGGTCTACGGTTATTTGACAAGAAGAAACTATTCTAAGAGATTTCAAAGAGATGCCAAGCCTCAGGTCAGTTCCATCGCACAGCAGAGAGGCGCAAACAACAATGAATTCTAGAATATTTAGGTTATGCTTATCCTCAGGTCAGTGCCATCGCATAGCAGAGAGGCACACAACCTATCTTCTTGTTAGAGCATTTTTTTTCTTTTTGCACATAATGCACCAACAACATTAGTCATTAGCTTGATTGCGCTTAACATTTTTCCATGTGCTTTGCTCATTTTGATGGTCATCCACACACATATCTGGCATTTATTGTGCTTGTCACCCCTTATTGGAAATGTGTTGATTGTGTTAACCAGGGATAAGATGAAAACCCACAGCAAGTAGAACAAATTAGTTTTAATTTATTTCACCAATGAAGTCTACTCGTCTATTGTGTTGAATCTACCGACACATCATATAATGAACTAGCAACCCCTAGGCCTATTTTCTGTATGTTACCTCAGTAGCAGACTAGTTTACTATCATTTTTTCTTTAGTTTGCTTAGACTTCTCACACTTGTAATATGAATATAGCATTTTCTTCATTTGAATCCTTTTGAGTTCCAAAACAATTAGTTCTCTATGTACTATCATTTTCCATAATTTTTGAATTGATATCACAGATTTAATTTCTTTGCTTTCAGCTTTTCTACCCGCCCCCATTTTTTTTTGTTTTCTTAAGTAATTAAATACTAAATTAAACTATTCTCCCCCTAAAATTGTAAAACCGAAAATGTTTTTGTGTTTTTGGATTTTGAAAGACAGGAAAATAAAATTAAAAAAATAAGAAAACTTTGTCGGACTAAGAACTCGATTCTTTTGGAATCACATCACTTTGCTTTTTCACGCCATTTACCTCCAAAAGATAGAAAAACCGAGGTTTGTCAAAAGCTTTAGTGTAGAGGTCGGCGCGTTAAAAATCCATATTAATTTTAACAACATCGATTAATTGCTTTTCAAAACAGTCACGTATAAAGTGATATTTAATACCGATGTGTTTAGTTTTTGGGTGTTGGACTGGATTTTTGGTGACAGCTATTGCAACATAATTATCAACAAAGATAAGGGTGTTAGAAAATTTCAAACCGTAGTTTCGCATGTGCTGTTGAATCAAAATGATTTGTGAACAGCAACTTGCAGTAGCAACATATTCAGCTTCACATGTTGACAGAGCAATGGATGTCTGCTTCTTACACTGCCAGGTGACTAAGCGTCTTCCAAATAACTGATATCCCGCTGATGTTGACTTGTAATTCATCTTGCAACCACCATAGTCCGAGTCACTATACGCTATAAGCTCAAAGTCATCATCATGAGGATACCGCAACCTGAGTGTTGGAGTACCCTTCAAATAACGAAAGATCCTTTTTACCCCAATTAGATGATTCACTTTTGGTTTAGCCTGATATCTGGAACAAAGACACATGGCGTACATAATATCACGACGAGAGGCTGTGAGGTACATCAGAGATCCGACCATTCCTCGGTACATAGTGGCATCTACCAGATCACCATTTTCGTCGGGTGCTACATCGTGGTTCGTGGCAAGTGGAGTCCCAGCAACCGTTGCATTCTCCATGTCGAACCGACTAAGGATATCTCCTATATATTTGGACTGATGCAGGAAGATTCCATTTGGTGTTTGATCCACCTGTAACCTAAGAAAGAACTTCATCTCTCCCATGGCACTCATCTCAAACTCAGCTTTCATCACTGATTCAAATTCTTTACACAATGCTTCATTTTTGGAACCAAAGATTATGTCATCCACATATATATGTACCAGTAGTAAATCACCATCTTTCTCTTTGATGAACAACATGCAGTCAATAACCCCTATGTGAAAACCATGTTTTAGCAGATGAGTAGAGAGTTTCTAATACCAGGCGCGAGGGGCTTGATGATGCCGATAAAGAGCCTTGTCCAGTTTATAAACTCTATCCCGATGATAAGGATCCTCAAATCCTTCGGGTTGACTTACATACACCGTTTCACGGATTTCACCATGAAGGAATGCACTTTTCACATCCAATTGCTAAACTTTGATCTTCATGTAGGATGATAGGCTAAGAAGATACAAATTTCTTCCATCCTTACCACAAGTGCAAACACTTCATTGTAGTCAATGCCTTCGACTTGTCTAAACCCTTGAACAACAAGCCGAGCCTTGTTTCTGATTATAACCCCTTGGTCATCTTTCTTACACTTAAGAACCCATTTAGTGCCAATCACCTTTGCCCCTTTTGGTCTGTCCATAAGAGTCCATACTCCTAACTTCATGAATTGAAGGAGTTCTTCTTGCATAGCACTAACCCATGCCTCATCGTTTAAAGCTTCACTTACATATTTTGGCTCAAATTGAGACACAAAACATCGACAAGCTCCATCGTGTAGATATCCTTTTTTCATGACTGCGGCATAATCAGCTGAGTATAGCTGATTTCGTGTCTGAACTCCTGATAGAATATCCCCGATGATGTTGTCCAAGGGATGATGCATATTAACTCTAGTGCCGGGAGTGGTGGGAATAGCTACCTCATTATCCAGATTTTGAATCCCAGGTTCAGTTTCTGTGGCTGTTGGAGTATGGGGTTAAGAAGTTCCAGAGGCATCAAGATCAGATACTTGTGTACTTTTGGTAGTGGGAACCTGTTCCTCCGGGTCCACATTTGCAGTCTTAACTACTTCATCATCAGAGGAAGACTCACTTACTTCAAGCTCTTCCCCTGAAGGGCTAGAAGTATCGTCTAATGGAACCGATGATGTCGGGTCTAGTGGAGGAGTATTCAGAACATCGTACATCATTCGAGCATGTAACTCATCATCAGGATGAGAAGGAGGTAGATTGAAGGACTTGAAGAATCCATCATAGTCAAAGAAGAAGGATGGTTCTTTGCTAGTAGGGGGGATGGTGTATCTTTGGACATCAACATTGCACCACACTTCTACCTGACCCGTTGAGTTGTTATAAACTCTCTTGTCTGTTATACTATATCCGAGAAAGATACCTTCTTCTGCCTTCTCACAAAACTTCCCAGTCTGAGTTTTCTTTAACAGCATGCACGGTGCTCCAAATGGTTCTAGATACTCCAAGTTGGGTTTACGTCGCTGGAGCAATTCATAACACGTTTTCCATGACGTTTGCCCACTAAGACTCATTTGAGAGTGTAGCATGCATTAGCCACTGCCTCGTTCCAGAATTGAATGGGCAGCTTAGAGTCGGCTAACATAGTCCTTGCTGTCTCTATCAAGCTCCGATTCTTTCTTTCAACAACCCCATTCATCTGTGGAGTGTAAGTAGAAGTAAATTGATGAACAATTCCTTTCTCTCGACAGAATGCCTCCATCCACTGATTCTTGAACTCTGTTCCATTTTCTTACTTTTAGGTTGTAGAGTGATTCTAATGTAGTGACTAGATGCTTGAATGATTCAAATGTCTCTGACTTTGCTTTCAGAAACATCACCCAAGAAAATCTTAAGTAATCATCAGTTACTACAAAGCAGTACCAATCACCATGTAACACCCCGAAAAGTCGAAACGAGTCATTAAGGATAATGGGCTTAATTAATGGGTATTTAATAAAAGAAGGAAATGGGTTATGGGCCAAATTGAGTTTATGGGCAAGAGCCTAAGTGATTAAGGTCCATAATCAGCCCTTAACGTACCCAAATCAGCCTCCATCTCCATCATTTGAACCCTAGCTCCCAAAATTCATAGAGGGAGAAAGTAGAAAGAGAAAGTGAAGAAAACTCAAGATTTGAAGCTTCCAAGGTTAAGAGATTGAAGATCTGGGTGTTGGAGCATCAAGACCTAAGAAAGAAGCAACAAATCCAGGTAAGAATCGACCTCTAAACCCTTTTGTAGATCAAACCCGGATTCTAGGGTTTTGGGTTTTGAAAAGTTGCAAAAAATCGCATAAAAGTCACATTTATACGTATGAAAACATGTATAAAGCTTAGATTTAGCCTCATGGATGATAAACTAAGAGATTGGACGTAAAAAGTTATGATTTTGGGTTAAAAACTGACTGGTTCGTGATTTTTATGCAATCTGCAAAACTGTATATGCATCCAGCGAATTTGCATATTCAATCAGCGAAACTATGATGACTTCCAGCGAAACTATAGTTTCGCAGGTAGTTTCGCAGACATGGTTTTCCAACGAAAGTTGGGCGAAACTGGCAGCAAAGGTTTAGCGAAACTGCCAGCGAAGGTGCTAGCGAAACTGCCAGCGAAGGTGCTAGCGAAACTAGCAGCGAAACTGCTGGTGAAACTAGCAGCGAAAGTGTTGGCGAATCTAGCTGCGAAATTGCTGATCTTTCAGCGAAATTAGCAGCGAATTTAGGCAGAAATTAACCCCTTTAAGTGTTAGCTTATCTGCAGGCTGTGTAGAGTGATCCTAGCCTTGTAAGCTTAGCCTAGAAGTTATTCGTGGTATCCAGGTGAGTTCTAGATCCCCTATTTATAAGTTTCCCAGCCATGGGCGCTGCCCCTTGGACCCCACTAGGGGCTGCTGCCCCTAGGACCCCGCTGTCAGGGGCTGCCGCCCCCGAACCCCCGCTGTCCCGCGGAGGGTTGGTTATGTTTATTGATGATTAGTACTTGGCATGTTGTGTACCTTAATAAATTAAGCATTATATATTATGGAAGATGATATTAATGAAAATTGAAACTTAATGAATGTTACCCCCGGGCCCGTTTAATGATGTAAAGTCTTGCAAGCACTATGATAGACTTCACTTATATGAGTCTGATGTATGATGATAGATCTGTATTCATGAGCAGGCTATGTGCCTTGCAGTGTGGATCAACTGTCGGGGGTTAGCTACCGTATTCATGTGTACCGACAGGGATTGGCATTTGTTGTCAATCAACATGGAGCTCTTGCTTCGTGCAATCTCATTTATGATGAAAGTGAAAGATAATGAAAGAATGAAAGATAATGAACATGCTTATTATGATGCAAGTTATGTTATGTACTATGATGTATGCATGGTCATTATATGAAGGATAAAGTTTATATTTTCTTATATTATTTAAAACTAGAACTCACTCAGCGAAGCTGATTTTTATGCATAATAGTTGGCAGGTAAGTGCTGATGCTGAGGATGGCACACAGAGCTACTTGGGGAGCTATGGATGGCATTCCTATTTATGAAATCTTTATTGTAATTTAAGAACAAGTATTATGTTTTGTTTGCAATTAACGGAAAAATGTACGAGTACGATATGGTTTCTAAGTTTTAAATGAATGTCTAATTATTTCCGCTGCAATGTTTTGTTATTAAACTTATTTTATGTTATGATTAACCAACTGTGAGGTTTTCCGGGAACGGGGCCTTACACACCAGCAATACTCTTTGTACTGACTGGGCCAAACAGATCCATGTGTAAAAGCTCGAGAGGAATGTCGATAGAATTGACTTTCTTTGCTTTGTGAGACTTCTTGGTCTGTTTCCCTTTCATACATGCTACGCAGAAATCTGGGAGTTGGAAATTCTTGACTGTAACTCCATTCACCAAATCATTCTGAACCAGATGATTCATCTTCCTGGGATTAATGTGTCCCATTCTCCTATGCCAGGAGCCTAAATCCCTCTCTGTTGCCTTTGACAAGAAGCACTGGGCAGTAGACTCAGTTGTGGAGGCTTTTGATAGATCCAAGACATACAGATCGTTATATCTTGAAGCTGACATTAGAATTTTATCCTCCTCGGCAACATACTCCATCTTCAACATGTAACACTTCTTTTTGTCAAACACAACTTTGAATCCCTTATCATAGATTTAGGAGACAGAAAGCAAGTTGTTTTGCAGTTGTTGAACGTAGTTGACCTTGTCAAACTTCACTTTCTCATTTCCCACTTCGCTTTGAGCGGTGATGTAACCTCCTTTATTCCCAGCGAATGATACGTGTCCCCTTTTAATTTGCTTGACGTTGAAAAGGAGAGAAGAATTCCCGGTCATGTGCCTGGAAGCCCCACTATCAATAATCCAGGTATTAGTGATAGCGCTGTAGCGGACACCCTGCACATACAAAGGAATTGATTAGTTCAGGTTTGGGACCCAAGCTTAAACTGGCTTGGGTGTCCCAGAGGTATCACACATCATGAACTCAACCCACTGTCCTTTAGAGGATGATGGCATATTTTTCTTCTTCTTATTCTCACTATCAGACACATTACTTATTTTGATCTTCCATAAACCAGTTTTGTGTAACGCCTGTTTGTGGTAAACAGGAGACTGACTTATGGTTTGAACTTTAGGTTCACTAATAATCTTAGGTGTAAACTTAGGTGACACATTAGATCTAATTTTAGAAAATCTTGGTTTTTCATCAAAAAGATTAATTTTCTTTTTAGGTGTCTAATAATAAGGATAATTTGGAGAGATATGTCCTCATTTTCCACAACTGTAGTAGGATCTTCCTTCAACAGTTTGAAGAAAGTTGTGATGTGGGGTTGAGTTTGGTCGAGGTTTGAGATATGTGCGGTTGGGTTGTTTCTCTTCCTTTGTAGATGTTTCACCTTCTTTAACAAATTTAATGGTTTTGACATTTTAAACATCTTTCACTTTCATTTTATTAGGATGTTGATGATTAATACGTTTAAGGTTCATTGGATTAGACCTTTTAGGTTCTGAAATAGACGTTTATGAACCTGACTCTAATTTAACCTTTTCAATTTTATTACCCAAATCCTCAACAGGTATCTTACCTTTTCAATTTAACCTTTTCAATTTTTTTACCCAAATCATTTACTAGATTATCATTATGTTCTAATAACCTAGCAACTTTTCCCTAAATTTATCACATTCAGTACATGCATGTTTTTCAAATAATTCGTCTTTAGAACATACTCGTGTAGAACTAGACGAATCAGCCATCAAAGCAGTGTCAGACTCTTCGGTGACTGGAGATTCTGAGTTTGTAGCACTTAGTTCTTCTTCAACCAAATGATCAACGACATCCATAGCTTCTTCGATATCTAAAAGTGAATGCTCAGCTATGATGTCTCCTTTACTTGCAGATCCATCATCCAATGTATCAACTAAAGCAATGTTTGATTCAACTTGAGAAACAAATCAGAAGGACCAGTCTTGTCCTTCATCACCTTGAGCAACCAAAGCCTTAGACTCTTGACTTGAAGATGAAGCTCTAATCTTATCTCTGTCTTGTCGGTTGAATGTAGGAAAAGGATTTCCATTTCCAGTCTTCTTTGGCTTTACACACTCACGTTTGAAGTGCCCCTTTTCACCACAATTGAAACAAGTGACTTTGGTTTTGTCAAATCCAAATGTCGTATCTTTAGTGGCAACCAAAAATTTGCCCCGTCTTTTTAACAAACTTCTTGGCTCTTCTACAGCATTAGCCAAGGCCCACATAATATACATGCGTTCTAGCTCAGTTTCATCAACTTGCTCGTAGTCCTCGTCAGCAAGATGACAGTTTCCAATCTTACCAGCAACTAATCCATCATAAGATTGAAGAACAACAGCTAGAAGGTCCATGTGCTCTTTAGCAACTTCACAGTGACATTTTTGAGATTCTCTGTCTTCAACTTTGTAGTATTTGCCTCAGGAACTATGTATTGGCTTCCAGATGACCCTGACGTTATGGTTTGTGATGCACTGCTTTGGGAAGGAGCAGAAGAGCTAGACACAAACGCCGTTTGTAGTGGTGCACCTGAAGCAGCCAGAGTTAGAACTGAATTGTATAGTGCAGGATTCTGAACTTAGGATCCTTTCTTTGACTTGTATTTCATACGTAGTTCTTCCTCCCTTAACTTCAAAATGAAATCATTTATGTCTAAAGTAGCAAGATTGTCGTTTTGTCTCAGATTAGACACAAATGGATCCCATTTGTCTGGCAGACCATCAGCAAAACTAGAGACTTTATCTTCCATGGAGTTGGTCACGCGAATCGGAGTGAAATTATCAAATTCCTTCATAAGAGCTTTTGCCTTCAGTGTTTTCAGAGATGTATTTCCTTCGTATCTCCAAGGCATTCCATAATTTCTTAGACTGCTTGTTCTCAGAGAACTGATGAAATATGTCCTTAGGTATAGACTAAGTCAACAAGGCATATGCTTTCCTTTCAGCATTATGCAGAGTCTTCTGGGATTCACTCATTCCTCCAAAAGTAAATTTAACTCCATCTACACTGATTGGTATCGTGTAACCAGTCTGAATAGATGTCCAAAGGATTGGGTCAACTCCATTCAAGTAGATTTCAAACCGTTGTTTCCATTGTGGATATTAATCTAAAGTTAACAACTTTGGCAGTTTGTTGTGGTTTCCAATCTCATTCTCCAGAAGTAGAAGGTTCTGGATACGCAAGTCCTTTCCAACAGTGAATGCAGCAAACTGGTCTTCCATTGCTTTAGACTTGGTAAACTTAGAACAGGACAGATTCACTCATGCGAATGAGCTATGCGAATGGGTCACTCGTGCGAATGAAAGATACGAATGAATTCAATTGGGCGATTGGATTTAGTCGTGCGAATGAGCAGGGCGATTGTAGTCAACCAACTGAAGTTGCTTAACCGTGCGAATGAGTGATATGACTGAGTTCAGTCGTACGAATGAGAGTATACGTATGGGTTCAGTCGTATGAATGGTCCAATCGTGCGACTGAAGGCTGCTGTGTTTGAAAAATCGAATATTTTAAACACTTTGACACAAAATACGAATTTTCCAGAAACCCTAATCTGCCGTTTGATAAACAATCGAAACTTTAACACATGCAAACATCAAAACACTTTTTGAAGCAAAAAGGTGACTCTTTTGATTGAAAACGTTTGTTTTAACACCAAAACCAATCGAATCCATGCAAAATCATGAACCAAAGCTCTGATACCACTTGTTATGACCGTTTTTGTACGTAGTACTAACGGATTATGCGTGAGACCAGATCAAATAGTGCGAAATCCTATTTGATTGGTGATCCAATCAATGAGAATGACAACCATATCGATCTAACGATGAAACAAAGAATATCATATTTCAGTAAGAATTTACATTACATATGTGTAAAAAATAAAAGACTTTTACATTAAGAACATAATCTAGGAACATGATGTATCAACAGATATGATCAATTCCTGACCACAAATGCTTGACCTAAGAACCCTAACTCCATTTAGGGTTACAATCTGTCCGTTTCCCCAAAATTATGCCATGTGGTTCGAATAAACAGTGGGGTTAACAGTTAGGGCAGTGTAGTAGGTGGATTGGGTAAGAAAGGATATGATTTCAGAGAAGTCAACATCCTTGGACGAGTCAAGGAGTGCGACTTGGTTGTGTTGAGGGTTTAGTGCCATTTTGAGAGAAAGTTGCAAAGAAATTAGTTTGAATTTGGGTAAATTGAAGGCAAAGGAAGCTTTGGGTAGTGAAATTGATAAAAAGATTAAGCAAGTGAGTCAGAAGTATTTAAAAGGGTGAAAATGGTGGATGGATAAGGTGAAATGACAGTTTGGGTATGATGTGACAATGACGGTAAGATAAAATCCATTTTAATTATTCCGACATCATTAATAAAATCTTTACCTTTTTACAGTGTTTGGCCCAAAAGATTTCCGTTACACAGTAAAGCTTTCTTTCGAGTATAAAGCTTTTCCGAAGGTAATCTTATCGAAGCCAATCTTACTTAAGAAGGTAAATTTATCCAATTTACTTCCGAGCGTAAGAAAGCTTTCCGAGCGAAGAAGTTTATTAAGTTTCGGAAGTAGAAGCATTTGTGGATCCCACACTTATATGGTCGGATCAACATTCCTCAGGATATTTTTAAGCGGTCTACGGTTATTTGACAAGAAGAAACTATTCTAAGAGATTCAAAGAGATGCCAAGCCTCAGGTAAGTTCCATCGCACAGCAGAGAGGCGCAAACAACAATGAATTCTAGAATATTTAGGTTATGCTTATCCTCAGGTCAGTGCCATCGCATAGCAGAGAGGCACACAACCTATCTTCTTGTTAGAGCATTTTTTTTCTTTTTGCACATAATGCACCAACAACATTAGTCATTAGCTTGATTGCGCTTAACATTTTTCCATGTGCTTTGCTCATTTTGATGGTCATCCACACACATATCTGGCATTTATTGTGCTTGTCACCCCTTATTGGAAATGTGTTGATTGTGTTAACCAGGGATAAGATGAAAACCCACAGCAAGTAGAACAAATTAGTTTTAATTTATTTCACCAATGAAGTCTACTCGTCTATTGTGTTGAATCTACCGACACATCATATAATGAACTAGCAACCCCTAGGCCTATTTCTGTATGTTACCTCAGTAGCAGACTAGTTTACTATCATTTTTTCTTTAGTTTGCTTAGACTTCTCACACTTGTAATATGAATATAGCATTTTCTTCATTTGAATCCTTTTGAGTTCCAAAACAATTAGTTCTCTATGTACTATCATTTTCCATAATTTTTGAATTGATATCACAGATTTAATTTCTTTGCTTTCAGCTTTTCTACCCGCCCCCATTTTTTTTTGTTTTCTTAAGTAATTAAATACTAAATTAAACTATTCTCCCCCTAAAATTGTAAAACCGAAAATGTTTTTGTGTTTTTGGATTTTGAAAGACAGGAAAATAAAATTAAAAAAATAAGAAAACTTTGTCGGACTAAGAACTCGATTCTTTTGGAATCACATCACTTTGCTTTTTCACGCCATTTACCTCCAAAAGATAGAAAAACCGAGGTTTGTCAAAAGCTTTAGTGTAGAGGTCGGCGCGTTAAAAATCCATATTAATTTTAACAACATCGATTAATTGCTTTTTCCTCACTCATTATTTCACCAAACTAAAAAATGTCCCTCAACCAAACATCTGAAGTCGAGATGGGGACGATGATCAAAGCACCTATCATCACCCATAAAAACTTTAGATCATGGAGCAGACGCATTGAAGGTTGCATCAGATATCAAGATAGCAAACTATGGCAATCTATCATCAATGGCCCTTACAAACCAAAGGTGGCAGCACCAGGTGGAAATGGCGCCATGATAACGAAAGTTGTAGAAGACTACTCTGATGAAGACTGTAAGAAGCTGGACATTGATAGCAATGCTATGACTGTTCTAATGGCTGCTATACCCAACTCCATCATGGTGGGTTTTGAGCAGTACAAGTCAGCCAAAGATTTGTTTGATGCCTTGTGCCAGAGGTACTCTAGCTCAAATGACTCCAAGAAAGATTCACTAAAGCAACAATTTGAGAACTTCACTTATATTGCTAGAGAGACCCTCAGCCATCAATACTTCAGGTACATGGATCTTATTTCCTCTCTTCAGTCTATAGGAATTACCCTTGAGTTGAGAGATCTCTCAAGAAAATTCATGAGTGCACTCCCAAATGAGTGGACGTTCTACTGTGTCTCTATCAAGAGGATAGAAAACCTGAACTCCCTCACCATGAGTGAACTATGTGGCATCCTTGATGGATACCGTCTAGAAATGGAGAACAAGAGAGGAAACCAGATGAGCAGACCCTCAAGCCTTTCTGCTAGCAATGCTTTAATGGTTGTTGAAGGCTCAGGACCCCCCAACCTCAGCAGTACCCGACATACACTCAGCAGCCATCCTGTTCTTCTAGGCCATACATCACATTCCCTGAGACTCCAAGGTCTCAACAGGCTCAGCAAAGCTCCTTCCAGGACAGCTGTGCCTTTGTCTCAGGATATGGGCATTCTAGTGAATTTCACTATTGCTTTGAGGATCAAGAATGTTTCAGCCCAGATGATGTTGAGTATGTGGACATTGACCAACAGATGAATCTGTTAACTTATAGAGCGAAGAAGTTCGTCAAGAGAACTGGAAGGCAGTTTCCCCAGAACCCAACTAACAACAAGTTTGGGTTTGACAAGGCAAAGGCCAAATGTTACAACTGTAACCAACTTGGTCACTTTGCCAAGGAATGCAAGGCTCCCAAATCAAACCCGAGAACCTCACAGGCCTCCACACATCCCTCTACACCTAAAGCTACTGGAAATTCAACTGAAACAGCTGTTGTGGCTCAAGAAGTTGACTGGAGCTTCATGGTACAGGATGTGACTCTTGCTCAAGCTTTGATGGCTGGAACTAAAGACAGTAGGGTATATGAACACCTTTGTACTCCAGCTTGCATTGCGAAAGTTAAATTATATCAAGACTATAATATGGAAATTAAATCTGATACCGAGTCTTTAAATATTTTAAAATCTGATTTTAAAAGGGCTGAATCTGACTAGCAAAAGAAAATTAAAGAGTTAGAGAAAACTATATTCTTGTTGAGACATGAACATACAAACTACAAGACTCAAATCAAAGATTTAATCTCCAAATTGTCTGAGGCACAAGCCCAGCTTGTCATAGCTGAGGCTCAAGCCAAGAAGCATGCTCTCTCTAAGAAAAACTTCCAAGCCATTCTTGCATCATCTTCTCACTCAAAACTTTGTTATCAAAACAAAGGTGGGTTCGGAACCAATGAAATTGCTCCACCATACTCTTATGAGTCTATTAGACAACCAAGATGTGGGACTAAAGGGCAAGAGGTTCCATCTACTGACCTAACTTCCCATGAGTCAAAGAGTGATGCAACTATAAAGACCATCACAGGGACGGACCAGGTAAATCTACCTATTTCTACTAGTGATGACCAACCCCTGACCAGCAAAGCCAGAAGAAACCAAGCTAAGGCAGCCAGAAAAACTGCCAAGAAAGTGGCTGAGTGCAAGCTAAAGATTGACCCAAAAAAAGGGTGTTTTTCATCTCAGCTGGATTCCAGGTTGTGGGAAACTCTGATTCAGGAAAGGAGTGTAGTACCCGCACTCCTATCCTACCAAAGGATCTGAAGTTAAAAGGAAAAACTGTTGATGAAAGCAAGAAAGACAAGAAACAACAATCACATCCCTCAAAGGTTAACATTACATGCATAATGTGTGGTCTACAAAACCACATGGTTTAAGATTGTAACTACAATCCTGCAAGCACACATTATGCAAATAATGTTAAGAAAGAAGGAGTTAAGGAGGGTTTCACATTTGGACCATATCACATGGCCCAAGAGATGAGGAAAGGAAAGCTTGTCTTGGAAGCAAAGTTGCTTTTGGAAGAAACTCATTCTTCCAAAGGAAAAATTGCTTTGGAAGATAAGGTTATCACACCCCGACCGACTGGTGAATCATCGGGGCGGACGAATGTGAAACGATTGTTCGTAGCTCATGGAATTAATTAAGTTGAAATAATAATAGATGTCATTTTCATTATAATACCAATCAAATAATTCATTACAATACAATAAAGATTCAAACAACATAATAAAGTCTTTTATTAAACTAGGTCCAAGTCCTATATGAGCATGAAGAAATCCTCTAAACTGGATCCTGAAACATGTTAAAAAATACGGTCAACATATGATGTTGGTGAGTTCCCATGAATTTGTACATACATAAATAAACAACTTTTAACAGGCAATTCAAGTCATAGGATAAGAAATAATGCAAGAATATATAGATAGCATAATGATACAATGAAACCTTGACAAAAGAATGGCCAAAATAAGATATACGATTAGCTAAGTGTACTTAGTTCCTATGATGAACAAGAATACGTCATCACAAGCCGGCAATAACCTTGGCTTTAGCACCAAATAGGCTCTTCAAGCCCATAGATCTATGACGTTGCTAGGCTAGCGATAGTTAATGATTGCTTTTATAGTGCTCACCATTATCTCAAATAACCATGACAAAATTTATAAGATGAATTACACGTGCATTACAAGTATTAGGTAATTTTACAAGTATGGATTTATATGGTTAACATGTTTCACCCCAAAAGGTGTGAAATAAAAATGAAAAGGGGGTATGGAAAACTCACATTGTATAATGATGGTAATAGAGTATATAAGGAAGGTTGGATGCTCAAGAGTCAAATGTGATATCCTAAAGGATATAAGGAAAAAATAACTTGAGGTCAGAATTCAATACAAGAAGTTAGGACGTTTAGAGAATGCCCGAAAGCGAAAGGTAGATTGTAAATGGATTATTGCATCAATTTTAGATTCTGGATAGAATGTTTGGTATGTGTTTGAACAGGTTTTTAAAATAGCAAACGGTTTTATAATATTATAAATATTTACAGTTGACTAGTTCAATGTCTCCCGAACAACTTTTGTTCAGAAACATTTTTATGAAAAGATCCGCAAACAGTTCAAAACAGTAGCACAAGACAGAAGGTACTGAAATGCGTACTTATCTTGTGAAGGCTATTGTTGAGTCGTTCGATTGAGTTTGAAGATGTATAAACTATCGTTGAAAAGGTAGTTCAATGAAATTACTATTAGAGTCTGATTTTGTTCAAAGTTAGTTTATTATGACCAAGTTATGGTTAGTTGAAGTGTGTGCAAACAGTTGCTCAACCATAAAAATTATAACAGAAACATAAAAACATCAGAAAAATTATACAAGAAGATTCAACAGATTTCTGTCTACACTCAGCAAATCTTGTACATAAGCTTGTTTTTGGACTGTTTGGACTAGTTAAACTTAACAATCAATCTAATCTTTATTCAAACAAATTAAAAACAACTTATTAAAATGGATTCACATAACTTCTCTGAACTTGGTCATACTCCTAAACCTTCTATGCTTAAACACAAATCTGAGTTTTAGCAATCGAAAATCAGGTTCATGAATTACATTACAGTGACATCCGGACTACTGGATTTCCATATGTAAAGGACCTCACATCCCAGTGACACCTTTTGCTGACCACGTTGTACTGTACAAAACCTCAAGAATACCTATTGAGGATCCCACTTTTGATGATGATAACTACAAGAAGATAAAAATTGATCTCAAAGCATATTCCATTCTCACTCAAGCATTGAAAATGGATATGCTCAAAAGGCTTGAGAAGTATGGAACAACTAAAGCTATGTGGGATGCACTACTGATAACGTGTGAAGGCAGCAGTGAAGTACCTAAAATTAACAAGGATAAGCTTGTTAATGAATATGAAACCTGTCATGAATCCAAGAGGGAGTCAATCTCTAAACAACTTTATAGATTTGTGCAGCTAGTGAATGATTTAGAGATTTTGGGGGTTACATATAAAGTCAAAAAACTTAACAAAAAGATGCTTCACAGCCTTCCAGAGAGTTGAAAACAAAATGTTACCATGCTGAAAAACACTCTTGATCTAGAGAATACTACCTTGGACATAATGATTGTCAAAATAGAAGCTCTTGAACTTGATTAAAGGAGCAGGAAACTTGGTGGACCTCGAGTTATTGAAGCATATAATTTTCCATCAGACACTCACTCTATGGAAAATGCATTCATCACTGAGGATGATGATTTTCTCTCCTCAAGAGATCAAGTGAAGACAACCGGTTTCATTGTTGCTCCATCAACAAACAGGCCATCAACATCATCTCAGCCAACAGGGTTTACTGCCACACCTACAGGTCTGTCTGAAGATCAAAGGTCTGAAGAGCAAAAGGCTAGTTACAATGCCTTTGTTGCAAGCTTTGAAGCCCACTTGGGAGGAAGACTCACTTCTGCTCACCTCATCGAAAAAGATTTAGAAGAAATGGATCCAAATTATGTGCAAGAAATGGATCTGCAGTGGCAAGTGGCTATGATAGCAATGAGATCCAAGAAGTTTTTCAAAAAAGGAAGGAAGCTGAGTCTCAATAAAATCACCAAACTTAGATATGACAAATCCAAGGTCAAATGCTTCAACTGTGGTATGACTGTTCACTACTCTAGAAAATGCAATGCTCCTAGAAGAAACAACAACAGCTTCCAAAGGAATTCTCAGGGTCAATCATCCTCGCAATCAGGCATAAGCTTCCAATCCAACACTCATCAACAGCAGTATCATCACAAACAACAACATCAACAACCATATCAGAGTCAGCCATAGCTAACTAATCAAGCTCATGGAAGCAGTCAACCCACTTCAATTGCTCTTGGCATCAGACAAGATGGAGTTTGTGATTGGAGTCTGTATGTAGAGGAAGTAAAGCCTCAATTCCAGAATCATGCACTCATGGCTCACATAAATGATGATCCAACTCCTATGCCATCTGAGGTAAAATCCAACCTTTGTAGTGATAAATGCATTACTGAACTGCAAGGTTAATGTGACAACAATCATAAATTGGCTGCTAAAATAAAAGAAGGGGTCAAGTCGGAGATGCTTAAAAGAGAAATTAAAGGTTTTTAAATTAATATCAAATCATTCATCTCTAACATTGAAAAATTGCATGGTGAAAATTATACTCTTACAGCTGAGAATGAAGAGCTAACTGAAAAGTTAGCTCAATCAAAAGCTGAGCAATCACTTACTGAAGTGAAACTTGAAAAGTTTCAAATGTCTTCAGTCAAGCTGCATGAAATGCTATATTCACATAAAGATCCCAAGGATATGACTGGGATTGGGTATAATTATTGTCGCCCACCTTACAATGATAACTACACTGTCATGCCTGTGTCTGTCACACTCAAAGAACAAAATGAACCTAACACTATTGAACCAAAATCAATAGTAAACAAGTCATAAATCCTCAAAATAAACCAGATGTTTATATTGAAACAAATGAGGAGAAATTAATTAGGTCATCCAATTAAAATCAGGGAGTGTTCAGACAAGACAGTGAATGTCATCAACCCAACAAGCCCAATCAAAGCCATTTATGAAATTCATACCTGCAATTTCCAAGGAAAAGAATAAAATCAACTTTTCTGAGAAAACATCCGATGAAAGCAGATCAGACTGTGAGATCAAATCATCAAAGAATTTGCACAAATCAAACACCTTCTCACAGAAAATCAAAAGAAAAACTTCTCTGATTTCAAAACAAAAAGTCAAAACTAATCCTTAATCATCAAAATCAAAACAAGGGATAGGTTTTGACATTTACAACAAATATCATATAAATTAGTTTGAATAGGAAGTCAAAAGGAGGTTGAGGAAACAAAATCAGCCTAAAAAGAATTAACAATAGTAGTGTTGTGAAACAAACTACTAGAAACTGATCTTTCTTCTTCCTCAAAATCAAAGATTGTGACTCAGTTAAGAACTGGTAAATCTACCGAGTCATCAACAACAAAAACAGCTTCAAGAAACATGCAAATGTATTGTGACATTTGTGAAATGTCCAATCACAAAACAAATGACTTTTAGTTAAATCAATATTGCTCAATCTGTGACATGAACCATCATTTCACCAAAAAATGTTTTCTTAACAAATATTGTTCTGTAAATGATATGACTAATCACAACACTTCTGAGTGTTTCTTCAAACAAAAAGACTTGAGAATTCCTCAAAAGAAGCCCATCTCACCAATATCATCTGTGAAACCCAAGATCATAAATCATTTTCATAATAAACTTTCCAGGACTTCAAGTTCTATTGATGATTTGGGTAATCTTATAGAGTTAAAGAAAGTTCAAAGAAACATAAATCACAACTTCAAACAAACTCATGATTTTCATAAATTGAATTTGAAGTTTAACAATCAAAAGCATGTCCAAATTCTCAAAAGGAACATGGGCCAAAGGGTTGAATATTCTTCTGACAACTTAGTTGACATTAATGAGATGAAACCAACAATATATCAACAAAAATCCAGCAAAGCTTCATCCTCTAAGCCCCAATTTAGAGGAAAATACCAAGAAGTTACTGTCATGGATAGGAACGGGAAACCCAAAACCATCATGGCTTGGGTTCCATATTCTAATTAGTTCTTTTATGCTTTCAGGGTCATCCATACAGATCCAATAGCTTATGGTACGTGGACAGTGGACGTTTCCGACACATGACTGGAGATCGTTCCCTCCTTCATGACTTCAAGCATATACAAGGAACTATTGTGGCATTTGGAGGAGATTCACGAGGTGGTAGAATCACTAGTGAAGGATCTGTGATGAATGGGATGCTGAGCTTTGATAGAGTGAACTTCTGTGAACAACTGAATTTCAATCTGCTCAGCGTGTCTCAGATCTGTGACAAGAAATATTCAACTCACTTCACTGACACTCATTGCTACATTCTGAAACCAGGATTTCAAATTCTTGAAGAATGGGTTGTCTTGAAGACCCCGAGGATGAATAACACCTATGTCTTAATCCTAAATTATGCTACACCAAAAGAAGAAACATGTCTTCTTTCAAAAGCATCTTTTGATGAGTCACAGATTTGGCACATACATTTGGGACACAACAATTTCAAAAACATGAACAAATTGGTCAAGGGAAACCATGTCATTGTTTTACCCCAAAAAGAATTTCACTTTATTGATCACTGTTTAGCATGTCACAAAGGGAAACAACATAAGTCTACCCACAAGCCATAACTGGTGAACGCAAACAATTCTTCATTGAAGCTACTGCATATGGATCTTTTGGGACCAACTCATTTTATGAGTATTGGAAAGAAACACTATTGTTTAGTGATCATTGATGACTTCTCCATATTTACATGGGTCTTCTTCTTACTTCATAAAAACGAAGCGTCCCAATTAATAAAAGATTTAATCACAAAAATTGAAAACCAACTTGATCATAAGGTCAAAACAATTAGAAGTGATAATGGGACACTGATTGAAGCAGCAAGAACCATGCTAGCCGATGCTAAACTGCCAATCATTTTTGGGCAGGAGCAGTTAACACATCGTGCTTTGTGCAAAATAGAACTTTGATTGTAAAAGAAAGCAACAAGACTCCTTATGAACTTCTTTTTCATAAAAAACCATTTATTGGATTTTTCAAGTCATTTGGTAGTCTTGTCTCAATATTAAACACCCGAGACTATTTGGGAAATTTTTCATCTAAGTCTGATGTAGGATTCTTTGTTGGTTATTCTTCTATTTTAAAGTCTTATAGAGTGTTTAATCCTAGATTAAACATTACTGATAAATCAACAAATGTTCAATTCAAGGAACATTTATTTCCCAAATCAACAAATGGTCCCGACTGGTTGTTTGATATTGACTCATTTACAAAATCTTTTAATCAATTTCACTTGTCTGATGCAGGAAACCTATATTCAGTAGAACCTTCTTCAGGAGTAGAAAGAAGAGATAACATTCCAATGGTTCCTCCAACCTCTACTGAGCAACTGAATGAAGATGTTCAACTACAAGCTGATCCTGTCAGATAACCATCTCAAAGTCAAAGTATTTCAACTAAAGTTGGTCCTAGCATACTCCCATCTCCTTCAGAAGAACCCTCAACTGAAGCCAAAAAGCAAGATCAAACTACACCTCTACTTGAAACTGAAAAAACCTCAAATGATGGAAGTAATCAAAGTGCTGCTGAAGTTGAAGCTGAAACTGGAACTGGCTTAGATTACTTTCATAACTCTCCAACAGTACAAGATGAAGGTGCCTCTCACGAAGATGATCTGAATGTCTCCAATCTTGATGTAACCATTGCTGGCTCAATTCCAACCGCCATAATAAACAAGAATCATCCAGTAGAAAGCAGCTTGGTAAACTTAATGAATGGGTGACAAGAAGCAAGTCAAGCATTGCAAATATCTGTTTGTTCTGTTGCTTTCTGTGTCAAACTGTACCCAAAAACATCAAAGAGGCTCTTCAAGACAATAGTTGGTTTGAAGCAATGCAGGAAGAGTTGCTGCAATTCAAAAAGCAAGAAGTATGGCAACTAGTAGATCTTCCCGAAGGACAATACCCTATCGGTACCAGGTGGTTATATAGAAACAAAACTGATGATAAAGGGATTGTCATCAGAAACAAAGCAAGAATAGTGGCTCAGGAGTATACACAAGAAGAAGGAATTGATTATGGTGAAGTGTTTGCTCCTGTTTCCAGATTAGAAGCAATAAGAATCTTTCTTGCATACTCAGCATCCATGAAGTTTACTTTTTTGTCAAATGGATGTGAAGTGTGCTTTTCTGTATGGAAAGATTGCTGTAGAGGTCTATGTGAGTCAACCACCAGGCTTTGAAGATCCTAATTTTCCATACAGGGTGTAGAAGCTTGACAAAGCTTTGTATGGTCTTCACCAAGCCCTAAGAAAGTGGGACGTGACTCTATCATCTTTTCTTCTCGAACATGGATATGAAAGAGGGAAAGATTGATCAGACTCTCTTCAGAAAGAGAAGAGGAAAAGACATGTTGCTGGTCCAGATCTACATGGATGATATCATCTTTGGCTCAATAAACAAGCAACTCTCTAAAGATTTTGAAAACCTTACTCATTCAAAATTCCAAATGAGTGCAATGGGGGAACTCATATTCTTTCTAGGAGTGCAAGTCCAACTACAACAGATGGAATATTCATAAATAAATCATAATATGTGAAAACAATGTTGAAGAAATTCCACTTTGCTGATTGTCAGTCTATCAGAACAACTGTTGATACTAAAGTGAAGATTGGTCCGGATCCAGAAGGCAAATATATGGATCAAACTCACTATCGACCTATGATAGGTTCACTTATGTATCTAACAGCCAGTAGGCCTGACATTATGTTTGGTGTTTGTTTGTGTGCCAAATATCAAGCATATCCTAAGGAATCTCATGTGAATGCTGTCAAGAGGATATTCAGATATCTTAAGGGCAAGCCTGCTCTTGGATTATGGTATCCAAAGGAAGGATATTTCAATCTCTATGCCTACATTGACAGTGATTACAGGGGATGCAACTTCAATAGGAAGTCCACTTCTAGCGATTGTCAATTTCTTAATCCCAGACTGGTCTCCTGGCAGTGGAAGAAGCAGACAAACATATTTGTTTCAACAGCAGAAGCTGAGTATATAGTAGCATCAGCCTAATGCTCTCAAGTTCTCTGGATTCAAAAACAGATGCTTGACTATGGGTTTTAACTTCTTGCACACTCCAATTCACATTGACAACACAGCAGTTGTTTAATCTAGTTCAGCACTCAAAAACAAACCATATTGAAATTAGATATAACTTTTTGAGAGATTGTGCTGAAAAAGGGTTAATCAAATTGATTCAAGTTCCCACTTACAATCAATTGGCTGATTTATTTACCAAGGCATTTGAACCTAGTAGCAATGAATTCCTAGTCCAATCAATAGGCATGATTAACCTTGAATAAAATCAAAAACATCAAAAAGAATTCAAAATTTAGAAAATTAAAAAAAGAAGTCAATTTTGATGATGAAAATGATATATACTCTGGGAAATGATATAATTACAGTCGTTATATCATTCACTGTGCTTAATTCAAAATTTTAAAGACTAACATGACTTACGTGATATGTGGGGGTAGGCTCAACTTGGAAAGGAAGATACATGCTGTAATGAACTAAATACTCATATTCAACCGTGAAACACTCATCTCAGAGTATTGGTAAGAATTGGCTTATCCAAGTGTATGTGTGTGTAGCAACCTAAACACACCAGGTAATGATGAATTATGAATCTCTTTCACCTACATTAGTTTCTTCTATGTTTTGCTGAGCAAAGACCTGAAGAAAGAAGCACATAGTGCTGATGTAATAATCCAAAAGATTCCCAATAAAGAACACATCTAAATTCGATGAATCAACAAAAGAATACATTCCTTGTAAATGAACAAAAAGAATCCCATCATGGATCACCTTCCAAAGTGAAGTGAAAAAGAATCCCAATGTGGATCAAATCTTGAAAAGGATCAAAGTAAAAGAATCCCAATAAGAATCAGTGAAAATGAAAATTCATTCTTTAAATAACCTGGTCAAGTAAGTTGTGAATAAGTTCTACCATGCATTACATGAGGATGGTTGATCAAACCATGCTTCTGTGTGTGAGGTACATGTTGAATATTCAAATCAATCAAAACATGATAAATGTCACATGGATTATAATATTAACCAGGTATGACTTTAAGAGGACAAACATACCTTCAATCAATAAGATCATAAACATGTCTATTTTACTAACAAAAGCTTGCACTTGTATGATGTAAGAGTGATATGATCCCAACAAAAGTATACTTCCTCTTCATGTACAGATAAGAAAACAAAAAATTACAAAAAGACTTAATAATCAAAAAAAATTTTAAATCTTTAAAGTTTCTATCTAAATATGGATATAAACATTAGGGGGAGTAATTCAAAATTATGATCATTTTGTTTTATCAGTTTTTACAGGTAGTTTCTTTCTTAAAAATTAGAAAATCAAAACAAAAAGATATTGACTGTGTTGGTGCAGAAGTTATACTATGTATCTTAGCTTATGCAGAAATATGGAAGCATAAAAGTCCAAGATCAGTCAAACACCGGGAAACTTGTATCACATCCGATATACAAGTCAATCCAAGTGAGAATTGACAATCTCAACAACAGTCAAAACTTCATAAGAAACAAGTCAAAAGCAAAGACAGTTCTTCATAACATCCAATAGATCAGTAGAAAACAGAAAAGAATTCAATCTGCCAAAACATTAATTTTGATTAAGTTCAAATATTAATGCGGGTAAGTGCATTGGTTAATGCGGGTGAAGGTAACCCAGGAATATAACTAAGGCGGGTAACTAGTTTCATGTCTAAAAACAAAGTGAAACTAATGCGGACAAGTTAACTCTACCGCATTTGTTTCAAAGAAGTATACATAAAAGGTTAGAAGTGTTAAAAACCGATGCGGACAGTTAACTCTACCACATTTGTTACACTGAACAAATGCTGAATAACTTTGTTTAGCCGCATTTGTTACAGTGAACAAATGCTGACAAGGATTTTGTTCAACCGCATTCGCTACAGTGAACAAATGCTATTAAGTTTTTACTCTTCCGCATTTGTAACAGTACACAAATGATGATGAACAAAACTCTTCCGCATTTGCTACAGTGAATTTAAAAATTGACGACATTTGTTTTAAAACTTGTAACATTTGCAAAAGTCATTAAATCGTCTATATAAACCCAAATCAGAAGATCATTTAATACTTTTCAAATAAAGAGACTTAATAGTGCGACGAGCGGTCTTCACTGTTCTTCATCCATCATTATCTCCATCACCCAAAAACCAAAAACCTTTGTCATAAGATCGATTCACCCTGATATTCCTCACCTTTGATTCATTACAATAGTAGTATCGAAGAAAAGGTGAAAATCTTCAATGTTCATAACCTAAAACCTTCGAACATTCATACTGATGTTGAATTTAGAACATTAGGTCATGAAAGAAACATGAAAAATCAAACAGATATTAAGGAATCATTTGTTGGATTCTTTATGCCCAAGACACATAGAACATTGATGTGGTTAGTACGTTATGATCCAAGTCGGGTCATACCCAATAACAAGCTTAGCAAACACCAATTAATATTTAATTGATGATATGATCATGCAATTAAATAAATACACCAATTTAGAAAATGGGTTTTCTAAATAAGTTGCATATGAGATTGAACAACTTATATGGATATTTTGTTCATGGATATTATTTGTAATGTTGTTTAATTTGGTTAAATAACATCAAATAATAGGAGTGTGTATAAGTTATATAATTAAAGAGGTAATTACATAACTTATTAAAAACTTTTGTTTAAAAGTATAAAAAAAGGTTTTGGGGGGAAAACCCTAATAAAAACAAGGGGTTTCGGCCGGCCCTTATTGCAGCCCCATTCCTTTTGTTTTTGTTGTTGTTCTCTCTTGAGTTTTAGGCTCTCCATGAACACACACACACTCCATCTTCTTCCCTCTCTCATATGCAAGGACCAAAAAACAAAAGATAATCTCCTTCTTGAAGAGATTCTCGGCTGGAAGTTGTTCCAGCAGCCTTTTTTTTGTTCGGTTTTGGTGCTGGAAGATGTTCCAGCAGCATCTTCTTGGTCGTTTTGGTGCTCAAATCCTAGCAAGAATGGTGTACGCTTGATGCTTGTGGGTATGAATGCTTGAGGACACCTTTTCTTGGTGTCTTGGCTATTGATGAACATCATCTTTTCACCCAAAAATCATTTTTCAGCAGCTTCACTAAAGGTAGTATGTATGGCTTGTTTTGGTTGTTATTTGTAGTTGATAGCTAGCTCAAACACATATAAATGATCCTATGTTCTTGGGTTTGTTGATGTTTTTGTTATTAGCCCTAATTTTCAGATTACTAATGATAATTTTAAGGTTACATTCCGCTGCGTTTTCATAGTTTAAAAGGTTAAACTACTTTGATATGGTCCAACAAACCCAACATTGGCATCTAGAGCCGGATATGTGGATGACTAGTTTCATGTGTTCTTGTAAAATTGGTTTTATGAGGCTTTAACAACCATTTTGGGGCTGTTTTGTGGTGATGATAATAAATCCCCAACCTTTCAAGGTTATATCTAACATGCTAGTGATTAAACCTTGAAAGTAAGATATCAAGTAGTTGATTATGTTTTTGTTTGGATAAAAGACCCTAAATTCATGGTTTATGTTGGCTGAAAATTTAGGGTCATATGGGGATTTATTTGGTTCTTGAATGTTGTAAATGATGTATATGGATACATATTTTAGTGCATAACATAGCCTTGACCATGTGTGTTTTGGATTTGGTTGATTGTGATTTTGTCATGTTGGTTGATTTCATTCGTAAAGGATTGTAACATTATTCTTTTGTGTTTGTATTTGGGTTGTAATTTATTTATTCATTTGGTTATGTAATAAATAGAATAGGTGCATTTCTTTTATTAGAAAATTGTATTAGGATATGATTTTGTAAAAGAAGATGCACAAGATGAAGACACAAAAGGAAGGACACAAGAGACATGGACACTTGAAGCATTTGGATGTGGAATCAAGTGGGAGTTCATGGACACATATGATGTGTCATCGTTAACCCTTAGGAAAGACCTTATGACAACACTTGTGATGGAAAACAAGTGTAGTCAACTTAGTGGCTATGGTTATGCACATGTGGTTGTATGAAATATGCTTGTTTGATTATTCATTTTATATTGATTGTTTGATATATGGATATGCTTAACAATCTAAACAAATTATCATAACAAGCTGAATTTTATGGTTCCTAATCATTAAGTGACTAATAAAAGGTTATTAAAAGGATTAATGATTTCAAAATAAAAGTAGTTCTATTAAAAGAGAACCATAGGGTACCATGTATTTGAAAGCATGCGAATACAAGGTACATAGAGTTTTCATAACTAGAATTAATGGAAACTTAAATCCCTTTGGTAACAAGTCTAACACCATCCTTTTACACGACACTCAAATCACTTGGGAACTATTTGTGGGATAAAGGTCACCTAACCACTTGTAGGAAACTTGTATCTTTGAGGTGAGTCTAACGTACTTGTGGGATAAAGGTCACCTAACCGCTTGTATGTGAAAACTCACACGTGTGTGTAAGTAGGACGACTTGAATTGGAAACCATGTGATTAGGGTCACCGAAGCATGGCGTACAATGGTGTTGATGGGATTAAACATGCCGACTAAACATATGATGTTTAACCGATCCCATAAGACTAGAAGTTGCAGTAGGTTGCAATTGTCAACTGTTGACTACCTTGTTAATTTAAATAATGGGATAAAGGTCACCTAACCATCATTTAAATGTAACGTTGGATTCTAGATTTTAATTATTAATTGTCTGTGAGACGTGTAAAGGGTATTAATAGTTAAAATGCAATTTTTCAGAAATACTAAAATGAACTTTGTAATTTTGTAGTAATGGCCGCAAACCACGATGCTACTACCCCGACCGTCCCTACCCTATCACCGAGAACCATCTTAAAAGGGGATCGTCTTAACCATAATAACCTTATGGACTCAATTTCGAAACTTGAGAATCGTTCTCAAAATGAGTAAAGGCCTATGTCCTTGACGATCCTATACCTCACCAACCAACGCTATTGATGTTAAGGCTTTTTGACGATTGGCTTAGGCACACTAAGGATTCTGTGCAAGTATCCTACCTCATGTTGGGAATATGATTCCTGAACTCCAAAAGGGTTTGGAGCATCATGGGGCATATGACATGATAATCTAGTTGAAGGAAATGTTCCTTCAACAAACTTTAATAGATTGCTTCGAAACGATTCGAGCACTTTATACATGTCACATGGAAGAAACCCAATCGATATCATCTTATATATTCTTAAGATGAAAAGCCACATTGATAGCCTCAAGATGCTTAACTGTCCTGTCTCAAAGTAGTTGGCCAAGGATTTGATCCTTGATTGGCTAACTAAAGGTTTGAGACATTCATAATAAACTGTAATATGAATGGGTGGGACAAGAGCATTGGTGAACTTCATGCAATGCTCAAAGCAACCGAGGCAGGGATGGGTAGAGAGGTTCTACCTATTCTCTCAATCAATGAGGGAGGCTATAAGAAATGGCCAATCCCGATCCTAAGGCAATTATCACCAAAGGAAAGGAATACATCAAAGCAAAGGTTAAAGCGAAACCTCGAAAAACCTAAGCTTATGAAGCCTAAGGTAACGGAGAACGATCCATGCTTTGAGTATGGAGAGATAGGATAATAAAAAGGAATTGTCCTTCCTATCTCAAGGAGTTGAAAGACAAAAGGGATGTTGAGCAAACCTCAATTACAATTTCCATGATTCACACATTGTATTAAATGTCATTTCTTCAAACACGTGGGTATTGGATACCGGATGTGAGACTCATTCTTGCAATTGTTGCAAAGGGGTTCAAAAGAAATGTGCGCTTCAAGGAGGGAAACTCTATTTTGAGACTTTCAAATGGTTTGGAAGTCGTTCTCAAAACATTTTGTATGCACCTAGTTTGACTAGGAACATAATTAATGTTTCCTATTAAAACAATGTGATCATGATTTAAAGTTTGTAAATAATGGTATTAAGTTTTATGGATGATGTATTTCATTTTAAGGACATGCCTTTTTATGATATCCATGAATTGGTTCATGGTAATTCGTCCTATAATAACTCATTATACACATTAAGCACCAAGAAACTTAAAATGGGTTTGAGTTATTTTATCTTTGACATTGTCATCTTGGTCACATAAACAAGAATTGGATTCAAACACTTCAAAAGAATGGTCTTTTGGAAACAAATGAAAATGTTTCATTTGATAAGTGTGAACCAAAAGACTTATTAGGAATGATACATTTGGATGTATATGGTCCTTTTAAGACAATGACAAAGATTGGTAAAAGATACTTCATTACTTTTACCGACGATTACAGTCGCTATTATTGTGTGCACTTGATGACACATAAGTATGAAGCTTTTGAAATGTTCAAAATCTTCAATAATGAAGTAGAAAATCAACTCTACATAACTATCTATGTTCTTCATTCTGATAAAGGAGAAACTGAACCCTATTTGGATATTGTTCAATTTATTATGGCTATGAGCTTATCATCTTTATCATTTTGGGTTTTCGCATTGCTCTTTAAGGCTCATATTATGAATATGACCCGGACCAAGAAAGTGTAGATTAGTTGAATATCCTAGAGACTATATAGGATACTGTTTCTTCGACTCAACAGAGCAAAAGTATTTATTGCTCGAAAGGCTAAGTTCTTGGAAACCGAGTTCCTTATCGAAGGAATGATATGTAGAACTACGGAACTTGATAAGGATCAAGATCCACAAGCCGGTACACTTTTGATTGACACTAGCTACCAACAAGAGGTTGTTGATTATAATCAAGAGGTTGATAAATATACACAAAACGTTCACAAATCTGGTAGAGTTAGTATTCCATCTAAGTGATATGAATATTCCAAGAATGGATGCTATGTGGTTGACCCCTGTAGGCTAACCATATACCAAGATGTTATGTCCAATTTGGATTGGGACAAATGGCTAGAAGCCATGAACGTAAGGATGCAATCCATGTATAACAACCAAGTTTGAGAATTGGTTGACCCTCCACTTAACTCCAAACCGGTTGGATACAAGTGGGTTTTCAAGACGAAAACAGATATACATGGAGACTTGAATACTTATAAATCAAAGACTTATAGCATAAGGTTTCCATCAAACTCAATTGGTTGATTATGATGAAACTCTTGCGCCCGTGGCAATGCTAAAGTCGATTAGGATATCATGTGCCATAACTGCATATTCTGAATATGAGTTTTGGCAAATGGATGTCAAAACCGTTTTTTTCTTAATGGACATCTCGAAGAGACTGTCCATATAGTTCAGCATGATGGTTTTGTCGATCCATGACATCCTAATGATGTATATAAGTTAAAGTGATCAATCTATGGATTGAAACAAGCATCGAGAAGGTTGTGTATATATGAAGGCTAGTGGGAGCATAATTGTATTATTAGTGTTGTATGTTGATGACACACTACTATTTGGAAATAATATTCCAACCTTGGAAGGTGTTAAAACCTAGCTTGGAAGATGTTTTTCATATAAGATCTCGTTTAAGCCACCCATATTTTGGAATAAGGATCTATAAGGATAGATCGAGGTGGTTGATAGGGTTAAACCAAAGTGCATATATGTTGATAAAATCTTGAAAAGGTTCAAGATGAAAAACTCTTAGAAAGGTATGGTACCTATTCAAGGAGGAACAGTGTTGACTACGTCTCAATGTCCAAGCTCATAGGATGAGCAAAATCAAATGAAGGATATCCCATACGCATCTGCTATAGGATCCATCATTTGTGTGATGATATGCACTAGACCGGACGAGTCATGCTTATTAAGTATGACAAAGAAGATACCAATAGAAATATCTATCGGATGGCTCTTAAAAGTATATTGAAATACCTTAGTAGGACTAAGGAATGTTTCTAATATACGGATCTGTTGAAAAGGAAGTCATTGTAAAGGGTTACAGGGATGCAGGCTTCCAAAACTGATCGAGATGATTTTCGATCACAATCGGGGTATACTTCCATTATGAATGGAGGAGAAGTGTCCTTGAAAGGTTCAAAGCAAGACACGGAGCATTGTTCACTACAAAAAAATCCAAATACATAGCCGCTTCATTGGCAGCTTGAGAAGCTGCATGGACAAATTTGTCCATTGCTTATCTAGGGGTGGTCTCTACCATTCAAGACCCCCTAGAAATCTTTGGTAATTACGTGGGTGGGATTGCTCAAATCAAAGAACCCCGTACTCATCAAAAGACTAAGCACCTTGAGCGGAGATTCAACATCATAAGGGATGGAGTTGAAAAGGGTAAAGATATGTATTCGTAAAGTTCATAAAGATCAAAACATTGCTGATCCACTAACGAAGCTCCTTGATGAGGGCAAAGTATGAGGGTCATACTTGTGCCTTAGGACTTCGATTTACTGGTGATTAGAATTGATCTGTTTAGCATATAAAACATGGAACAATTGTAATATTTAACTCTTTTATATATTTGAGTTATGTTCCCTTTTAGCATGTTTATATCCATGAATATGTTTATTATTCTAAATGTCCGTAGTCGGTCATATTTGTGGGAACAAATATGAATGTAAGACTATTATGAACATGGATTGGTAGATATTCATAAGGTATGAATATAGAGCAATTGATTGCTACCAAGGTTCATAGATATTTGTGGGATGCAAATATTGGACTGACCCGCGTCTCAAAATTTTACTACATAGAATCTCTTTGATTGATCATAAGTAATTTTGAGTAAAGGCGAATATCATTTAGTATCCTTAGACCTGAGATGCATATTGGGTTTTGATATTCACCAAATGTTGTACCTTGAGTTAGTTCTTCATTGTTCTGAAATAATGGACAGTACATAAGGCTATGTTCAGGTGTGACACAAGGTGATTGTGAGAAACGTATGCAGTCAAGATGGGATTTGTTCCTCTTATTCGTTGAGAGCAAGATGTCTAAGCCCTGATTAAGTTAAATCAACAAGGAATGATCATTCTGTGTCTTTGGATTAACTAGGACATCTGAAACAAAAGGATAGATGATCGATTCACCTAAATCATTTCAAGTTTGGAACTTGAAGGGGATGATGTTATTGAATGGCTTATAGTCATGCGTATTAAGGGTAGTAAACCGTTGTTAGGCGGTATTTACTGCTTGCATCAATCTTCTATGTATCTTGTGCCAGTGGGAGATTGTTGGATTCTTTATGCCCAAGACACATAGAACATTGATGTGGTTAGTACGTTATGATCCAAGTCGGGTCATACCCAATAACAAGCTTAGCAAACACCAATTAATATTTAATTGATGATATGAACATGTAATTAAATAAATACACCAATTTAGAAAATGGGTTTTCTAAATAAGTTGCATATGAGATTGAACAACTTATATGGATATTTTGTTCATGGATATTATTTGTAATGTTGTTTAATTTGGTTAAATAACATCAAATAATAGGAGTGTGTATAAGTTATATAATTAAAGAGGTAATTACATAACTTATTAAAAACTTTTGTTTAAAAGTATAAAAAAAGGTTTTGGGGGGAAAACCCTAATAAAAACAAGGGGGTTCGGCCGCCCCTTATTGCAGCCCCATTCCTTTTGTTTTTGTTGTTGTTCTCTCTTGAGTTTTAGGCTCTCCATGAACACACACACACACTCCATCTTCTTCCCTCTCTCATATGCAAGGACCACAAAACAAAAGATAATCTCCTTCTTGACGAGATTCTCGGCTGGAAGTTGTTCCAGCAGCCTTTTTTTTTGTTCGGTTTTGGTGCTGGAAAATGTTCCAGCAGCATCTTCTTGGTCGTTTTGGTGCTCAAATCCTAGCAAGAATGGTGTACGCTTGATGCTTGTGGGTATGAATGCTTGAGGACACCTTTTCTTGGTGTCTTGGCTATTGAAGAACATCATCTTTTCACCCAAAAATCATTTTTCAGCAGCTTCACTAAAGGTAGTATGTATGGCTTGTTTTGGTTGTTATTTGTAGTTGATAGCTAGCTCAAACACATATAAATGATCCTATGTTCGTGGGTTTGTTGATGTTTTTGTTATTAGCCCTAATTTCAGATTACTAATGATAATTTTAAGGTTACATTCCGCTGCGTTTTCATAGTTTAAAAGGTTAAACTACTTTGATATGGTCCAACAAACCCAACATCATTGACATTTTCAACTGAAAAGAACTTGATAATTATGAGGATAAACAACAAACAAGTGATTTTCATGAGTTCTATTCATCGCATGAACAAGGTAACTCAAAAATTGAAATGTTGAACACAAAAATTAATTCCGAGGATTGAAATGGGTTAAATCAGAAAAGATGATCAATACAACCATGAATAACTCAATAAAAATGATCATGCATCACTAAATCAGATTAGGTCAAACTTTTATGAAACAGTACCTATGAACACTCAATTTTGACCATGAAAAGTCAAACTGAGAAAACTCATTCTGATTTGTGATAAACATTCTAATAATTATTATTCATTATTTTAATTCATATGCCTCTAATGCAGGTTATAATGGCTAACCTTACATGAGGCAAGCTCCATAATGTCAGTGGTTATCTTGACCCTAATGTACCTGAGGTAGAAGGTTTAAGAGACATGATCCAATTCATCTTGTTTACTAGACTGGCTCATGCTGTTACTGTCAGACCAATTATCTATGAGAACTTCATAAGATCTTTTCTGGGGAACTGCTGAAGTAACATATATAGATGGTGTAAGGACTCTTTCAGGAAGAATTACTGAAGATCACACTCTTGCCATCACTGAACAAACTGTGAGACAGTGTCTACAGTTTGGTGATGATGCAGACACTCCATTAGAGTTGGATGATTATGAGATTATCAGCTTCTTTTCCAACATCGGCTATGAAGGAGGACATGAGGGAAAGTAGATAGTGAAAGGGTTGGTGGACTTTCAATGGAGATTCCTAATTCACATCTTCCAACACTGCTTGTCCGAAAGGAAGACTGCATGGAATGACATTCCTGTCACTACATCATCTGCTATATGTTCTCTATGCACTAACCAACCATTCAACATGTCAGACTATATTTTCAATGGTTTGGTTTCTAATATCCAAGTGGGCAGAAGATACATGTTCCTAATATACCCAAGATTCATACAATGCTTCATTAATGAAACATTTCGTGACATAGTGCCTATAGGACAAGTGATGGATATTCGTCACTACAATGCAAAGTCCCACAAGTACATAAAGAAGAGAGATCCCAAGAATTAAAGTGGCACATTCTTTCCTCTACTGCCATGGATGCTTCAATAGATTAACCAAGATGAGAATATAGAGGAACAAGAACAAGAGGCTCCTATTAATGAGACTGATCAAGAAGAACAAGCTGCTCATGATCAACAACCTATTGATGAGCATGCTGCTGAAAGGGATGAAGGTCAAAGGCCAATGACACCCCAAGTTGATGTAGGGGTGATCTTCACATTGGGCCTTTTGTCCATGAAGCTGATATAGCCTCACCCTTTATGCCCACACCAATACCCTCACCTCATATATCACCAATCCCATCTCCACAAACACAACCCATCATCTCTCCACCTATATCACCCATACACTCACTCCATATTTCACAAATTCGTCATTCACCTACATCTCTTGTTCAATCATCCCCTGCTACTACGGAGCCTGTTGAGTTTGGTGATTCTGCCAACTCTTCCGAGGAATCCAAATCATCATCTAATGAGGAGGTTCATCAAAGACAGATGCCTGTTAGGCAAGTCACTTCTGAGGCTGTTCCTTCTGAAAGTGTTGTTGAATCGAGGTAAACAGGCCTGATGCAAAAGATGAGATGATCTCAAAACTGTTGCAAAAAGTAGCCAAGATGGAGAAACTACTGAATAGAAGATCTGGTATCATTCAAGACAGACTTCTAGAGTTGGATGAAAAAGAAAAGGAGTTAAAAGATATGAAAGAGAAGTATGAGGTTGAGAAGAAAGAGAAAGAAAAAGATATAAAAATACTAAAGGCTGATCTTCAGCATTCCAGGGATGAAGTAAGTGGTCATGTTGACACTTTGGCCATCCAAACCATTGCTATGGAAGAACAGGAAGGGCTGATTGAAGAGCAAGCTGATATAATCATGGACCTGCAAAAACATATAGAATCTCTAAACAAGAGAGTCTCTGAGTAAGAGCTATTGGTCATGATCAAACAAGAAGTAGAAAAAGAGAAAGATGATAAGGGTTATGAAAGAGAAGAGAAAAGGAAAAAGTGACAGTGATAAAGATGATAGTGATGAAGGTTCATCAGGGGAGAGTGGTGATGACTCTCCTCCTGCTAAAAGGATGAAATTCAACGAGTCTGGAAAAGAGACTGAAACTAGTGGAACAAAACATGATGAATCTAGTCTGGAAATGGTGGTCTATACAAGCAAACAAGAAGAAGAAACTCACACTAAAGAGTCAGAATTCAATGATATGATCAAGGCTCTTGACATCTCTACTGCTGAAGAATTCATAATAGATGATGAGTTATGGGATTTCATTGTTGATCAGAGGCAAGCTGTTGAACCAATAGTAGTCATTCCTCAATCTCCTATCCCAATTAAGAAGGAATTGAGTCTACCAATTATGCCTGCTGTATCACTAACTGATGAACAAAAGGAGCTGATTAGAAAGCTCTGTGAAGATCGAGAAAGAAGAATCAAAAGTTTAAATCAAAGAAAAAGAACAGGCTACAACTGAAAAGAAAGAGGCTGAAAAATTGCCGCAAGAAGCTGAATAGGCTGAAACCTCATCTGGTCCAAGAATGTAAACATACACCAGAAAGAGGAAATATCTATTTGAAAAGGCAAAGGGAAAAAGACCAATAGAGGAAGAAGAGCCGGTCAAGAAAAAGCAAAAAGATGATCCCCACAGCCTTGCAGCCATTGCTGAATTCTTGGATGAACATGAAAAAACTGAAGCCCAATTGAAAAAGAAGGATGAATTCATTGATTTGGATGAAGGAGAGATAAGGGTGGCTATGTGGTTGATGAACCAATAGCTAGGGAAAGCCATGTGAAGGAGGAGTCAACAGTGCATGATATAGTGGAGAAAGCCAAATTAGATGATCTGATGGTGAAGGCCATGTTTTTGATTAACCATGGTTATGATCCTGTTGAGGTATTCGGGTTGACTTATGAGGGGATGATAGCAGAAGAAGAAAAGCTAAACAAACTACTGTACCGTACATATGAGACTAAGTATGAAAAGAATCATTCACCCAAAGCTCCAGTAGTTAAATTCTCTTCAAAGGCCAAGCAGACTGCAACTCCTCAATCACTGTATCCTGATCCATACAGTATGACAGACAGGGAAATGAAGGACTATCTGTCTAAACAAGGATTCATTAGAAGAAAGCTGGGCAACAAGAAGACAAATTCCCTAAGGGATGCTATCCTTAGGATGATCAATGAGAAAAAAGAAAGGTTAAAGAAACTGCAAGAAGGATTAATTAGCAAAAAGCCAAGAACCAGAGTTTCTGCACAAGACATGCAGCTCACACATAGAGATCATGACTCTTTGGCAGCTATATTAGATCGATATCCTGAGTTGTTTGCTGAGCCTTCATAGTTAAAGCTTGAAGAAGGGCTTACCACTGCAGAGATTATCAGAGGTGTGTCTACTCCCCAGGGCAAGACTAATCAGAAGATAATTGCCTGAAAGTATGACAGTGACTGGAACATGTTTATAGTAAAAAGGATCTCTTGGTTAGTCCGATTCTTCACAGACTACTCTGCTCTGGTGAACTCCCTGGAGATCCATGATCTAAAAGAACTAGCCAATCTAGAATTGATTAATCATTAGGCTATGTTTAGGGGTTATGAGTTTGAAGATATTCTGAGGATGTTTAAAAGAACAGAGAACTTTAAAAGATAGATCTTTTGTTAACCCTCTTGAGAAGAAAAGGACAAAACCAACTGAAAAAGTGGTATTCCCTGAGCTCAAGGTGAAGCCAACTGAATCATTGAAGAGAAAGATGGTAGCTGGAACTCATTCCTCCGAACCAATCTCAAATGTCTATTATGATGAAAAGACATATGAGTTGGTGATTGAAAGAAGATGGGGAGGAAAAGAAGGTGTTGAGATCAGATTGTTTAGTGGATATGAGGTAAGATTATTAGATGAATCCTATATCCACTACATATACACAAGGCACTTCAGAGAGATAAACAATAAATTGGGAGAAGCAGACATGCCCTTCTTCCTAAAGTGCATAAAGATTCTGAAGATGGCATTTGACAAAATCATTGCCAAGAGAGAGCAGAGGAGGAAGAAGAAGACTCCTTTGCAATTGGGGAATATTGTGAAGCTAGAGGTGGATGTGGACGGATATCTTCTGATTCATAGAGATGGGCTGTCAACTGTTTCCATATGGGAGCCTATCTCATTGAGAAAGCTGCCCATTAAAGCGATTCACACTATGAGCCAGATGAAGATTCATGTGCTAAATAGAGAAAAGATGTCTGAAGCCAATGACTTTGTCAACATGATAAAGGCCATTTTGGATCCTTCACTTACAGAACCATAAGTCTCCTCTCCTGCTGCACAAGACCCAACAAAATCCTCACAACCTCATCCACCATCAAACTCTTGAAGTACATAGGCTGTATAATCCTTAGGGGGAGTATTGTTGGACCCGGAAAGGATCATACATGCCAATTCAAGTGGTGGGTTGATGGTTGTTCTGCTAGAAATCCCACAAGTCCAAGAACCAATGCGGATGAAGATCTGCATCAAGAATAGACGACAAGTGTCGGCTACCTGCATTTGTATATACGGATGACCATAGAACAAATGCTCACAAGTGTTTGTTCTTCCGCATTAACAATTGCGGAAAACCGAACAAATGCTTATAAGTATTTTGTACATCCGCATTTACTAATGCGGATGTTCAGCAACAAACACGCATAAGTGTTTGTTCATCCGTATTTGTTAATGCTGATAACCAAACACTAATGCTGAAGAAGAAAAAGAAATGTTGATGAAGATCATAACATCCGTATTAGTCAATGCGGATGAACAAAAGAAATGCTGATGAAGACTTTTGTACTTAGACTAGTTCTCTGATGTATAGGTCAGGGGTAGTTTTGTCTTTTTGTAAAAGGCATCTTGACAGCCTATAAATAGAATAGAAATCCTCATATGTGAGGTGACTGTTGATAGATATTTAGACAATCAGAATATTTTTTTAGTCTTATGTTCATAAGGTGTATTGTTGATGTTTTATGCTCAAACCCTAGCATTCATTGTTACCGTTCACCTCCATTAATAGAAAGAGTATTTATGAGTATTTCTTGCATTCATTGTTCTGTGATTGTTTGATTCCGCCTTACAATCATTGACTCAATCATCGTATTCATTCCTTGTTGATTCACATCAATAAAGAATATCATTCTCACACCCAGTCAATTTTCTATTTTAAGAATACAAGATTTTAAAGTTTCAGCAGTTTTATTTTTAGTTCTTAAAAAGAATACCCATGTTAATCTAGTAAAATCATCAATAATCACAAGATAGTATGATTTCCTTCCAATGCTCATTATACTTGTGGGACCAAATATATCCATGTGAAATAAGTGTAATGGAGTGGTTATAGAGTTAACTACTTTGGATTTATGAGACGTTCTATGTTACTTCCCTTTTAGACATGCAACACAGTTATCTTTGCAGAAAAATTCCTTTTTAGGTAAACCATGTACCAAGTTATTTTTAACCATGTTATTCATAGTTTTGAAATTAACATGACACGTTCGTTTATGCCACAGAGTTGACTCATCACCATTAGCTATGGAAAGAAAGCATGATACTTCACCCAATAGGGAAGCATTGTTCATTTCTAGCTTATACATATCCCTTTTTCTGGGAGATCTAAGAAGCACCAATTTCTGAGGAATTTTCATCTCGGGTTTGAGGATAATGCAAAAGCATTTGGTGCTTTTGAACACAAAACTAAGAAACACTTAAAAGATTGTGTTCAAGCTATTTGACAAAGTTTACTTTGTCAATTCTTAACTTGCCGTTGGATACACTTCCTTTGCCAAAAATGTATCCTCCAGCCTCAACTCCAAATTGAACACTACCTACATTTTGAAATTGTTGAACAGAGATATGTTCCTTGTTATGTGCCTGGAGCACCCACTATCTACAATCCACACAATGTTATTTTTGTCATGTGGATGTTCCTGCACAGGTGAAAAAGTTAGTTTTTATTGGAAACCCAAGCCTTACTAGTCTTGAGCTCTTCCAATGATGAGGATTTAACTAAAGCAAAGTGTATGAATGGGTTCAATAGATGTTTGTGAAGAAGAGGTTTGGGCTATAGCATCTTGTTTGATCTTCCAATCCATCCCTTGGCTAATCAATGTATATGAGCTTGATGAAGCTTGTGCAACATGGCATACTTCCGGGGCTTCTTTCTTCTCGGGAAAAGCTTTCCTCACCTTTTCTTCCGAAGCAGTCTTCTTTTCAAAAGGTTTCAAAAGAACTCTTTTTTTCTTTTGAATTTTCTTAGCCTTATCTTCCGAAGCTATTTTCCCTTCGGAAGAATGAGTTTCTTCCGAACGCAACTTTGCTTCGGAAAAAGCTTTCCTTTCCTCATCATTTGGACCATGTGATAGGGTCCAAATGTGAAACCTTCCTTGACTCCTTCTTTCTTAACATTATTTGCATAATGTGTGCTTGCAGGATTGTAGTAACAATCTTTAGCCATATGGTTATGCAGACCATACATTATGCATGCAATGTTAACCTTTGAGGGATTTGAAGACTCTTGCTTCTTGCTTTTCTTGTCTTCATCAACAGTCTTTCCCTTTAACTTCTGATCCTTTAGCAAGACAGGAGTGCTGGTACTACATTCCTTTCCAATATCAGAGTTTCCAACCACTTGGAATCCAGCTGAAATGAATACACCCTTTTGTTTTGGGTCTATTTTCAACTTGGACTCAACCACTTTCTTCGCAATTTTTCCGGCTTCCTTAGCCTTGTTTCTTCTTGCTTTGGTGGTTAGGGGTTGTTAGATCTAGGAACAATAGGTCTAGATCATTTTGTTTAGGCTTAGAACTTTAATCAATACTTGTAATGAACTTTTGTAATTCTATATTTTGATGTATGCATTATGTATATAGGTTAACCCATATATATGTTGATTTGTGTCTATGATTGCAGGATCAAATATTAGACTTAGTCAATTTCTGAAATTGACTAAGTGTAAGAAACATATACGGATCAACAAATTTGTTCTTCCGTAGATAATCTTCTTACTGAAAATACATCCGAGGATTTCCTACGGAAGAACACCAATGCAGACAAGTCTAAAGGAGTATTGAGAGATCAGATCCACGGACGAATAACTTTATAATGAAGAAGAACAAGTGAAGACTCCTACGGAAAGGAAGACTCCTGCAGAAGACAATATAACTGCGGAAGAATAAACAATTGTACTTGCAACATCAAGCAAGTAAAGTCAACAAGTCAAACACGGACTCTAAGAGATTTGGTGTTTCCTTAACAGAAACATAAATGCATATAAATACAAGTCCTAGGTTACACATCGTGGACGGGCGACTAGACGGCAAACACCAAACATCACATCAATTCACACAATCAATCAAACATAAAAACCCTAGCAGTCGTCACATCAGTATATCACAAACATATACACGTTCGAAGCAAACGTTGTTATTAACATTCATTATTTGTTCTTTTGTAATCATTAATAAGTTTTAATGAAATATTTTTGAATCAAATCTTGTTCTTTCATTTATTTTGTTGAAATCATTCTGTTTTTTATTATTAGTTTTCATTATCTTTTATTTTTAATAATTAATCAATTAAGCAACGATTAATGATCATTCCACAATCATTAATTCGATACCAATCTAACACTGATAATTCCTGATTGGAATCCTTGGATTCAAAGGTGGTATCAAAGCCAAGTGCTCATTGATTTAGATCGATTGATCTATCGGTGTTAGAATTGTTTAATTGATTGCTTATTTCATTAGATTTATCAGTTTTCTGATTAGATCTATTGTTTTTGAGCAAAATTGTTTTGGTGCGAAACAATTTTAAAACAATAAAATAGTGATTTGTCTTTCAGCGAGTACTGTTTCATTGCTCGGTTAACATAGGTCTATATTCACATTAATTGAATCATAGATCTGTGTTATTGATTGATATTCATTAATTGTTCAAATTAATTGAACAAATACATTAACAAAATCCTTGATTTGATATTAATTATCATTAAAAGGATTGACTAATTTGTAACCTTAATCACTTAATTATTCATTAATTAAGTTTATTCATTAATTAGTTCATTACTCAAAAGAAACTCTGTTTTAGTTGAATTCTAATACATAAACAAAAAATGAGTAACTTTGTTGGTGGATCATCATACCAACCTCCAAAGTTGGAAACAAAAGCGGATTTTAACTACTAGAAAATCAAGTTCAGGAATCATGTGAATTACATTGATTCTGACTTATGGATATCAATAACTGAAGGTCCTTATATTCCACCCACTCTTAGGCCGGATTATAATGACAATAATCAACCCATAAGTACAAAAGAGTTGTCACATGATGATGTTAAAAAGGTTAAAGTCAATATTAGAGCATACAGTCTGCTTAGTATGGCTTTACCTGAAAAAATATCAATCAGGTGTGAGAATTATAAAACAGCAAATTCCTTGTGGAAGATACTTCATACACTTTGTGAAGGGAGTGATGAAATCAGAAGCATTAGGAAGGATACTCTTCGCTCACAATATGAAACATTTCATCATATTGAGGGTGAATCAATTCCTCAACAACTCCATAGGTTTATGCAATTGGTAACCGAGATGAACATCATGGAGTTGAAGTATACAAATGAGGAATTAAAGAAAAACATGTTCCATACTTTGCCTGAAAGTTGGAAGCAAACTGTATCCATGTTCAAGAACACCATTGATCACAAAGCAACTAGTTTACATACATTGGTAGCTAAAGTTGAAGCTCTTGAAATGGATGAAAACTCAAGAAACAAGAGTGTGAGAACACATGTCACACCTTATCATTTTAAAGAAATCAAAAGTGCTGGAAGTGCTTTTATTTCTAACAATGATAGTGACAACTCTTGGACTTTCAGTGAAGATGAAGAAGAAGTGAGTTTTTATGCATCAAAGCCTTTAAAGATATCTTCTCAAAGTAAATCAGGAAAGGAAAAAGGAGGACCTGATAAAAGAAAAGATGCATCTGCATCATTAGCAAAGTCTTCATCAAACAAGAACCAGGTAGAGCTCATCACTCTGATTCTAGACTCTAAAGAACAAAAAGCAGCCTTTGCAGCTTTCAGTTTAAGCTTTCAAGCTTACCTGGGAAGCACTTTACAATTGCCAACATCTGCCAACAAGACTTGGAAGAACTACATTCATATGTAGTAGAAGAGACGGATCTTTAATGGCAAATGGCAATGATTGCTTATAGAGCCAAGCACTACCTGAGATGAAATAAAAATTTGGCTCTAGCGAGTAAAACATCAAAGATTGATGTTGATAAGTCAAAGGTAAGATGTTTCAAATGCAATCTCTATGGGCACTTCTCAAGAGAATGTAATCAACAATCAACTCTTGACATGAGACAACATCAGCAACATCAATCTCATCAGCATCAATCTCATCAACCAACAACATCTCAAAGATCTTTCCAACAACCACAGCTAACCAACTCATCGCCACCAGCCACAAATGCATCAACAAGGCCTAGTAATTCTAAAGAAACTGGGCTGATCATACTTCAAGATGGAACCTATTACTGGACCATGTATGAGAAGGAAGTTTTGGAAGAGAATCAAGCTTTAAGGACCCACATGGAGAACAAAGTTCTAGATATGGCTAGTGAGGTAAATCAAAGACTGTGTTCATCAGTATGTGCTGAGGAATTTGAAAGATATAGAGTCAATGCTCAACAACTGGCTAATAAAGTAAAAGAATCAATGATTTTGAAGGAATATCATATAAGAGAACATAAATTATATCAAATCAAAATTAACTCTTTACAGAATGATTTAGATAAAATTGTTTTAGAAAATTACAGCTTAAAAGCCCAAGTTGAGCATCTGACCACTTCCTTAACAAAATCCATGGCTGATCATGCATCAACTGAAGTGAAACTTCAGAAGTTTCAACTTTCATCTCAGCAATATGAGAAGTTATTAAATTTTCATATTGAATCAAAGAACAGGTATGGGTTAGGATATAATGTTGTTGCACCCCCTCTAAATGATAGCTATACAACTTTACCTTAAACAATGACAAATAGCTTGTCAAATCATTTTGTGCCATGCACCAAGTTTGAATCAAAATATAATGAACAAGTTAATAACATTGAATTTGAAGTAAGTGAAACTGAGCCTTCTGAATCAGAACAAGTCAAACAAAATAACTCATAATTTGAATTTGATGAATATGATGACTTGGATGATTCTGATGAACATGATGATAAATGTGCGGATGAACTGGATATTGGTAAGAATGTTTCATTTGAAACAATCATTCCCAAAGTTCTTGAAGAAACCAAGCTACCATATCTTCCTATGCAAAGAAACATTTTGAAGACTATTTGCAAGAGAATAGCTCAGTTAAATGAAGGACTTAAAAAACTTCACAAGCAACAAAAACCTTCAACTGAAGTCATTAAGAAGTGTACATCTACCGAAGAAGTACACACATCTTCCGTAGAAAAGGGAAAGCAACAACAATCAGGAGAACTTCTCCGAAAGAAGAAACATATCGGTATCAGATCTGCGAAAGCACAAATCTACTGAGTCAGTAGAACATCTATGGAAGCAAAAGGCTGCAACCACTATCAAGAAAACAAGTCAACGAAAAGTTGTGAATCTTAAGCAACAGAAATCAGCTACAAAAGAAGAACCATTTGATATCATGTCTGCTAAACAAGAACCATTTGATATCATGTCAGGGAAGGGCAAGGATTCAACAACTGAAAAGTCTAAAAAAAGATTTGAAGGTTCAAAAGCTAAAAAAGAAGAATAAAGTGGTTGACTTTGAAAATGAGTCAGAGGAAATGTATTGCAAATGGTGTGATATGAAAAATCACAACACTAAAGACTGATACTTCAGCAATTATTGCTCTATATTCAATATGAACAATCACATGACTTCTGACTGCAACTTCAACAAACATTATGCAATTTGTAACAAAAACAACCATTCCACTCAGGAATGTTATTTCAACAACAAGAACAAGACAAAGAGCACAAGGACGCTACAATCTGAGAAGACTGAATCAGACTCTCAATCTAGTGAAAGTCAAGAAGATTCAAAAGCAAAGAAGCAACATCAAAAACAAAAGTTGCAAAAACCAAAGAAGAAAACATCTGTTGATGGTAAACCTTTAAAGAAAGAGAAACCACATAAGCAACCCAAAACACCTCACAAGAAGGTGGATTTGACAGATAAGAATGAAAATACTAATGATAAATTCTTTGATCAATTTGAAAAGGATACTCATATACCACAGTCAAAATCAAAAGATGGTGAAACTTTCAACAATCTAGGTTCATCATCAAAAACAAAGCAACAGACAACAAAAGAAAAGGTGAATGAAGAAGGGATTGAGACACAAGATCAGAGTTCCACAAGCTCATCTTCAACAGAATCATCCTCACCACAACCAATACATAATGAATGAATGGAGTCTAAAATTAATACTCAATCATTCATGAGGGAGTTACAATTTCAGACACTACTGGAAAACCCAAGATCACTAAGGCTTGGGTTCCCCATTCTAAGTGATTTGTTTATGTGTGCAGGAACAAACATGGAGAGTTGACAACAAGTGGTATGTTGATAGTGGTTGCTCCAGGCATATTACAGGAAACTATTCTATTCTCCATGACTTCAAACATAAAAATGGTTCTTATGTGGCATTTGGTGGTGATAAGAAGGGAGGTAAAATTGTTGGTGAAGGAATGGTAACTAATGGTGTGTTGAAATTTGAGAAAGTAAATTGCAGGACCGTTGAAGGGTATGCACTTACAACACAACAACACAATGAGGAGAGTTACTTAGAACACTTAACACATCAAATAGGGAACTGGTTAACTTTAGTAAAAGATGCTAAGAACACAAGTAAGAATGAGACAGAACAAGATAGCAAACAACACAAGTAATTGGTTTTCAAGAATGTTGTATATTGCTTCTCAAGTTCTATTACAAATGTTACAAAGCATACTTAGAAAGTTACAAGTAGTTGAGATACATATACTACATCCTACAGCCAACCATACTTAGAAGGCCAGCTAGATACATATGACTAGACAACAAACAAAATCAAATGTAGAGTCAAAAGGCAGATTTGCCTTTCGACTAGTGACTATGACATGCCATAGCTCTCATCCTAATATATTACAAAAAGGATAAAAGCACATAAAGTAGAAAGCGTAGACTCAAGACCTTAATGTACAGTTACCAAAAGCATGAACCTTTTCACCAACTCATGTAAGTTGGTGACTTTACAGAGTTGCAGCGGAAAGGTGGTCCAGCTTTATGGTAAAGTACATCAGATAAAAGCATGTCTCTAAAAGTCTTTGGAAGAAATCTGTCTTCACTCTTTGGCTTCGGAAGACTTTGTCTTTGAAGCTTCGGAAGACTTCACTTTTGGCTTCGGAAGATGTTGGTATTGGCTTCAAAAATTTTACACTTAGAATATTTCTAGTGCAAGGTGTAAAACTTCCGAAGCATTTCTACTTATGTTCTTTAGTGCATGCATGCAGAAAGACTTTGGATGTTTTGGCTGCATCAGACTTATAGAAATCCTTACAAAGTCCCCCTAGGCTGATGCTACCAAAACATTTGAAGATCTTCAGCTGTTGATAGTCCTCATAATGATGATGACCATGCCCTTCTTCATTAGATGGTCAGGATCACTCAAACTCTCATAGTATCTTCTCTTCTCAAAGAGATCATGCAGAGGAAGGTTAAATAAGTCTTTCAATGTGTAGACATCTTTGTCACCTTGATCTCTGATCACATGCCATCTTTTTGGATTAGTTATGAAGGTCCATGATAAGATGGGTCTCTCAACTGCAAGAGGAGCCACTTGAATTGGAGTTGATTGGACTGCCTCTTCATGCACTTCCTTAGGTTGATCTTACTCAGCCTGAGGTGTAAAGGAGGATGATTTAGGCTTCTTCTTCTTCTTTGACTTTGGTTTGGAAGCCATCCTCTTCTTCCTCTTTGAAGACTTTAACTGAGAAGACTTGTGTGCAGCACCTTGTTGATCAGTTTTGTCTTGCTCAGTTAGGTGTTCCTCCCTCACAGGTTCAGAAGGAGAGGGAGTTTGACCCTGCTATGAATCAGAAGATGAAGCTTGCTGAGGCTCAGCAAGAGGTCAAGGTTGTGTTGTCTCAAATTGTTCAACCTTAACCTCCACTTCGGGTGGAGCTTGACTTGGAGGGGAGTGTAAGTTATTAGCTCTCTACTCTTGATCCTCTGCTTGATTACCCTGATATGCTCATCCATTGTAGATAGAGACATTGGGCCAAGCCTCCTTCTGAAGAATCCATACAGCTTCAAGAAGCTTATGATCCTTTGTCTGTCAGCAGACTTCTTCATGCTCTTTTGGATGATGGCTCTTGACTTTGCAGCCTCTTCCCTTATCTTTCTCTTTGTTGCCTTTTGTTCTTTAAGCACTTGAAGTTCAAGCTGTTTGAGATACTCAAACTTAATATACTCAAAGGACAGGGGAAGAAATGCAGATTCCTGATAGAGACCTGTGGCACTCAGGTAGTTGATCATGTTTTGCCTATATGTTTCCTTGTCTACCTGAGGTTCTTGTGTAGTTGTCACAGTCTCTTGCACATGGCTTTCTTGAACTAGGGAGAGAGTAGGAACATGCTTGTATAATCTTTTCTGTATCTTCTCCTCTTTGAATTGGAGAAGTAGCCTTGCATCCTCTGCTTGTTTCATCTCTCTTGACACTTCCATGTCAGCCAGTTCATTTACTTCCTCTAAGGGGAGAGATATAATCTCATCTATGTCATAGTTCCTAGTATGCATGTATGTAATCCTGACTGCCCTCAACACATCATTTTGAGTTTTTGGTCTGGGGGCAGCCCTGATTGCAACTTGCATAATAGACTGAAGACCCATAGGAACTTTCTCCCCTTAGCTTCGTCTTCCTCTCTCTCTCATCCTCCTCAATCTCCTCAGGAGTTAGAATCCTTTTTCCTTTGTCACCCAAAGATCTTTGTGACACAATATGTAGAGAGCTTTGGCCTTCTTTGCTTGGTGTAGCATCCAAGCTTTGGTCAGTGAGAGGTTGTGAGACACCTTCACCAGCAGTTGTTTCACTAAGGGGATGAATTTTTGAAGTAGTTGTTGGTGCGACAGGGCTCTCAGGCTCTATCACTAGGCCTTCAGCCAAGGTTTTCCCTTTGAAGCTAATCTCAGGGTCTGCCTTAACATCCAGTTGACCAATGACATTACCTGATTGCCTTTGTCTCCTTCTTAGATTGAACTCTTTAGTAATTATGTCCTGAATCCTTTGTGCCAGCCTGTTAGCTTGTCTAGATTGGCTTGGGTTGACAAGTGGCATGTTGATCAGGTCAAGACCTTCATAGTAGTTCAAGGTCTGAAAATTGAACACCTCTTGCTGCCCTTGAACTCTTTGAAAATGAGGGCTCTTCTATCAGCATCATACCTCAACCCAATAATGTATTTTGAAGTTCCTTGAGGTGGGGATGATATAGCCCTTGGAATGCCTTCCTCAAAGAGACTCCTAATGAAAGAGTCTATAGTGTCCACATCAATGTGAATTTGAAGAAGTTGCTGAGTATGCACAATTCCAAGTGAGAATGGTGAATCCTCAATGTCCATACTCCCTAAAGAACTCCCAGGTTCTGTGATTGTAATTACTTTCTCCCCCACTTTGGTAGCATCACCGTCTTGCATAGGTGAGCTAGGAGTTAGATCAATCACACTCACAAGTTCTTGTGTTCCTGGTTGAGCTCTCTTTAAGGGTCTCCCAGCTAGTTTTTCCCTGAGATAAGATATCTCAAGTTGCTGATCATTGACCCTGTTATGCAGGGTAGTCACCTGAGATTCATGATGACTAACCTTAGAGACTAAATAGGAGCATGTTTTTGACATTTTTTGCACCTTTAGTCTCAAATTCCCCTCATCTTCATCAGAAGAATCATTGGGGGATGAGATGATTGGACCAAATTCCTCGCTCTCACCACCAGCTTCAGGTTCTTGGCTGCTGGATTTCCTCTGCACATTGACAGCCTCAGTTGAAGTGTCAATGGGCTGAGTTGCCATGGTTGAGGTCTTAATGATGTAATCACTTGCAGAAGTGAGAGCGTCTTCCATATGGACCTCCTGAACAAGCTCGGGGAGATCCACCTCAGTGATAGGTGACTGATGTGAGCTAGACAAAGCAGACTCAGGAGTACTCATCTCTCTTTGAGTAGGGGAAGAGTAGAGAGACTCATGGTACTCACTGAAACCTAAGTCTTCATCAGTATAGAATGAGAGGTTGGGAATGTGTTGATATAAGTCTAAAGGCTGGGGATGTTAACTGTCCCCTGAAGGTTATTCACTTGAGTGTTGAGACTCATAGTGAAGGATTAATGAAGTTGGGCTTGTGAGCTCATCAGAGTGAGCATAAAGAACCTCACCACTGATTCTTGAAGATATGGGAGTGGTTTGCTCCTTAGGGGAAGTGGGAGCTCTAGTATCCATTTCCTCCTGTATGGGTGAGTGTATGGGGGCCTGCACAAGCTCAATAGCTTGAGCAGGGGTTTTTTTGGATTTTCTTTGATAGGTGACGGTGATTTGTGGTCTTTTTAGTGGTTGGGAGGTAGAAGGTGTGGGTTCAATACTAACTTGTGTTGCTAGGTTGTCACATTGAGCAATGAGCTCTAACATTTTTGGGACTAGGGCTGTTTCTAGCCCTGAGAAGCCTACAATTGGCTTCTTCATAATTTTAAAGATGTCGGGGTTCATCTGTCCCAATTTAAGAATATTATTGTTTCCCTTAACTATGAGCCCAGTTCACAGTTGAGAATGTGTCGAACATATCTAGGAAACATATAATACTCTAAGGAGTCCAAGTTAGCCAACAAATTTATATAAACAAACTGAGAGTACCAGAACTTGATCACTTGAACCATTCCATGCACTATGAAGGAGAGATCTTCAGCAATCTGGTCCCACCCTCCATGTTTGTTTGACAAGCTGTAGATAACCACATGAAGCAGGTATTTTCATTGGGATGAGACCTTCCCTTTCCTGAAGGTTTTTACAAAGAAATCTCCCTCATAGCCCATCTGCTCAAAGGAATGATTTACAGCTTCTTTTGGGAAGGACAACTCACCTTCTTCATCATCCAGCTGCAAGTGAGTGTTGATGATGGTCGGAGTGATGAAGATTGTCCTCCCCTGCACTGTGGCAGACACTGCCTTCTCCCCATCCATAATGACCTCTTGGCAGGTCTTCCAAAATTAAAGCAGATGATCCTCATAGAGAGTAGGTTCAATAGTTAGGGAGGTGAAGTAGTTGGATAGAGCCAGGAAACGGAAAATCTTTGAGAAACACTCATCTTTCTCAGAGTTCAAAAGCAACCTGGTTGTGTTGCCTGTGAAGTTGCATGGAGAAATCTCGGTTGTTTCAACAGTTTAGGTTGGCCATTTTGAGAAGCTTAAGGGTGAAGGAAGATGAAGAACAAAGGCGTTTTGGGAGAATTTAGGTTTAAGGAATAGTGTAATTGAAGAAGATAGTGGAAGAAGGGGGAACCGTTGGGTATTTGTGTGAAAAGGATTTGAGACAAAGTTAATGAAAGAGGATAAACTTTGAAATCCGCATGTCGGTCCCACCTCTGAAAAATAGTTTACTTTTGCCCAAAAAGTAGTTTTTTTTGAAGTCGAGAAATCTTCCGAAGGTTATTTGCTTCAGAAGTTCTGAAGGAAAATCTTCCGAAGGCAAATTGGCGTCGGAAGATATTTCAAAGGTTTTTGAGAATTTTGCTTCGGAAGAGAATTAACACTCAGAGTTTTTATTCTAAAGAGAATGAAAACTTCCAAAGCTAAATTGCTTTCTGAAGAAACTTGTTCTTTAAAACATAAAAATACTTAAGTTGATTTTAAGCTTCGTAAGATATTTCAGAAATTTCTTTTGAAGGTAAAATTACTGAAGTAGTTATTTGTTTACTAAGACATAAATTTCTTCTGAAGGTAATTTTAAATCTTCCGAAAAAAAAGAGATCAAAATTTTCAAAAATCTAAGAAATATCTCTTGAAAAGATTTTCTTCTAAAGAAAACAAGGGCTTATGAAGGTGATGAAATAGACAATTTAGGACACAAAGGTTTTAGAAATAATATGATTAAGTTTTAAGAAAAGCTATTCAAATTTAAACATCCCAATAGCTGATACAAGATATTTAAATCTCTGCTCATCAAAAGCTTTGGTGAACAGATCAACATATTGTTCATTTGTGTGAATTTTGACTAGCTTGATTAATTCCTTTTCAAAGTTATCTCTAATCAAATTATACCTGATATTGTTATGCTTTCTCCTTGAGTGTTGCACATGATTTTCTGTGATTGAGATAGTACTGTTGTTGTCTATATGGATGGGAGTATCCTTGAAATTAAATCCAAAGTCCAGCATCTGATTATGAATCCAAAGCACTTGAGCACAGCAACTTACAACAACAATGTATTCAGCCTCAACAGTTGATGTAGACACACATGATTGTTTCTTACATTTCCAAGAGACTACTCTTCCACCAAGAAATTGACATCCCCTTGATGTAGACTTTGCAGTCATGTTGCAACCACCGAATTCTTTGGATACCAAAGGCCAAGTGATGGAGCACCTTTGAGATATCTTAAAATCCTTTTGACAGTGACCAGGTGTGACATCTTGGGGTTGGCTTGATATCTTTAACAAATGCATGTAGCAAACATGATATCTGGCCTGCTAGCTGTAAGGTACATAAGAGACCCAATCATTGCCCTGCAGAGATGTTCATCAACAGACTCCCCCTCAAGATTAGGTCCAAGGGAGTGATTTCTTGCTATGGGTGTCTTAGCAACCTTACAATCAACCATGTTGAACCTTTTAAGTATGTCTTGTACATACTTTGACTGACTTATGAAGATGCCATTGTCAACTTGCTTCACTTGAATTCCTAGAAAGAAATTGAGTTCCCCCATGGCACTCATTTCAAACCTGTCCTTTATCAGCTTCTCAAAGTCTTTACAGAGCTTTGGATTAGTTGACCCAAAGATATTGTCATCTACATATACTTGAACTAGCATTATGTCATTTCCTGTTCCTTTGATGAAGAGAGTTCCATGAATAGTACCCCTTTTGTAGCCACGCTGACAGAGATACTGAGATAGAGTCTCATTGGTGCAGCCCATAAAGAGCTTTATCAAGCCTGCAGACATAATCAGGATGATCAGGATCTGCAAACCCAGGTGGTTGTCTGACATACACCTCTTCGTCAATCAACTCATAGAGAAAAGCACACTTGACATCAAGTTGGTAGACCTTGAAGTTCTTGGAGGCAACAAAAGCTAGGAATATCCTAACAGCTTCAAGTCTTGCTACAGGAGCAAAAACATCTGTCTAGTCAATTCCTTCTTCTTGAGTATATGCTTGAACAACTAGTCTTGCCTTGTTCTTGATGACAAGTCCTCTATCATCTTTCTTATTCCTAAACACCCATTTAGTTCCTATTGTAGTCTTCCCTTGAGGAAGAGGACACAGGTTCCAAACCTTTTGCCTTTTGAATTAAAGCAGCTCCTCTGTGACAACCGACCTCTAGATCAAAATTCTAACCTTATCAACCTGCATCATTACCCATTCAATTAATATGAATTTTAATATCATTACCAATATTATTATTAGCATTATGATTATTGTTGTTAGTGTTCATCATTTTTGTTATTTTATGTGCCTTTTTGTGATGATTTAGCTAGTTCAAGCTTTAGCTAAGGAAAACTTAGTGTCCTGGGAAAGTTAATTAGTCACCCTTGCGAAAGTTAAATCATGGTTGAAACAATTAAATTGTGTGCTTACACACCTTAATTTTCGGTTAATGCATGCATGATCATGCACAATACACATCAACTAACTAAATTATACCATCTAATATACTACCGTAAACTACAAATAATACTACACTACATAATATTATTACCATTAAAATTAAATCTATAATATCCCACTAGGCTCAAAATCGGCCGCGCCACTCCCCTCCACTCTCCTCTCTTCTACACCACCTCTCCATCCACCACTCTCCTTACATGCAGCACATCATCAACACTCTCATTTCTCTCACTCTCTTCTCTTATTCTTGAATTCTCTCTACCAGAAAACACACAGACACACACACACGGCTTCCATCACTATTTCTAGCTTATTTTCGAAGAAACACAACATCATACCATCGGCCAAGCATCAAAACGGCAAGAAAGTGAAGACTTGTGAGCTTTTGGTGCACGTTTAATACAAGTTCGTGGTTCTCCAGCATTGTTCGAGATTCTCCAGCCTTTGTTCGAGGTTTTTCAGTTCATCTTGTCTCTCTACACTCTCCCAACCGTGAAACATACAAAGAGTAAGCTTCATCTTACCCGAACCATGAACATCATGTGTTATTCTTTCATTTATTCACCAAAAACCTTACTCTCTTTGTTCTAACATAAGCTTACTGCAATCACCTTGTTCTTGATGATCTTTCAATGTTCTTGAAGGTATCACACTTGTTACATAAGTCATTCTATAGGTGTAACCCGATTTACACCTAGTAAACCCTCTTTTTGGGTGTTATTACACCATCCGACTTGCACAACTTGTAATCTTTCAAAGCTAAGCAGGTAACCTGCTCAAAATCAGTTTTTTAACCTTCTAATATCCTGCTTTTAAAGTTACAAAAGGTTTGGGTAATGTTTAATCACAAGATATAACGTTTTACACATGTGTAATGGAAGAAAATGGTGTAATCCCTAAATTTCCATCTTGTTCATAAGTTGGTTGTTGAACCCGTGAGTTAGACATGATATTTCAGAAGGTTTTGGATAATATTGGGTGTATGATGATATGTTAATGGCTGAAAATAATAAAGTCTTAGACTTGTAAGCAATTTGGGCATATTCGGGGACCCAAAAAAGTGGTAAAACGAATTTAAAAAATAAGTAAACATGGATTTTAACCATATTAAAAAAATTCCAGGATTTAAGAGAGTTAATAAAGTGTTTGGACCGAATTTATTGATTAAATGGTCAAAAGACAAGTTAAAAAGGGACTTTTAACTAAAATTGTTAATAACCAGGTGATGTTTTGAGGAAAATTTTAGAAATAATGATATAAAGATCATAACCCATAGAAACCATATTATTTCAGTAAAATAAGTGCTATAAGAATTTCAAAGATGATAATAATTGGTCAAACAAGCTTTTAAACGGTCATTACGCTTAAAAACGCGTTTTAACGGGTTATAATTTAAATTTAGACTTTCAACATGAAGGAGCTTGAAATACATTTTTAACAGATTAAAAACTTATAAAAAGTCCTTAAAATAATATTTAATGGATCTAAAACTAAAAATATGGAAATCAACGCTTAACTGTTAAAAACCTTCGGTTTTACTGTAACTTGTAGCGTAAGACATAAAAATATAAAAATCGGACATAAAATCTGAAAACTTGGTGTAAACTTACTTAAAATAAGTTACTTAACTTCTAGAACCTAATATTTGGCCATAAATGTCAGTAAATGCAAAAAATCAAACTTTGGGGTAGAAATTGTAAATTTTGGGAACTTGGAGAACTAAACTGTAAATTTTGCTAGACTTCAATAAACCAACCCCTTGGACTAATAACCAATTAGACGACTCAAAGTAACTTGTATAGATGATATAAGAACCCTAAAAAACCCTAACTTTCTATAAAACGAAACTTTTTATATAAAGATTTAGCAAATCAAAAGCTAGTAAGATATTAACCTCATGACACACCTAGTGCATATCCATAACCCTAGAATTAGTGGCTTAACACTTAAATCTTGATGGTAGGGTGCTAGACTTGAGACTCTTTCCCGGCACACGAAGAACCCTTTTGCTTGAATTTTAAGGTGAGTTTTAGTGTTCCTTTTTACTACTGTTTTTGGGTTGAAACATGCTATATTTGAATTGAAACCTTTTATGAATTATTTTATGATGCTTGAATGTTGGTGTTAATGTTAGAACCTATTTTTATTTCTATCACGATCAATAATTCTTGTGTGAACCCCTTGTTTTATATAATTAGATCTACTTGGGGAATCCCCCACACATAGTGCCTTCCGTGATGAACGGGAAGGGTACCACACTGAGATCCTGCAGGGTCGTTTGTGGCATGTGACAAGTTTTTATAAAATACTAGGTGAACCATCCGACAGGTATGGTCCACTGTTTTTAGGCTCAGTTCTTCCTTCGGGATTAACAGGTAAAACATAACTTTTGAAGAGGCTAGCCGGGACTGAGTGCAGGGTTGATTGTGATCCCCCACAACAGTGAATCTCTGATTTTTTTATATCAAATGTGGATTCTATTGAATCTTTTTGTTTTCAAAACTTTAAGAACTTGAGTTCACCAATTTTTTAATTGACATAATTTCTTTTTGAGCATGTTTCAGGTAATCCATGAAGGGACTCTAGCTATTGTTGAAGACCTTGACCTAGCATCGTGACCATGGCATTGGCTTATCGGATTTTAAAAACAATTTGAACATTTTATAATTATTGTAGATATTTACACTTTTTCTTTATGTTTGATGTATAATTCATTTGGGGCCTAGATCTATTTCTAGCCCTGGTTTCCTTTAAATATTAAATGCCATGTGATGTTCTCTCATTTTGTGCTCTTATGATGGTTTGTTTCCACTGCCATATGTGTTGCTAGTCTGTGACGTCCTACCCTTCCTGGGCCCGGGGTGTGACAGATTGGTATCAGAGCCAAAGGTTGTAGAGAAATCAGGGATACCATAGTGACACCCTAGGCTACAACCCTGATACCTTAGGACCTTCCTTGCGGGAAAGTGTTGGGATGATCGGGTTGGGTAAATTGATGTTTACACTTGATCAACGTAATCATGAATATACCGGACCCGTAAGTTCCAGCACGGACCTTTAAGTAATGATTGGACTTTTTCTGTTTGAAACTCATGAGTTCAGAAATTTCTTTTGAAGTGGTCTAAAAGTTTTTCCTAAATGTTAACTACTCTACCTGTTGCTATTTGAAGAAGCTACTGATATCTGAAACTACTACTTACTGATACATCTGGTTATTGATACTATTGGTATATCTGATAGTATTGCCATCACTACCATAAGTACTATTACTATTACAATCATGAGCTATGAGAAACCAAATTACTCATGATATTTCTTGCAGGACATCAAGGACTATGGCTGACAAGGGTGAGGCACCGGCATTCCCCACTGACGAGACTGCACAATCTAGGAGCCTCATGAAGGAGACACCGCGAACGGAGTACAAGGAGTATATGAGGAGATGCGGACATCTGGGATGAATATCCGTCACATCCGACGACACTGAGCCGTCATAAGACTCTTCCTCGACATCCCCTTCCAGGAGCCGGACGCGCTCCCATTCACCCCATGTAGCAGCTCCTACCCACTCACCTATCCCACCTATCGGGGATAGGAGTGCACGTGTGATCACCCGCCCACACAAGCGTGCACGGCCAGGTCTCTCAGTCTCCTTTAGGATTCCACCTCCTCCTCCACCACCTGTTAGGATTCCGAGACCTGTACCTCCGTCATTTGACCCACTCCACCACCACCCACAAGACGAGCACTGGATGCCACTAAGGCGCAACATGTATGATGGCCCTAGTGTGCTAGCTGGTGACACGGACTCCCAGTTTAGCCGCCGGGCAAGCGACGTAGGTCCCTCCGATGCTGCTCTGGATGAGATTCTGAAGACCGTTCGTCATCACGAGCTGACCCTCCAGCACGCTACTCAGACCTCTCAGTCTGCTCAGTTTCAGGCCATGATGGCTTCGCACGGGGTCCAGCGGTTGGAGCAAGACCAGAGGAAGAAGAACTCGTGATGGCTAGGGTGGTTGAAGAAGAAGTGGATGTGAAGACTTGGAGAGGATGTGGGATTATTTGTCTTATAGACAGTTGAAGGAAACTATTTCTATTATTATCTGATACTATTATTGTTATGGGGATGATGGTATGTTCCAACTTGTAAGAGTGTAACTCTGAGACAATTATGTATGTTGATACTATTTACTCTATCTCTCTGTGAAACTATTTTAATCAATGCTAAAACCTTGCTGAGCTATTTATATTGAATTGCAATGTGTCATGTTATGTGTTGGGAATAGTGACATGCGTCCATTTTGGATGAATTGTTTTAAGCCAATTTAATGAAACATTTTCTTGTTAAAGGTATTTAGTCGTGTGTATGATACACTCCCTCTTTTTAGGACGTGATATTTTAGGGTAAATGATGCATGGGCTGCTCGAAAGCAATTATGAGATGCTAAATAATAATTTATTTGTGATGCTATCAGAATGCCGACTAGGAGAGCAACCCACATTGGAAGGCGAGGAGCTACTAGAGGCCGTCGTGCAGGGGCTAGACAAACCAGAAACCAAACCTCTACTCCACCAAGAACCCCTTGTGGAGAGAATACAAACTAGGGGAATGATGATAGGATTGCCAACCTTGTTGCACAACAGATTGCAAACGCTTTTCCTACCATTATAGCCTGATCAACGCAGACCAGAGCAATCCCAGTGGTGATGATGTATTCAGAAACAACGAGGGCAATAACAAGGAATCTAAAGTACAGAAGAATGGATGCTCCTACAAAACTTTCATGTCATGCAAGCCAAAGGACTTCTATGGCACTGAGGGTGCGATAGAGATGTACAGATGGATCGATGAAATGGAAGTTGTCTTGGACATCAGTGAGTGTAAAATGGACCACATGGTGAGGTTCGCATCCCAGTCACTCAAGGGATCAGCTCTGGAATGGTGGAAGACGGTTATTCAGCCCCGGGGAAGGAACACTGCTAACCGAATGAGCTGGACCGAGTTCAGGGAACTGATAACCAGCAAATACTACCCTATCAGTCAACTGGAAAAGCTAGAGTCTGAATTCCTGAGCCTGGAGATGAAAGGTGCTAATTACATTGAGTACATCAACCGCTTCTTAGCCCTGTCTTGATTGGTGCTACACCAGGTGACACCGGAATCTAAGGGTGTAGCGCTTTTCATTTGGGGGCTACATCCTAGAGTCAGGAGAATGGTTCGATCTTCCAGGCCTTTAACATTACAAGGTGCGGTTGACTTCACCAGCAGTTTGACAGATTATTTGGTTAGGGTTGGATGGACTGAGCAAACCAGAACTGAAGAGAAGAGGAAGTCGATGGGTGAGAAAAGGAAGTGATTCAATGTGAAGAGAGCAATTGGCAGTAGTAGCGGGTCAAGCAAGAAGAGTTTTAAAGGTGTGAGCCGTGATGACTAAGGTGGGAGGACAAGGACGCTATACTCGGGTACGAGCCCATTATGCAACAAATGCAAACTGCATCATCAAGGGGATTGCAACCCGATGCCCTGCTTCCAATGCAAATGACCAGGTCATTTAGTCAAAGATTGTACGTACGCGGCGGGTAAACAATGCTATGAATGTGGAGATCCAGGGCACATGAGGAACAAGTGCCCTAAACTGGGAAGAGATAAGGAGGCTAGACCCAACAAGCCTAAGGGACGAGCATTCGTGATGGAGCCAGCCGATGCTCGCAAGGAACCTGATGTGGTCAATGGTACGTTCCTTCTAAACAACCATCCTGCTACCGTTCTATTTGATACTGGAGCAACTGCTAGTTTGTCTCTAGTGCTTTTAGGCCTTTGATTGACTTGAGTGCATGTATCTTGACTGATCTGTTTACCATAGAATTAGTTGACAGTAACTTTATAGGAACTAATGAAGTCATCAAGGACTGTTTAATGAATCTAGAAGGTAGCATATATAAGATAAACCTGATGCCTATTAAGTTAGGAGGATTTGATGTTGTTGTTGGTATGGATTGGCTGGCTAAGCATAGAGTCGAAATCGTGTGTGATGAACGCCTGCTTAGAATACCGTTGAGCAATGGGAAAGTGCTAGTGGTTCTTGGCTATGGAAGTGACACGCTATGTCCTATGATATCTCATCTGAAAGCTACCAAGAGTCTTGAGAAGGGATGCCCAGCTTTCATAGTCTACTTAATAAAAGCTAAAGAGGAGAAGAAGATTCAGGATATTCCAGTGGTTTTTGAATATCCAGAAGTGTTTCCCGAAGATTTATCGGGACTCCCTCCGAACCGACAAGTCAAGTTCCAAATAGATCTACTACTCGGTGCTGAACTAGTAGCCAAGGCACCATATCGACTCGCCCCTCCTGAGATGAAGGAACTAATGCAACAGATCCAGGAACTACTCTACAAGGGATTTATTCGACCGTGTATTTCTACATGGGGTGCACCGGTATTATTTGTGAAGAAGAATGATGGAACCCTACGGATGTGCATTGATTACCGGAAGTTGAACAAGCTGACTATAAAGAATCGCTACCCTCTCCCGAGGATCGACGACCTATTCGATCACTTGCAGGGAACAAGTTATTTTTCCAAAATAGATTTAAGATCAGGATATAATCAGGTGAAGATAAGAGAAGAAGACATACCCAAACCGGCCTTCAGGACGAGATACAAACATTAAGAGTATCTAGTCATGCCTTTTGGACTGACTAACGCACCAGCAGCGTTTATGGATCTCATGAACTGTGTATGTAGCCCGTATCTTGACAAGTTCGTGATCGTGTTTATCGACGACAACCTGATTTACTTTCGTAGTGAAGAAGAACATGAGAAACACCTTAGACTGATTCTTGAGTTGCTCAAGAATGAACAATTATATGCCAAGTTCTCGAAATGTGAATTTTGGATACGAGAAATCCAATTTCTAGGGCATGTGGTAAATGAAAATGGGAATTCAAGTTGACCCTTCTAAGATTGAGGCGATTAAGGACTGGAAAACTCTAGAGACTCCTACCGAGATAAGGCAATTCCTTGGATTGGCCGGATACTACACATGGTTTATTAAAGACTTCTCGCGCATTGTGCAACCATTGACTACTCTGACGAAGAAGAATACAACCTTTGTGTGGGAGCAAGAGCAGAATGAAGCATTCGAAACACTCAAAGAGAAACTGTGTAGTGCCCTTATCCTCGCTCTCCCAGAAGGAATTGAGGATTTCGTGGTCTATTGTGACGCCTCGCGTCAAGGACTAGGATGAGTGATAATGCAGCGCAACAAAGTAATTGCATATGCATCAAGACTACTAAACGATCATGAGAAGAACTACACAACGCATGATCTAGAATTGGGTGTCGTGGTGTTTGCACTCAAAATGTGGAGGCATTATCTCTATGGTACAAAGTGCATTATTTACACTGACCATAGTAGTTTGCAACACATTCTAGATCAGAAGATGCCAAACATGCGCCAGAGAAGATGGGTTGATTTATTGAATGATTACGAATGCGAAATTCGCTACCATCCTGGCAAGGACAATGTAGTGGCAGATGCCTTGAGCCGGAAAGAAAGAGAAAAACGTCTACGCGTCCGTGCCTTAAGGATGAGTGTGTACACCGACCTTATCGCGAGACTAAAGAAAGCACAAGGAGAAGCACTAAAGGAAGTTAAGCTAGCGGCAAAAATGCTGACAGGAATGGAGAAACGATTTAAGCTGAGCAGCGATGGTGTATAAAAATATGAAGGGAGATCGTGGGTACCAAAGCACGAGGGAATTAGAGAGGTAGCCCACAAAACTAGGTACTCGGTTCACCCCAATAGTGACAAGATGTACCAGGATTTAAAGGCAATTTTCTGGTGGTCTGGGATCAAGAAACCCATCGCCGTTTATGTTAGCAAGTGTCTGACGTGCGCCATGGTGAAGGCTGACCACCAAAAACCGTCAGGGACGTTACAGCAGCCCGAAATTCTAGAGTGGAAGTGGGATAACGTCAGAATGGATTTCGTCACAAAGCTACCCAGAACTTTTAGAGGTCATGACGTTATTGGGTAATAGTGGACAGGTTAACTAAATCAGCTCACTTCTTGCCGATTCGAGAGGACTACGACCTGATGAAGCTGGCTCAACTGTATGTTGATGAAATAGAGACCAGGCACGGTGTGCCTCTGTCAATCATCTCCGACCGTGATAACCGCTTCACTTCATGTTTCTGGAGATCACTCCAGCAAGCCTTGGGAACCCGTTTAGATCTAAGCACTACATACCACCCACAAACTGATGGTCAGAGTGAAAGGACTATTCAAACCCTGAAAGATATGCTAAGAGCTTGCGTGATTGACTTTGGTGGGAACTGTGACAATCATCTTCCTTTGGTAGAGTTCTCCTGTAACAACAGTTACCACACAAGTACAAAGGCAGCTCCGTATGAGGCCCTATAAGGTAGGAAATGCCGATCACCATTGAGCTGGAATGAGATCGATGACAACCAAGTAATGGGACCTGACATCATATTGGAGACCACCGACAAGATATTTAAAATCAAGGAGCGTTTGAGAGCAGCCAAGGACCATCAAAATAAATACGCTGAAAGAAGACAAAAACCATTGGAGTTTCAAGTGGGTGATAGGGTAATGCTGAAAGTGGCACCATGGAAAGGTACCGTTAGATTTGGAAAGAGAGAAAAGCTAAGCCCGAGATACAATGAACCATTTGAGATACTAGCAAGAATCATTCTCGTGGCATATAAATTAAAGCTACCTTAGGTGTTAAGTTACATACATGACACCTTCCATGTGTCAAACCTGAAAAAGTGCCTGGTAGACAAGACCTTAGAGATACCATTGAAGGAAGCTACGATAACCGACAAGTTGAACTTTGTGGAAGTGCCTATAGAGATCACTGACCGACAGGTTATGAAACTCAGACGAAGTCACATACCCAATGTCAAGGTAAGATGGTATTCTAGGCGAGGACCTGAGTTCACCTGGGAGTGAGAAGATGAAATGAGAAAGAGTTATCCGCACCTCTTCAAACCCACCCGTTTCGAATCTAATCGAAGCTAAAATTTCGGGACGAAATTTCCTAAACGGTGGAGAATGTGACAACCGACCTCTAGGTCATAATTCTAACCTTATCAACCTGCATCATTACCCATTCAATTAGTATTAATGTTAATATCATTACCAATATTATTATCATCATTATTATTATTGTTGTTAGTGTTCACCATTTTTGTTATTTTATGTGTCTTTTTGTGATGATTTAGCTAGTTCAAGCTTTAGCTAGGGAAAACTTAGTGTCCTGGGAAAGTTAATTAGTCACCCTTGCAAAACATAAATCATGGTTGAAACAATTAAATTGTGTGCTTACACACTTAATTTTTGGTTAATGCATGCATGATCATACACAATACACATCAACTAACTAAATTATACCATATAATATACCCTACACTACAAATAATACTACACTACATAATATTACTACCATTAAAATTAAGTCTAAAATACCCCACTAGGCTCCAAAATCGGCCGCCCCACTCCCCTCCACTATCCTCTCTTTTACACCACCTCTCCATCCACCACTCTCCTTACATGCAACACACCACCAACCCACTCATTTCTCTCACTCTCTTCTCTGATTCTCGGATTCTCTCTACCAGAAAACACACACACACACACATGGTTTCCATCACCATTTCCAGCTTATTTTCGAAGAAACACAACATCATACCATCGGCCAAGCATCAAAACCGCAATAAAGTGAAGACTTGTGAGCTTTTGGTGCACGGTTCATACAAGTTCAAGGTTCTCTAGCATTGTACGAGATTCTCCAGCCTTTCTTCGAGGTTTTCCAGCTCATCTTGTCTCTCTACACTCTCCCAACCATGAAACATACAAAGAGTGTTAGGATCTGGTATTTGAACGAAACACCAACTGATTAACGTGTAAACCAAACCAAATAGTGCAGAATCCTATTTGATTGGCGATCCAATCAGTGAGAACGCACGTAGAATCAATAAAGTATTGAATCAAACGTTAAGAATCGATTAGGAATCGATCTACAGCGTTCTATGAACTTGGAGTATGAACTTGGAGGCTTCTGGACGGCTAGGGTACGTCTGGAGTTGAAATAGAATGAATGCTTACATTTTTCCACGAATTGGGTGGTATTTATAGGTTAGGGTTGTTCATTCGGGCGACTAAACCATTAGTATGGTTCAGTCGTGCGATTGAACCATGCGGTTGATCCATCCGCACGACTGAGTGTTCAGTCGTGCGACTGAGCCAATCTCATGTTACAATCATACGACTGCTCCAGTCTCCTGGTTCAGTCGTGCGACTGAGTCATTCGCTTGAAGTTATTCATGCGTATGGTCCATTCGTATGGGTTATTCGCATGAGAACTTCATTTTGTTAAGTTTGAATGTATTCAGTAATATAACATTATGTGTATCAATTCAAACAATCACAAACCTATTTAACCAATTCAATATCAACTCATTAATGAAATATTAAACATTATAAATCACAAATAACCATTATCATTTCATTAATAATCCAAACATTACATCAGTGTAAGACAAACAAGACATATTACATTCATATCAGGATCTAGGTACACATGTATCAACAAACTCCCCCTTGGACCTAGATCTATCTAATGTCTTGTTTTCTGCATCACCTCCTCATACTTCTTGTACTTTTCCTCTTTTGTGACTCCTGCGTGAATCTCAAACGCAAAACAGAGTCTTATGACATTCTGGAATTGGAGGGCTTGTACAATATCTTGTGTGTCATAGAACAGTGGCCACTTGTATAGAGTGTAGACATCATTAGCTGACAAGTTGGTGAGCCACATTGGGTCAAACACCCTAATGGTATCCATTTGCCCCTCTTTATTTAGAACTATGACCGCTTCCCCGGTTCTCCAATCATAGTACCACCACTTAAAGTGTGGAGTGAAGTCCTGTGGCATTTCCCTAAGAGGGATTCTTGACATCTTTCTTGGAGGACTCCACTTCAGCACAATCTTGGGCTTACCAGTGATGGGATCAACTTCTGAACGTCTGATATACCTTGTAGGTTGTTGAGGTTTGAAGTTGACCCACCTGGTGTGGTACTCTTTCCTCAGGGCAGCCTCAAACCAGCCTGACATCTTCCTTGGGTCAGCATATAGAAGTTTCAATTTCGCCAGCTGGTTGAGCTCAAAACCAGGTAGAGTCTTTAGATCATGTGGAAATCTAAAGTACTCTATGCCCTTCTCCCTCTTAACGGCATAAACATTTAGATCCACAAAATGTGCCCACGCTATAATCCTGCCCGACACCTTATGATGTTTCTTCACTCTGTAGAGTTTGGTTTAGACATTCTGTTTAGGAGCAGCGTGTTGGGCTCGGATTTCCTCAAAACAAGCAGCCCATTCAGCCTTTCTGATATCAACATCGTCGTTTGAGGCTTGGGCCTTTCCTTCTGTCTTCTCAGACTCCTGCTCCATCTGATCTAATACCTCAAATGTATCACTGACTAGGGATTCACCCAGATTGGGGACCACATTTCCCTCGTTGTCAGTATACTGAGGATAGTGCTTTGCTGTGACGTCTTCTATCTCTATCTCATCAATGTCATTTAGCTCTTCGTCACTGGTAGAGTCACACGTTGGAGCATCTTTAACGATCTCATCGGGATTTAGCTTGAACATCTCAGCTAGTTGCTCATTTGAAAGATCATGAATTATTTCCCCTTCTTCAGCGGTATAACTCACAGATCTCCTGACGATCCCTTGCAGATCAAGAAACATAGTTAATTGAGTCTTGACCTGCTGAAGGGGAGCAACATCAAATTCATCCCTTTGATAGTTTGGATCTGTTTGATTTAAACATGTAACACATCAACCATTAGTTAATAATCAAGACAGAAATGCATTAATCTTAATATAAACATCAAATACATAAATTTAAATACATGATTCAAATACAAAAGTTATCAAATACATAGACATCTAATCATTACTTTTATCTTGAATCGTTGGATCATCACTCAGTGAGGCAGAGGAGGAAGCTCGTTTGTCTTGATTTCTCTTTGATCTCCTTTCTTGACCCTGAGCTGAGGCAGATGCAGCTGCATCTCCTCCTTCATCATCATCATCCTCATGCCTGTCCTCTGTCCTTTCTTCCTCAATCCCTTCATCATCATCACTCTCTTCATCATCGTCCTCATCCTCATCCTCATCCTCATCATCATCATCACCATCATCACCATCTCCTTCCTTAATCTTCAGAGGCTCATCTTTAGATCCCTTAAGCTTGAGCATGATGGTCTTTTTAGCATCCTCCAACTCCTCAATCTTCTTAGCTGATGTGACTCTATGCTCTTGGAGTTGGGCAATCTCGTGGCTCTGAGCAGCCATTTGCTGGGCCTGCTCTTCGATCAGCTGAGCCTGCTGAGAGATCTGCTGGGACTGCACAGCTGTGAGATCTGCCAGCTGACGGATCTGTGCAGTCTTCTCTTCATCAGCCGCTAACAGACGCATCACCATACGGTTCAGCGCTGAAAGCTGCTCCTCTACCCCAATGGGAGGTAGAGGTAATCCGTATAGATGTGAGGGATGTGATGATGGCCCGGCTTGGTGGCTAGTGGTGGTGGTGGTGGCAGTGGTGAAGATGGGGTTAGGTCTAGATGATAGTGGAGGATGTAGGTGTGAATGATATGGTGGTGGATGGCATATATGTAGTGGTGGGAGGTGTGGTGATAGGGGGTGTGGTAGTGGTAGTGGTAGCTGTGGTGGCTGTGGTGGTGGATGGTGTGACTGTAGATGTGGTAGTGTGGTGGCTGAGGTGGTGGCTGTGGTGGTGATGTATGTGAGTCTTCTCTTCTTCTTCTTCATGTCGTGGGGCTGAGCCATCTTTTTCTTCCTCGATCCTGTCGAGGAGGATGCTCCCCCTAGAACACGACTCGACGGCTCTGGAGCATAGTTCGGGTCAGCAGCAGTCTCTCCCGATACACTAGGGCGTACACCAACCGCCCGAAGTCCATGTTCTGTGGGAACAACTTTGCTTCCCACATTCCTAGTCAGTGGCTCCTCATCTGACTCTTCTTCTTCCTCACTAGGTATAAAGTCCTGGTGGAACCCAGCCGACTCAGCTATATCTCCAGTGGGGGCAGATACTGGAGGTGTGCTGTCAGTAGTTGTGCCCCTCGGTGGAATGGGCATGATATCTCCAGCATCCCCACTGTCATCATCATCAGAATCATCGGTGGGTAGAGCAATCTGCTCAACATCAGAATCAATGTCGTCGTGGCGCCACTTCCCACATAGTCTTCACGGGCCAGATGCCCAAACAGTCTCCTGACAGGGGGTTTCACCTGCTTCCCCCTGTATACCTTCATCCTGCCCAAGGTGGTATCATCCATCACCTCAAGCACTACAACATCATCCTTCTCCTTTGGCAGGGAGGGAGCTTCTGGTCTATAATCATCTGCATGAATCAGGGATACATACAGAAGCCCTCTTTCCCTTTCCCCTCAATGTTCTCCACCAAGTAGGTGAAGATCATCCTGGAGAAGCTGAACGGATGGTTCAGCACCAACGCAACATAGGCGTTCTGGATCTGGTCAGACAACTCCTCAAAACCTCCCTTCCTGGAAGCTATGCACTTTAGCAGCACGTGAGCAAGGTACTTAAACTGGGGACAAAGGTTGCTCTTGTTGAGCACCCCAGCATTGATGTCCCCAGAGTACTTGGCTCGAAGAAAACATCCTCTGACAGTAAGGGGGTGTAGTCTAGTAGGACAGTCAGCATCGTCCCCCAACTGTAACACGATCCTAAGATCCTCCTCTATGATAGCTATGGCCTCTCCAAAGATAGTACTTCTGATACAGTGAGGCTCAGAGGATCGATCAACTACTGCACCTTCCCAGAAGGCCTGCTGAATAGAACGATAAGGAGTACATGGAGCAGATATAACGTGTGCAATCTTCGATCTCCTTAGAAAGGTGATAATGCCAGAGAAGTCTGAAGCATTTTTGGATGTCAGATCCAGATGAGCACAAATATTGGACTTAGTACTCATGGTTCATCGACTCGCCATCTATTACACAAACAAAGTAAACATTAGTACCCATTGGGTAAGAATGTCATGAAACACTTGGACTTGAAAGAAATTCTTTTCTGTCATGCGAATGGCGTTGTGCGACTGAGATCAAGTCGTGCGAATGAGCAGTGCGACTGGGATTCAGTCGTGCGATTGACCCCATACGTACGATTGAATGTGCGACTGGTCTCATGCGTATGTCACCTCAAGCGGTTACACCGGTCGTGCGACTGAACTCATACGCATGGTTCAGTCGTGCGGTTAAGCTATTCGCACCCTTCAGTCATGCGACTGAAGTTCATCAACCTGTCCATTCGCATGTTGTTCTGTCTGTTCAATTCAAATTCAATTTTTCACCAACTTTGAGTTTTAGACTTCGTGTTCTGGTTCATTAGACTCGTAATCCATTCGTTTAACACCTAACACCTTTAATTTCATTTGTTTACGTTGTTTAGTTAGGTTATTTTGCCACATATGTTATGGTTTTTCTAACGGGTCCGATTGTCCAGATTTAGTGTCAAATTGAATGATTTGGTAAGGTTTCTTCACCGCAAATTACCTGTAGAGTCAATGCAAATGGTCAGTATGTGAGAATCGAGGGTTTATAGTGATCAAACGAAATTTGGGCAGAGTAACTTTAGTTGTGCGATTTAGGGTAAATTTGAGAGTGGTGAGTCTCTGCGACCGACTCTCCCTCTATTTATACTAACCCTAAATTCAAGCGTACGACTGGGCTCATACACACCTTTCATTCGGGCGAATGGGCCTCAGTCGTGCGATTGGTTCAGTCGCCCCCCTTCAGTCGTCCGACTGGAGCTCAGTCGTGCGACTTACTTATTCGTTCGCTCTTAAACATCCGACTGGGCCATTCGTATGGGCCATTCGGTTGAATGGTCCATACTCATGGTCCATTCGTACGAATGGCTTCCATTCGTATGATAAGTCCATACTAATGGTCCATTCGTGCGAATGGGTTATACTTATGAAATTTTTTGCATTTCTTACCATTTTACATTTAAACCCTTTTAAACTATAGAATCAACATTATACGCATTTGATCATCTCAGACATGATTCTTTTAACTTGAAAAACTTTTGATCACCTCAGACGTGATCATTTTTTAAACAATTTGTCACCTCAGACGTGACCCATTTATCCTTTGAAAAACACATGTGGTCATCTAGACATGACCCTTTTTGGTGAATTAATCCCTTACTGAATTTCATGATGTAGTCCGACAAACAAACAAACTGAAATGACTAAATAGCTAGAAGATTAAACTAAAGTACAAAAATTAAACTTGTTTTTGACTTTTTGTGAGAGGTAAATCCTAAGATAGAAATCTACTGGATTCAGTTCCGGAATAGACAGCTTCTATTTTGTGACAACCGGCCTCTAGGTTGTTATCCTAACCCTAAATTACTTGCATCATTATCCATCTTATGAGTGCTAATAATTGAAACTATTCAACCCTAACATGAAATTGGAAACAATTCTTGTTACTTGATTCAAATTATGGTTTCATATGATTTTTATTATTGACTTTTAGTTAATTTAGGTTTTTTTACCTTTTTAAAATTAGTGTTCCGGGAATGTTGACTAGTCACCCTTATAAAATTTATCTCAAGAGAAAACAATTAAAATGTGATCATACACACTCACACTCCCATATTTTCAGCCCATGCATGCATGGACATGCACTAGATACCTCAATTAACACCATCCACTAAACAATATATTATACCCAATACTACAAAACTACACTACCTAATAATTATTAATAATTAAAAATTAAATCCAAAACCCTCACTACAAGCCAAACTCGGCCGCCCCCTCTCCTCCACTCTCCTCCTCTCTACACGACCACCACACCCACCACTCCTCTCTCATGCATTCTTACACACCTCACATGCACACTCTCTCCTCTCCCCTTTTATTCGAACACCAGCTGATCTCCTCCTCTACACCTTGCAAACACTCCCAAAAACTCTCTCAAATCCAGCCTCAAAATCGCAAGAACAACATCAAGAAAAATCGGCCAACCGAAGAACCGCAAGAAGGTGACCATATCCGCGAGTTTGGACACACTTCTACCCATTGTTCGACCTTTCCAAGCTTTGTAGAAGATTCTCCAGCCTTGTCCAAGGAGATTCGAGCCATTCAAGACCATCTACACTCTCCAAAACGTGAACAACATCAAGTTAAGTTCATGACACCCGAAAATGGTCTTTTTCCATGTGTTCTTTCATATCTCTTTTAAAAACTCCTCCCCTCTTTGTTGTAGCAGAAACCCGACACCACTACCTTGTTCTTGAGAAGCTTTCAACTTCACAAGAGGTATCTCACTCGTTATTCTTGTCATATCTAAGGTGGAAACCGATTTCCACAATGAAAACCCTATTTTTGGGACTTTTGCACCATCTAACTTGTAGATCTTGTAACTCTTGAAGCCAAAACATATAACCTGCTTTCTAATGGATTAATGAACTCCTAATAACCTGATTTAAAAAGTTATAAAAGAAGATGCACTGTGGATGTATGGTTTTAACACAAGTTACACCTCAAAAGCCTTCATTTTTACAAGATGTATATTGCAAGCTAAGCACTTGTTTGAAAACACTCTTAACCAAGGCTTATAACCTGCTCATAAACGACTTGGTAACATCTTAATAATCTGGATTTAAAGTTAATGGAGCTTTGGTAAGGTTTAGACTACAAGTTGCAACGATTTACACATGTGTTATGGTTAGTTATGGCTAAATCACTAAGTTAATGACGCATTGTTGTAATGGGGAACCTAGCCGTGCGTTTGGACCTAAATTTCAGAATGTTTTGATGAATGTTAAGGTTGTAACAAGTGGTTAATCTCTGAAACTTATGGACATGTTAAGATTAGACCTATTTTGGTTGATTTCGGGACCCGAAAACATGGTAAAACGACCTTAAAAATAGTAAAAACATGGATTTAACACTCTTGAAAAGTATTCCAGGCTTAAAAATGATAAATAAAGTGTTCTGGAGTCAATGGGTAATTTAAGTGGTCAAAGGAACAAATAAATGACGTTTTAACTAAAAACGGGTACTAACCGAGCATCGTTTTTGAGAAAAATCCATAAAAATGGAGTTCAAAGCTAAGATTTATAAAAATCATATGATTTCGGTAAGTTAAGTAATAAAAGACTTAAAGGATTTGAAAATTTGTCAAACAAGCTTTAAATGGTCAAACACGGTCAAAACCGCGTTTTAACGGGTCAAACGTAAAAACGAGATTTTCAACTATTAAAGGCCAAACTTCACAACCTAAGGACTTAAAATTTATAAAAATTTCTTTTAGATGATACCTACTGGTCCAAGATTCAAATTTATGAAAGCCCTAAATTAATGGTTAAAACTCTCCGGCTTTTACCGTAACCGGGAGCGTTAAATGCATAGTTTTTAAAATCGGAACTGAAAACTAAAATTTTGAAACACTTACCCTATAAAAAAGTATAATATTACTCTAAGAATCTGATTTTTTGTCTTAAGTGCCATAAAGGACAAGAAACCAAACTTGATGGTAGAAACTGTCAATTTTGAAACTTGAGGGATTAAAGTTTAAATTTTACCAAACTTAATAACCGAATTCTAGGAAGCTAATAATCGCTTGAACAACAAAATTTCTTAATATACTTAACCTAATGAGGTAAAAATCCCAATTTTTATGAAGAAACCTTGACCTGCCATAAAAGGAAACTTTTTATACAAACCTTCACGAAACCAAAGCCTTACCCAATAGCTAAACTCTTGACACTATTGTTGCACCTTAAATGAGTTTAGGGCAGTAGCTTATTACTTAATATGTACATGTTAGGGTGCTAGACTTGAGACACTCCCGGCACACCAAGAGACTTTTTGACTTGAAACCTAAGGTGAGTTCTAGTGATCCCCCTTTTTACTATTGTTTTAGGATGAAACATGCTCTGTTATTTATGAACTATAATTGTGCTTTACTTGATGATTGTATGTGGGATTTTATGGTTACCTGCTGATATTTATATCATGACCATTAATTCTTTCGTGAACCGCTTGTTTTATATGAATAGATCTATTTGGGGAATCCCCCACACACAGTGGCTTCCGTTCCAGGAAGGTTACCCCACTGAGATCCTAAGGGGTCGTTTGTGGCATGTAACAGGTTTTGTTAAGAAACTATGGTGAACCATCCGGGCAGGTAGGGTTCACTAATTTGGGGCTCAGTTCTTCCTTCGGGAATATCCGGTTAAACACAACTTTAGAAGAGGCCAACCGGGACTGAGTGCAGGGTTGATTATGATTTTTCCCATGATGTTTAAACAATGATTATTTCCTTTTTAATCAAAGAATGATTTGTTAAGTCCTTTTGTTTTTAAACTTTAAGCACTTGAATTCACCAACTTTTTAGTTGACACAAATTTCTTTTGAGCATGTTTCAGGTAAAGTATGAAGAGATCCTAGCTGTTGTGAAGACCTAGACCTATCCCCGCGACCATGGCATTGGCATATTTTCTTAATGAACCATTAGAACAAATTTCATGATTATGTTGAACAAGTACAATTTATTTTCATGGGTGATTGTAAAACTTATTTGGGGGCTTGATCTGTTTCTAGCCCCGATATCTTTTTAAAACATTTATGCCATGTGATATTCTCTCCCTTGTGCTCTTGTAATGGTTTGTGTTCCGCTGCCATATATTGACACATATTTAGTTTGACCAGACCTGGACCAATTCAATTTTGGAATCATACAGGCAAGTCAAATCATTTGGACTTGTTATCAAAACCTTTTGATGCTCACTTCTTGGTTTTCATCCAGAGTCGTTAACAAATTTAGGAAATCATACTGGTACTATTAGATTCCCACATTGATTTGAACTTTCAAGAATTGCAGCCACGATGATTGTCAGTATATTTGACCTCTTAAATCCATACATAGACTTTTGACACAGATTGGTGATAGTTTAAGGTTTAATTATTTCAACCACCATCTGTGGATCCCACACTTATATGGTAATCAACATTCCTCAGGAGCTTTTGAGCGGTCTACGGGTATTTTGACAGGAAGAGACTATTCTTAGAGCTTCCAAAGAGAAGCCAATCCTCAGGTCAGTGCCATCACACAGCAGAGAGTCAGCAAACAACAATGAATTCTAGAATATCTATGTTATGCTTATCCTCAGGTCAGTGCCATCGCACAGCAGAGAGGCACACAACCTATCTTCTTGTTAGAGCATCTTAATTTTCTTTTGCACATAATGCACCAACAACATAAGTTATTAGCTTGATAGCATTTGCCTTTCATTTTTTTTCGTGCTTGATCTATTTATGGTCATCCGCACACATTTGTGGCGTTTACATGCTCATTACCCCTTATTGGAATATTGTTGATTGTGTTAACCAGTGACAAGATGGGAGCCCACAGTCAGTTGAACAACTTAGTTTGATCTTGAGATCACCAGTCAGGTCTAATCATCTATTGTGTTGAATCTACCAACATATCATCTGTGTTCTAGCAACCTCTAGGTCTACTTTCGTTGTGTTACCTTAATAGTTACCAGTTTTTCTATCATCTTTCCTTTTATATTGCTCACACTACACAGACTTATACTTGGAATTTTACATCTTCTCTAAATTAAATTTGAAAGTCCCTCTTGATTTGTTCATGTGTACTATGATTTTCCAAAGCGTTTGAATCGGTATCACAGGTACTGTCTACCTTATATCAGCTAGCCTCTCCTTCTACCTCGTTTTTTTTTTTAAATGTTACTGGCTGACCTATTCTCCCCCTAAAATTCTAAAATCATAATGGATTCAATTATTTTAGGATTTTAATAAACAACTAAATAACATGAATTTTATTTAAACAGAAATTAAAATAAAATAACAAAATAAAAAAAATTAGACATAACTGTATCGGACTACACATGATCGTCATTAGGAATAACATCACTTTTCTTTTTAATGCTGTTGACCTCTAACAGATATAGAAAATGTGGTTTGTCAAAAGCTTTTGTATATAGGTCAGCGCGTTGAAAATCAGTATTAATCTTTACCACATCAATTAAATTCTTTTCAAAGCAGTCCCTTATAAAATGATATTTAATACCGATGTGTTTGGTCTTTGGATGTTGTACTGGATTTTTAGTTACTGCAATTGCAACAGAGTTATCAACAAAGATAGGAGTAGAAGAGAATTTTAAACCGTACGCATTTGCTGTTGAATCCAAATGATTTGTGAACAGCAACTTGCAGCAGCAACATATTCAGCTTTACAGGTTGACAATGCAACCGAGGTCTGCTTCTTACACTGCCAGGTCACTAATCTCCTCCCAAAGAATTGACACCCTGCTGATGTAGACTTGTAGTTCATCTTGCAGCCTCCGTAATCCGAGTCACTATACGCCGTGAGCTCAAAGTCATCATCATAAGGATACCACAACTCAAGTGTGGGTGTACCCTTCAGGTAACGAAATATCCTCTTGACCCCGATCAGATGGTTGACCTTAGGCTTAGCCTGATATCTAGAACATAGACATGTAGCATACATGATATCGAGTCTTGAGGCAGTGAGGTACATGTGGGATCCAATCATTCCTCGGTACATGGTGGCATCTACCAGATCCTCATTTTCATCAGGTGCTATATCATGGTTTGTGGCAAGTGGTGTCCCAGCTGCAGAAGCATTTTCCATGTCAAACCGACTGAGAATGTCTCCCACATATACTTGGTCTGATGTAGAAAGATCCCTTTTGGTGTCTGATCCACCTGTAACCTGAGGAAGAATTTCATCTCCCCCATAGCACTCATCTCAAACTCTGCCTTCATTACTGCTTCAAATTCTTTTCATAATTCTTCGTTCTTTGAACCGAAGATTATGTCATCGACATAGATCTGTACTAGCAGTAAGTCTCCATCTTTTTCTTTGATAAACAATGTGCAGTCAATTACTCCCCTGCAAAAGCCGTGTTTCACAAGATGAGTTGAGAATTTCTCATACCAAGCCCTTGGAGCTTGATGAAGCCCGTATAAGGCCTTGTCGGGTTTGTAAACTCTGTCCCGATGATAAGGATCTTCAAATCCCTCGGGTTGACTGACATAAACTGTCTCTCGAATTTCCCCATGAAGGAATGCACTCTTCACATCTAATTGATAGACTTTAATCTTCATATACGATGCATAGGCAAGGAAGATACGGATGGCTTCCATCCTTGCCACGGGTGCAAATACTTCATTATAATCAATCCCTCGACTTGGCGAAATCCCTGAACCACCAGTCGAGCCTTGTTCCTGATAATGACCCCTTGGTCATCCTTCTTGCATTTCGAGACCCATTTGGTGCCAATGACCTTAGCACCTTTAGGCCTATCTACCAGAGTCCATACACCTAACTTCTTGAACTGAAGAAGTTCTTCTTGCATGGCACTCACCCACGCCTCATCATTCAGTGCTTCACTGACGTATTTTGGCTCAAACTGCGAGACAAAACACTGATAAGCACCATCATGAATGTATCCTTTTTCCATAACCGAGGCATAATCAGCTGAGTACAACTGATTTTTGGTTTGCACTCCTGATCTGACATCCCCAATGACATTGTCTAGGGGATGATAGACATTTAGACGTGATCCTGGAGTGGTGGGAACAACTACCTCAGAGCCAAGATTATGAACATTTGGTTCTGCATCTGAGGTAGATGGAGTTTGAGGTTCCGAGGTCAAAGGGCATCACTGTTAGATGCTTGTGGACTTGTAGGAATTGGAACCTGTTCCTTCTGACTGTTCTGGTCATCTTCTTCATATTCATCTTCTGAGGAGGAGTCGCTGTCGTCGACTACTCCCCCTGAGTGATGAGATGATTCTCCCTGTGAGCTCGTTGATATTGAATCAAGAGATGGTGTATTCAAGATATCATACATCATCCGTGTAGCTAACTCGTCATCAGAAGGAGAGATAGGGATGTTGAAGGACTTGAAGAATCCATCATAATCGAAAAAGTAAGCGGGTCCTTTTCCAGTAGGTGGTGTGGTATATCTCTGAACATCAACATTACACCACACTTCTACTAAACCCGTTGAGTTGTTGTAAACTCTCTTGTTTGGTATGTTGTATCCTAGGAAGATTCCTTCATCAGCCTTCTCGCTGAATTTACCTTCTTGAGTCTTCTTCAGAAGTGTGCACGGCGCGCCAAATGGTTCGAGATACTCCAGATTAGGTTTACGTTGTTGTAGTAACTCGTAACATGTCTTTACATGGCGCTTGACTACCAGAACTCGATTCAATGTATAACAAGCATTTGCCACTGCCTCATTCTAGAATTGGATAGGCAGTTTCGAGTCTGCCAGCATTGTCCGTGCTGTCTCTATCAAGCTTCTATTCTTTCTCTCAGCAACACCATTCATCTGAGGCGTGTAGGCAGAAGTGAATTGGTGCACAATTCCCTTTTCCTTACAGTAAGCCTCCATCCACTGATTCTTGAATTCAGTCCCGTTGTCTGAGCGTACCTGTCTCACCTTCAGCTTGTATAGAGATTCCAGTGTAGTTACTAACTTCTTGAATGACTCAAATGTTTTGATTTGGACTTCAGAAACATTACCCAAGAGAATCTTGAGTAGTCATCAGTAACCACAAAACAGTACAAGTCACCTGCAATGCTCTTTGTACTGACTGGACCAAACAGATCCATGTGAAGAAGTTCAAGAGGAAGCTCGATAGAATGAACTTTCTTTTCCTTATGAGACTTCTTCGTCTGTTTGCCTTTCTTGCATGCTACACAGAAATCCGGAAGTTGGAAATTTTTGACGTTAACTCCTCTCACGATATCCTTCTGGATCAAGTGATTCATCTTCCGTTGATTAATGTGTCCCATTCTCCTATGCCAGGAAATGGAGTCCTTCTCAGTAGCTTTAGATAAGAAGCACTGAACTTCATGATCCGTTGTAGAAGCTGTTGAGAGATCCAAAATATAAAGGTCTTTATATCTTGAAGCTGTCATCAAAACTTGGTCCTCCGGAATCACATAGTCCTTCTTCAGGACATAACACTTCTTGTTGTCAAAAATGACCTTAAATCCTTTGTCACATATTTTGGAAACAGAAAGTAAGTTGTTTTGAAGTTGTTGAACGTAGTTCACTTTATCAAACTTAACTTTCTGATTTCCAACCTCTCCCTGAGCTGTGATATAACCTCCTTTGTTACTAGCAAAAGAAACATGCCCTCCTTTTATTTGTTTGACGTTTGATAAGAGTGCCCTGTTTCCTGTCATGTGCCTGGATGCTCCGCTATCTACAATCCACGTGTCGGTTTCAGCACTGTAGTGAACACCCTGCACATTCAATTTAAAGCATTAGTTTAGGTTAGGAACCCAAGCCTTTAATGGCTTGGGTTTCCCAGAGGCATCACACATCATGAATTCAACCCATTGACCCTTAGAAGGTGAGGGTAGCTCAGGTGCCTTCTTGTCTTCATTATCAGACACGCAGGATGACTTTTCTTTCCATAGGCCAGATTTGTGTAAGGCCTGTTTGTGATAAACAGTCGACTGGCTAATGGGTTGAACTTTGGGTTCACTAGATCTTCTAGGTGGAGTTAAGGAACTCCTCTTAGAAGACCTAGGTTTTGAATCCTGAAGTTCAATTTTCTTCCTAGGTGTCTGATAGTAAGGACAAAAGGAAGCAAGGTGTCCACACTCTCCACAGTTGTAGCATGACCTGCTATCAACTTTATGATTAAACTTTCGTTGTGGAGATGTATGTGACACCCCTGTGTTTTGACTCTGTTTCTTTGGATGTTTTCTGTTGTTTAACAAAATTAATTGTTTTAACACTTTTAACATCTTTTCCTTTTTGGTTAACTGGATTTGGACATGAGACTTGTGAAATATTAATATTAACAGTCTTTTTAGGTTCAGTTTTGACTTTGTTTGACCCTGACTTTATATTAACCTTTTCAAATTCTTCTTCCAGTTTAACACAAGGCATTTTACCCTTTGCCTTTGAAGTGGCCTCCTTTTGTTTTGTTCCAGATTCAATTGAAGAACATGAGGAATCTGGATCACTTACAAGAGGAGTAGACACCACATGATCCTTGATGGGATTGTTCTTTATTGGTCTACTCTTAGTGTTCATCAAGGTCTCAGGTGGTGGTGGAACCACTTTATAACCCAAACCCTCCCCGTTGTTACGTTCTCTCACTAAGTGTTGGACAATATGTGATGAACTTGTCCAACTGTTCCGTTTTTGCTTTAAAGAGTTGACTTCTACTTCTAAAACTGCCTTTTGCTTCTTAGTGTCTTCTAGGGAGTTAAGATAGTACGTAATGTTATTAGCTTGGTTAAATGCTACTACTTCAGTTTCCCTAAGCTGTTTATTCAAAAGGTCTATCTTTTCTTTGTAACTATGCTCATTTTCTTTTAAAACTCTATTAGCCTCAGTGCACAGTTGCAAATCCTTTACTAAGTTATCATTATGATCTCATAACCTAGCAAATTTTTGATCTATGCTTTCTCTAAATGTATTACAATCAGAACAAGCATGATTTTGAAACAGTTGGTCAATGGTACTTACCTGAGGAGATTCTAATGAATCAGCCATCAACGCAGCATCAGATGTCTCTGGTTTGGGTGATTCTTTCTTTGTTGTAGACGTCCCTTCTTCAGGCTTGTAGCTGACCTCAGTTGCAGTTGTCTCTTCACTATTTGACATCGCTATCTCAACTGCAATATCTCCTTCACTCGCGGAATCATCATATAAGTCTTCCACACTTGCAATATTGGATTCCCACGGAGAGACAAACCGAAAGCTCCAGTCCTGTCCTTCATCATCATGGGCAGTCAAGGCTTTTGGATCCTTGCTTGATGAAGTAGAACTACTAGCTTGGTTGTCTTGACGAGTGAAGGGCGAGATGGATTCCCGTTCCCAGTCTTCTTTGGCTTCACACATTCTCTTTTGAAGTGCCCCTTTTCTCCACAGTTGAAGCAGGTCACCTTGCTCTTGTCAAAGCCAAATGTAGTGTCCTTAGTAGCAACCAAGTTTTGTCCGGTCTTTTTCACAAACTTCTTCGCCCTCCGGACAGCACTTGCTAAGGCCCACATAATATCCATCCTCTCTAGCTCAGTCTCGTCTACCTGCTCGTAGTCCTCATCTGCCAGATGGCAGTTTCCAATTTTCCCAGCAACAAGTCCATCATAAGAATGGACCCTTGCTGCCAAGAGATCCATGTGCTCTCGAGCTACTTCTACTGTCACGTTTCCGAGGTTCTCGGTCTTCAGTCTAGTAGCATTTGCTTCAGATCCAATGTAATGGGTACTAGGAGACCGTGACGTTTCTGATCCTGAAGGAGAAGCTTGTGAGGGACTAGATGAGCTAGACACAAATGCAGTCTGAAGAGGTGCTCCAGACGTCTTAACTTGAGGAGTGGCATTGTACAAAGCTGGATTCTGAGTGTAGAAAGACTTCTGAGCTCTGTACTTCATCCTAAGTGCTTCTTCTCGCAGCTTTAGAATGAAATCATTGATGTCCAACTTTGCCAACATTTCATTCTATCTCAGATTTGACACAAAAGAAGCCCATTTTTCTGGCAATCCGTCTGCAAAATTTGAAACTTTATCTTCCATGGTAGTAGTGACACCATGTGTATGCAGTTCGCTTATCAGATGGTAGAATCTATCAATAACATCGTCTAAACTCTCATTTCCCATCGATGAAAAGTTGTCAAATTCTTTCTTCAACTCCTTAGATTTAATGGCCTTCAGCGAAGCATTCCCATCATATCTCTTCTCCAGCTCATCCCACAATTTCTTGGCTTGCTTATTCTCCGAGTACTGGTGGAAAATATCCTTAGGAATAGACTATGTTAGCAATGCATAGACTCTCTTTTCTACATTATACTTAACTTTCTGAGCATCAGTCATTCCTCCTAAAGTAGGCTTCACCCCATCAGCTCCCACCGGCATACTGTAACCCGTCTCAACAGCTTTCCACATATTTGGATCCACTCCATTGAGGTAGATCTCAAAACGTTGTTTTCCAGTAGGGAAACTCATCTAACGTTAAAAGTGTAAGGATTCCTTAAGACTGATGCAACCCAAAACATCCAAAGTGTCTCTGCAACATGCACTAAGTACTGAAGTGAAGAATGCTTCGGAAGTTTTACACAATGCATTAGAAAATACTCTAAGTGTAAAATCTTCCGAAGCCAAGACCAATATCTTCCGAAGCCAAACATGAAGTCTTCTGAAGCCTCAGAGACAAAGTCTTTCAAAGCTTCAACCTATGAAGACAGATTTCTTCCGAAGACTTTTAGTACACATGCTTTATCTGATGTACTGTTCCATAAAGCACCTTTTCCGCTGCATCTCTGTAAAGTCACCAACTTACATGAGTTGGTGAAAAGGTCCATGCTTTTGGTAACTGTACATTGACGTCTTGAGTCTGTAACTTTCCACTTTATGTACTTTATCCTTTTTGTAATGTATAAGGATGTGAGCTATGGCATGTCATAGTCACAAGGTCAAAAGGCAGATATGCCTTTTGATCGTACAATTGATTTTGTTAGTGTCTAGTCAATTGTATCCAGCTAGCTTTCAAAGTATAGCCGGCTGTAGGTTGTAGTATAAGTATTTCAAGTTCTTGTATCTTTCTTTATGCTTTGTAACACTTGTAAAAGAACATGAGAAAGCAATATACTGCCTCCTTGAAACCCATACTCTCTTGTTCTGTCTCTTTACTTTACTTTTGTTCTTTGTATCACCTTGGTTAATCCAGTTCACTGTTTGACTAAAGTTTAGTTAATCTCCTCATTGTGTTGTTGTGTTGTAATTGTGTTAAAGCCCTTAAACGGTCCTGCAATTGGTATCAGAGCGTTCCAGGCTCTTGATATAAGATCTAACCATCTTAAGATCCCTCACACACACAAAAACTAAAATTTTCAAATGGCTTCCATCTCAAAGACTGATATGGAGACTGGAACCATGAACAAATCAGCACTGATCACTCTTGATGATTTTGACACCTGGTGCATGAGGATGGAAGGCTTCATCAGGTCTCTTGATTCAAGAATGTGGGAATCTGTTGAGTATGGACCTTTCATACCCAGCACCCCCTCTGCTACTGGTGCTGGTATGATTCCAAAAGATGTGGCCAACTACTCAGATGAATATAGAAAAAGAGTAGAGATTGATAGGAAGGCCATGACTGCTCTTCAGACTGCTCTCCCAAACTCTGTATACAGAGGTTTTAAGAAGTGCAAAACAGCTAAACAGCTGTGGGATGCACTGAAGCTGATGTATGAAGGCTCCTCTGAAGCCAAGGAGAACAAGAAAGATCTTCTAAAGCAGCAGTTTGAAAACTTCACCTTCAAGGCAGGTGAAACCATGACTCAACAATACTTCATGTATGTTAAGATTGTGGATACCCTAGTGGATGGAGGAGTTCCTCTTGAGAACAGGGACATTGTAAGGAAGTTCATGTCCTCACTTCCTAGGCAATGGACACACTATTGTGTGGTGATCAAGAGGACTGAGAACCTTAAAACTCTTACTCTGGCAGAGTTGTATGGGATTCTTAGTGGATACCAGATGGAGATGAACATGCAAGGTTCATCTGGCAACTCCAACAATCAAATGGGTTCAGCCCTTCATGTGGTTGAAAGGGACAGCATAGAACCCCAACATCATCTCATATGCTACCCTAACAACTCACAAAAGGGTCCTTTCATCACCTTCCCAGAGACACCAAGGGAGAACTTTACTCAAGGAAGCCCATTCCAAGAGACAAGTTCTTCTCAAGCCTTTGTGTCTACTGATGAAAGCTGTGGGAATTATCTCTTCACTCTTGAAGACCTGGAATGTATCCATCCAGATGACCTGGAATACATGGAGATAGTTCAGCAGATGGCTCTCCTCACTCACAGAGCCAAGAAGTTCTACAAGAGAACAGGAAGAAGATTTCCAAGCAATGCTACCAGTGGTAAGTTTGGGCTGGATAAAAGCAAAGTTAAGTGTTACAACTGTAACCTTATGGGCCACTTTGCTAGGGAGTGTAAGGCACCTAAAGCAAATGGGGGCCAAACACAACCCAGACCAAACTACACTGACAAAGCCCCTCAGACTGAGAAGCCAAAACAACATGCTGTTGTTGCTGTTGAAGAGGGAGGCTTTGACTGGAGCTTTCAGGTGGAAGATGCTTCTCCAAACCAAGCACTGATGGCTGACCATGATGAAGCCAAGGTATTGGAACATCTCTGTACTCCTGAATGCATTGCTAAAGTAAATAGATACAGGTCCTACAACTTAGAGATGAGATCTGATCTTGAGTCATTAAACATATTAAAATATGATTTTAGAAAGTCTGAAAATGATTACAAGTTAAAGATAGAGGACTTGGAGAAAACCATTTCAGTACTAAAACATGAACATACAGATTTTAGAACTCAGATTCAAGATCTCATAACTAAGTTGACTGAGTGCCAGGCTGAGCTTGTGATCAGCAAAGCCAAGGCAGAGAAAAGTGTTCTTGAAGAAGAGACCTTCAAGAACATGATATCCTCATCCCTGCACAACAAAGTGTGCTATCAAAATAGACAGGGACTGGGATCAAATGAGATAGCTCCTCCACACACAATCTTGTCTGTAAGATCTCCTAGGTGTGGAACTTGTGAAGATGAGCTTCCTCTCATAGATCCTATATGTGAGGATGATGAAGAAGTGATAGTGAAGAATTCATCTGAGAAGAGTGAAGAAGAGGATTCTTCCAAGGGCCACTATCCTTCTGAGGAGAAGAAATCAACTGTGATGACCAAGTCCAAGAGAAAGAACTTGATCAGGAAGAGCAAAAGGAAAGCAAAGAAGGCTCAAGAAATCAAGGCTACTTTTGATGCTAAGCAGAAACAAGTTTTTATCTCTGCAGGTTTCAAAGTAGTAAGGACTGAAGACATCAACCAAGACTCCTCAGCTAAGAGTCCTGGTTCATGTTCAAATCATCTCAGTGCAAAGAAGAAGACTGAGATGCTGTGTACCACTGCTGCACAGCCTGGACCATCAAACTCCAAGAACAGTTCACAGCCCAAAAGAACTGTCTCAGCATCTACCAAGATGAAGGTGGAGAATGGATGTGACCAAAGCCAGTCTTGCTCTCAAAAGGAGACTTGTTTGAAGAAGAAAATGTTATGTGTCATGTGTGAAAGTACTTCTCACATTGCTAAGGATTGCCCATACAATCCTAAAAGTACTATCCACATGACCAATACAAAGACTTCAAAGAGTCTCAAGAAGTCTCAAGCTTCGGAAGGAAAGTCTGTTTCCTTCGGAAGCTCCAAATCAAAGAAGAAGGTAAATGGAAAATTACCTTCGGAAGTAAAATTGGTCTCGGAAGAAAGGAGTTCTTCCGAAGCACTGAAGTCTGCTGCAGTAACTGTAGACTCTTCCGAAGGTTCAGTCATCAAAACTTGTGAAGTCCCAAAAGCTTCTAAGGTTTTGAAGGTCAAGTCCAAGACTCCAAAGGTGGTGTGGAAGTCTAAGAAAGACCAAATGACTGAAGTATCTCCATCAACAACAGCTGAAGATCCCCATAGTACAACCATAGGATCTATTACTGTTGTATTACCTTCTATTACACTTAGTGAGCCCAAGACAAGTAAGGCTTGGGTTTCCAAATGTAACTAATCATTTTCTTTGTGTAGGAACAGCTCAAGACAAACAGGAATGTCTGGATAATTGACAGTGGCTGTTCCAGGCACATGATAGGCAATATGTCTCTACTCCATAATTTTGAGAGAATTGATGGAGGACCAGTTGCTTTTGGAGGAGATGAAGGTGGTTACATTTCTGGGAGGGGCAAGGTCACAAATGGTAAGCTCAGCATTGAGAAGGTAAACTTTGTTAAGGAGCTTGGGTACAATCTTCTGAGTGTATCCCAATTTTGTGATCAGAGTCATAACATGCTCTTTACTGAGCATGAGTGCATTGTTCTCAAGCCTGGAGTGGTCATTCCTCATGAGCATATCCTGCTCAGAGCCCCCAGGAAAGGGAACATGTACAAGATGGATTTGCAAGAAACATCTCCCTCTAGAGAAGTTTCATGCTTTCTATCTAAAGCAAATAGTGATGAGTCTTTCCTATGGCATAAAAGAATGTGCCATGTCAACTTTAAGAACATGAATAAATTAATTAAACATGATCTGGTAACTGGAATGCCAAAGAAAGAGTTTACAAGTGATGATCCTTGTGTTGCATGCCTGAAAGGGAAGCAACACAAGGTATCTCACAAGCCTAAGGAAAAGAACTCCATCACTACTCCCCTACACTTGTTACATATGGATCTCTTTGGTCCCACCAGTGTAATGAGTCTAGGAAGGACCTCTTACTGTTTGGTGATCACAGATGATTTTACAAGATTCACTTGGGTCTTCTTCCTTAGAACTAAGGATGAAACCCCTGAGATTCTGAAGAATTTCATCTTAAAAGTTGAGAATCAATGTGATCACAAGGTCAAAACCATAAGATGTGATCAAGGAACTGAATTCAAGAACCAAATCCTTGATACATTTTGTGATGAAAAAGGTATTACAAGACAATATAGTGCTCCCAGGACTCCTCAGCAAAACGGAGTTGCTGAGAGGAGAAACAGGACACTTATTGAAGCTGCAAGAACTATGTTGTCTGACTCTAAACTGCCTATCACCTTCTGGGCAGAGGCAGTTAATACTGCTTGCTATGTGCAAAATAGAGTTTTAGTAGTTAAGACACATGGTAAGACTCCTTATGAACTTTGGCACAAGAGGAAACCTTTCATTGGTTTTCTCAGGTCATTTGGATGTCCCTGCACCATCTTGAATACCAAAGATCAAATTGCCAAGTTTGCTGAGAAATCAGATGATGGACATTTCATTGGATACTCTTCCCAAGCTAAAGCTTATAGAGTATACAATCTCAGAAATAGAATTGTTGAGGAGTCAGCCAATGTGACTTTCAATGAGCACACTCCTTGTGTAGCTGGTTCTGGTCCGGATTGGCTGTTTGATCTTGATTTAGTTACCAACTGTTTTAACAAATCTTGTGAGCATGTTTCAGGATCTGCAGAAAATTTAAATACAGGTGATCCTGATCCAAGATTTGAGCTAGGAAGACCTTCAACTCATACATCTTCAGCTCCAGTTGGAACTACTTCAGCAAATGAGGTTTCTATCAGCACAACAATGACAAATTCAGCTGATACATCTGGCATGCCTTCAAATTCCAGCTCAGAGGCCTCTCAACCAGATAAAGACACCTCACTTTTAGAAGACAACAATGGTGATGGTGATAGTGATCAGGAATTTCTTGATGCTAATAACCATACCATAGATGACAACATCAATGATGTCACACACTCATTGGATCAAGTTAATCTTGATAAGTGTGATATTATGGAGGGTGAATCTTCCAGGGCAGATCTAAATTTTTCAAATTTGGATCTTTCTCAGCAACTTGCTGTGATCCCTCAGCTAAGGATCCACAAGTCTCACCCCACCACAAACATCATTGGAGATGTTGTCACAGGGGTAAGAACAAGAGGACAAACTCATGAAGCAAATGTTTGTCTTCACTCTTGTTTCTTATCTCAGATAGAGCCAAAGAAAGTTGATGAAGCTCTAAAGGATGGAAGTTGGGTTGAAGCTATGGAACAAGAGCTGCTTCAATTCAAAAGGCAGAAAGTTTGGAACCTTTGTCCTCTTCCTCATGGGAAGACTATCATTGGAACCAAATGGGTTTTTAGGAATAAGAAGGATGATAGAGGGATCATCATCAAGAACAAGGCAAGACTAGTTGTTCAAGGATACACACAAGAAGAAGGGATTGACTACACTGATGTCTTTGCTCCTGTAGCAAGACTAGAAGCTGTTAGGATATTCCTGGCATTTGCTGCATCCAAGAACTTCAAGGTCTATCAACTTGATGTAAAGTGTGCTTTCTTATATGGAGTGATTGATGAAGAGGTTTATGTCAAACAACCACCTGGTTTTGTAGACCCTGATCATCCTGATTATGTCTGCAAGCTTGACAAAGCTCTTTATGGGCTGCATCAGGCACCCAGGAAGTGGTATGAGACACTATCTGAGTATCTTTGTAAACATGGATACAGGAGAGGTACTATAGATGGAACTCTCTTCATCAAAGGACAGGGAAATGACTTATTGCTGGTTCAAGTATATGTAGATGACATCATCTTTGGTTCAACTAATCCAAAGCTCTGCAAAGACTTTAGAAGCTGATGAAAGACAGATTTGAAATGAGTTCAATGGGAGAACTCAATTTCTTTCTGGGAATTCAAGTGAAGCAGGTTGAAGATGGCATCTTCATAAGTCAGTCAAAGTATGTTCAAGACATACTCAAGAGGTTCAACATGACTGATTGTAAGATTGCTAAGACACCCATAGCCAGAAACCACTCCCTTGGACCTGATCTTGAGGGGGAGTGTGTAGATGAACACTTATACAGGGCTATGATTGGGTCTCTTATGTATCTTACAGCTAGCAGGCCTGATATCATGTTTGCTACATGTATTTGTGCAAGATATCAAGCCAACCCTAAGATGTCTCACTTAATCACTGTGAAAAGGATTTTAAGATACCTCAAAGGTGCTTCAACACTTGGTCTATGGTATCCAAAGAATCCTAATTTCAATCTGTATGCCTATACAGATAGTGATTATGGTGGTTGCAACATGACTGCAAAGTCTACATCTGGGGGATGTCAATTCCTTGGTGGAAGGGTTGTCTCATGGCAATGCAAGAAACAATCCTGTGTGTCTGCATCAACTGCTGAGGCTGAATACATTGCTGCTGCAAGCTGCTATGCTCAAGTGCTTTGGATTCAAAATCAGATGCTGGACTATGGATTTAACTTCAAAGAGACTCCTATCCACATAGACAACAATAGTGCTATCTCTATCACTGAGAACCCTGTGCAGCACTCAAGGACCAAACACATCAACATCGGTATCATTTAATAAGAGATAACTATGAAAAGGGATTAATTAAACTAGTCAAAGTTCATACAGATGAACAATATGCTGATCTGTTTACAAAAGTTTTTGATGAACAGAGATTTAAGTATCTGATATCAGCTATTGGGATGATCAACTTTGAGTAGACTTTTTCTTAAAACTAATTCTAATTATTTCCTTAAAATATGTGTGTCCTAAGTTGTCTAGTTCATCACTTTCATAAGCTCATGTTTTCTTTGGATGTAAAATTCTTTTTGAAGACTTTCCTTAGATTCTTGAAAAAATTTTCTGATATTTTGGAAGATAAAGTTTTATCTTCGGAAGAAAAACATGTCTTCAAAATAAATAACTGTCTAAGAGATTTTACCTTCGGAAGAAGTCAAAATTCATCTTCCAAAGCTTAAAATTCTTATCTCAGACACTTATTCATTTTTAAGGACTTTTTCCTTCCGAAGCAAAATTAACTTCGGAAGCTTTGTTTATTCTTATACAAAGCATCCAAGGGTTTATTTCTCTTCCGAAGCTTAAATTTTCAAGACTCTCAGGAAAATTCTTCCGAAGCCATTTTAGCTTCGGAAGCTTTTTCAATCAAAACTTCCGAAGACAAATTACCTTCGGAAGCTTTTCGAATTCCAAGAAAACTACTTTTTGAGCAAAAGTAAACTACCTTTTCAGAGGTGGGACCGACTTCCGGATTTCAAAGTTTATCCTCTTTCATTAACTTTGGTTCAAATTCCTTTTCACATAAATACCCAACGGTTCCCCCTCTTTCCCACTATCTTCCTCAATTCTACTATTTCTCTAACCTAATTCTCTAAACCGCCTTTGCTTTCTACCTTTCTTCACCCTTAAGCTTCTGAAATGGCCAACCTTAACCGCAGAAACAACCCAGATTTCTCCATGCAACTTCACAGGCAACATAATCAAGTTGCTCTGTTAAGCTCTGAGAAAGATGCAAGTTTCTCAGAGATTTGACAATTCTTGACTCTATCCAACTATTTCACCTCCCTGACCATTTATCCTACTCTATATGAGGATCACTTGCTTGAATTCTGGAAGACCTGCCAAGAGGTCATTATGGATGGGGAGAAGGCACTGTCTGCCACAGTGCAAGGGAGGACAATCTTCATCACTCCGGCCATCATTAACCAACATTTGCAGCTGGATGATGAAGAAGGTGAGGTGTCCTTTCCAAAGGAAGCTATTAATCATTCCTTTGAGTAGATGGGCTATGAGGGAGATTTCTCTGTAAAGACATTCAGGAAAGGGAAGGTCTCATACCAGTGGAAATACCTGCTCCATGTGGTTATCCACAGCTTATCAAACAAGCATGGTGGATGGGACCAGATTCCTGAGGATCTCTCCTTTATATTTCATGGAATGGTTCAGGGGGTCAAGTTCAGGTATTCATAATTTGTTTATACTAATTTACTTGCAAACTTAGACTCCTTAGAGTATTACATGTTTCCTAGATATTTTCAACACATTCTCAACTGTGAACTGGGCTCACAGTTGAGGGAAACAAGTAATATTCTTAAATTGGGACAGATGAAGCCCGGCATCTTTAAAATAATGAAGAATCCAACTGTAGGCTTCTCAGGGGTAGAAACAGCCCTAGTCCCCAAAATGTTAGAGCTCATCGCTCAAGGTGACAACCTAGCAACACAAGCTAGTGTTGAACCCACACCTCTTTTATCCTTACCTCTAAAAAGACCAGAAATCACCCTCACCTACCAAAGAAAATCCAAACGAACCCCTGCTCAGGCTATTGAGTCTGTGCAGGCCCCCATATACTCAACCTTACAGGAAGAAGTGGACACTAGAGCTCCCACTTCTCCTGAGGAGCAAACCACTCCCATTTCTTCACCTATCAGGGCTGAGGTTCCTCATGCTCACCCTGATGAGCTCACTAGCCCAACAGCCTTAAGCCTTCACTCTGAGTCTCAACACTCAAGTGAACAACCTTCAGGGGACAGCTACCATCCCCAGCCTTTAGATCTCAACCAACCAATTCCCAACCTATCCTTCTATACTGATGAAGACTTAGGATTCAGTGAGTACCATGAGTCTCTCTTCTCCTCCCCTACTCAAAGAGAGATGAGTACCTCTGACTCTCCTCAGTCTATCCCACATCAGTCACCTATTACTGAGGTGGACACTTCTGAACCTGTTCAGGATGTCCATATGGAAGAGGCTCTCACTTTTGAAAGTGATTACATCATTAAGACCTCAACCATGGCAACTCAGCCCACTGGCATCTCAACTGAGGCTGCCAGTGAGCAGAGGAAAACCAGCAGCCAAGAACCTCAAGCTGGTGGTGAGAGAGAGGACTTTGGTCCAATCATCTCATCCCCCAATGATTCTTCTGATGAAGATGAGGGGAATTTGAGACTAAAGGTGCAGAAATTGTCAAAAACATGCTCCTATTTAGTCTCTAAGGTTAGTCACTTGGAATCTCAGGTGACTACCTTACATAACAGGGTCAATGATCAGCAACTTCAGATTTCATATCTAAAGAAAAACTAGCTGGGAGACCTTTAAGAAGAGCTCAACCAGGAACACAAGAACCTGTGGAAGTGATTGACTTATCCTCCAGCTCACCTATGCAAGTGGGTGATGCTACCAAAAAGGGGGAGAAAGTTATTACAACCACAGAACCTGGGAGTTCTTCACAGAGAATGGACATAGAGGACTCACCATCCTCACTTGCTGTTGTGCATTCTCAGCAACTTCCTCAAGTTCACATTAATGTGGACTCTATAGACTCAATCATCAGGAGTCTCTTTGAGGAAGGTATACCAAGGGCTGTCTCATCTCCACCACAAGGAACTGGCAACTACATCATAAGGTGGAGGTATGATGATGACAGAAGAGCCCTTATCCTTCACAGAGTTCAAGGTCAACAAGAAGTTTTTCATTTCCAAAGCCTGATTCTATGAAAGACTGGATTTAGTCAACATGCCACTTGTCAATCCAAGCAATTCAAGACAAGCTGACAGGCTGGCTCAAAGAATCCAAGACAGGATCCTTGCAGAGTTCTCTCTAAGAAGGAGACTTAGGCAATCAGGCAATGTCATCGGTCAACTGGATGTTGAGGTGGACCCTAAGATTAGTTTCATAGGGGAAACCTTGACTGAAGGCCCAGTGGCAGAACCTGAGACCCCTGTCTCATCATCAACAACTGCTGCAGAGGTCCAAACTCCCTCTGAGACACCTGCTGGTGAAGGTGTTTCTCAGCCTCTCTCTGGCCAGAGCATGGAAGCTACACCAAGCAATGAAGGCCAAGCCTCAATCCACCCTGAGTCACAAAGGTCTGTTGGTGACAAAGGGAAAAGGATAATGACTCCTGAGGAAATTGAGGAGGAAGAGAGAGAGAGGAAAAGGAGACTAAGGGGAGAAAGTTCTACTGGGTCATCTAGCTTCATGCAAGCTGCAATCAGGGCTGCCCCAGACCAAATACTCAAGATGATGAGTTAAGGGCAGTCAGGATTACCTATTTACAGACCAGGAACTATGATATTGATGAAATCATCTCCCTCCCCTTAGAAGAGTTAAATGAACTGGCTGACATGGAAGTGTCAAGAGAGATGAAGGAGAAAGAGGATGCAAGGCTACTTCTCCAATTCAAAGAGGAGAAGAGACAGAAAAGACTCTACAAGCATGCTCCCACTCTCTCTACCAGTTCAAGAAAGTCCTGCACAGGAAGATGTGGCTCCACAAGAACCTCAGGTAGATAAAGAAGAAGATAGGATCAAGATGATCAACTACCTGAGTGCCACAGGCTTCTATCAGGCAGATGCACTTCTCCCTGTCCTATGACTTCATTGAGTTTGAGTACCTAAAGCAACTTGAGCTTGAGCTAGTCAAGAAAGAAAGACAACCAAAAGGAAGCTAAGGGAAGAAGCTGCAAAGTCAAGAGCCATCATTCAAAAGAATGCAAAGAAGTCTGCTGACAGACAAAGAATGATGAGCTTCTTGAAGCTATATGGATTCTCCGGAAGGAGACTTGGCCCCATGTCTCTATCCACAATGGATGAGCATATAAGGGTGATCAAGCAGAAGATTAAGAGTGGAGAACTGATTGACTTGCACTCTCTTCCAAGTCAAGTCCCACCTGAAGTGGAGGTCAAGTTTGAACAACCAGAGACACCTCAACCAGAACCTCCAGCTGAGCCTCAGCAAGCTTCATCTTCTGATCCAAGGCAGGGTCAAACTCCCTCTCCTTCTGAACCTGTGAGGGAGGAACACCCAACTGAGAAAGACACTGATGATCAACATGGTGCTGCAGACCAGTCTTCTCAGTTAAAGACATCTAAGAGGAAGAAGAGAATGGCTTCTAAACCAAAGACTAAGAAGAAGAAGCCAAAGTCATCTACCTCTACATCTCAGGCTGAATCAGATCAACCTGAGGAAGTGCATGATGAGGCAGCCCAATCAACTCCTATGCAAGTGGCTCCTCTAACAACTGAGACACCCATCTTGTCCTGGACTTACTCTACTAATCCAGAAAGATGGCATGTTATCAGAGATCAAGGTGTTGAGAATGTCTACTCCTGGCAAGACATAATCAACTTACCTCTGCATGATCTCTTTGAGATGAGAAGATACTATGAGAGTCTTGATGATCCTGACCATCTAATGAAGAAGGAATGGTCTTGATTGTACTAAAGACAACCAACATCTGAAGATCTTCTAAGTGTTTTGGTAGCATCAGCCTAGGGGGAGTTTGTAAGGATTCCTTTGGTCTGATGCAACCCAAAACATCCAAAGTGTCTCTGCAACATGCACTAAGTACTGAAGTGAAGAATGCTTCGGAAGTTTTACACAATGCATTAGAAAATACTCTCTAAGTGTAAAATCTTCCGAAGCCAAGACCAATATCTTCCAAGCCAAACATGAAGTCTTCCGAAGCCTCAGAGACAAAGTCTTCCGAAGCTTCAACCTATGAAGACAGATTTCTTCCGAAGACTTTTAGTACACATGCTTTATCTGATGTACTGTTCCATAAAGCACCTTTTTCCGCTGCAATCTCTGTAAAGTCACCAACTTACATGAGTTGGTGAAAAGGTCCATGCTTTTGGTAACTGTACATTGAGGTCTTGAGTCTGTAACTTTCCATTTTATGTACTTTTATCCTTTTGTAATGTAAAGGATGTGAGCTATGCATGTCATAGTCACAAGGTCAAAAGGCAGATATGCCTTTTGATCCTACAATTGATTTTGTTAGTGTCTAGTCAATTGTATCCAGCTGGCTTTCAAAGTATAGCCGGCTTGTAGGTTGTAGTATAAGTATTTCAAGTTCTTGTATCTTTCTTATGCTTTGTAACACTTGTAAAGAACTTGAGAAAGCAATATACTGCCTCCTTGAAACCCATACTCTCTGTTCTGTCTCTTTTTTTTACTTGTGTTCTTTGTATCCACTTTTGTTAACCCAGTTCCACTGTTTGATTAAGTTTAGTTATCTCCTCATTGTGTTGTTGTGTTGTAATTGTGTTAAAGCCCTTAAACGGTCCTGCAAAAAGCTTTGGGGGTTATTATGATCTCCGCACCTCAAGCTCAAGTAACGTAAGTTCTGGCTCCGATCCTTCCCGTCCTCCCGCTGTAAGCGCTGACATCTGATCTTCCATCTCGATTAACTTTAAGTCTCCAAAACAATCTGTCACTGGTGCGACTGGAGTGATGCGAATGGTCTATCTGTGCGATGAACTATGCGACTGGTTCAATCGTGCGGCTGAACTAAGCGATTGGTCCAGTCATGCGAATGAACTGATGCATGAACACTGCGAACGGTAGGCTAGTCGTACAATGAAGATGCGACTTAGTCCAATCGTGCGTCTGTAGGATGTGAATGTAGTCCCGTCGTGCGATTGGGTCAATCGTGCGACTGAAGCTGCTGTTTTTGCGAAAATTATAGGTTAAACGTGTTTTGGCCGTAAAAATCCGAATTTTCACACAACCCAATCGCCTAATCCGTAGAAACCAAAACTTGATGAGCAGGGGACGTCCAGACACTTTTGACACAAAAGATTGCGTTTTTAGTGAAAAAAAACAAACTTTGTATCAAAATTGATTGAATCACACTAATCAAAGCCAAAGCTCTGATACCACTTGTTAGGATATGGTATTTGAACGAACACCAACTGATTACGTGTAAACAAACCAAATAGTGCGGAATCCTATTTGATTGGCGATCCAGTCGGTGAGAAACGCACGTAGAAACAATAAAGTATTGAATCAAACGTTAAGAATCGATTAGGAATCGATCTACAACGTTCTTATGACTTGGAGTATGAACTTGGAGGCTTCTGGACGGCTAGGGTACGTCTGGAGTCGAAATAGATGAATGCTTACATTTTTCCACGAATTGGGTGGTATTTATAGGTTAGGGTTGTTCATTCGGGCGACTGAACCATTAGTATGGTTCAGTCGTGCGATTGAACCATGCGGTTGATCCATCCGCACGACTGAGTGTTCAGTCGTGCGACTGAGCCAATCTCATGTTACAATCATACGACTGATCCCAGTCTCCTGGTTCAGTCGTGCGACTGAGTCATCTCTCCTGAAGTTATTCATGCGTATGTTCCATTCATATGTTCATTCGCATGAGAACTTCATTTTGTTAGTTTGAATGTATTCATTAATATAACATTAGGTGTATCAATTCAAACAATCACAAACCTATTTAACCAATTCAATATCACTTATTAATGAAATATTAACATTATAAATCACAAATAACCATTCTCATTTCATTAATATTCCAAACATTACATCAGTGTAAGATAAACAAGACATATTACATTCATATAAGATCTAGGTACACATGTATCAACAAAGAGTAAGCTTTATCTTACCCGAACCATGAATATCATGTGTTATTCTTTCATTTATCCACCAAAAACCTTACTTTCTTTGTTCTAATAGAAGCCTACTTCTATCACCTTTTTCTTGAGGATCTTTCAATGTTCTTGAAGGTATCACATTGTTACATAAGTCATTCTATAGGTGTAACCCGATTTGCACCTAGAAAACCTCTTTTTGGGTGTTATTACACCATCCAACTTGCCAAAATAGTATCTAGCTATGCATGTAACCTGCTTAAAATCAGTTTTTCTAACCTTCTAATAACCTGCTTTTAAAGTTACAAAAGGTTTGGGTAATGTTTAATCACAAGTTATAACGTTTTACACATGTGTAATGGATGAAAATGTTTTAATCCCTAAGTTTCCATCTTGTTCATAAGTTGGTTGTTGAACCTGTTAGTTAGACATGATATTTCAATAGGTTTTGGATGATATTGGGTGTATGATGAGATGTTAATGGCTGAAAATAATAAAGTCTTGGACTTGTAAGCAATTTGGGCATATTTTGGGACTGAAAGTGGTAAAAACGACTTAAAAAAATAAGAAAACATGGATTTTAACCATATTAAAAGAATTCCAGGCTTTAAAAGAGTTAATAAAGTGTTGGGATCGGATTGTGTTGATTAAATGATCAAAAGAAAAGTTAAAAGGGACTTTAACTAAATTCGGGTAATAGCCAAGTGATGTTATGAGGAAATCCTAGAAATAATGATAAAGATCAAAACCCATAGAAACCATATTATTTCAGTAAAATAAGTGCCATAAGAGTTTCAAAGATGATAAGAATTGGTCCAACAAGCTTTTAAAACGGTCATTTACGGTTAAAACATGTTTTAAAACGGGTTAAACTTTAAATTAAGAAATTCAACAAAAAGGAGCTTGAAATACATTTTAACAGATTAAAACTTATAAAAAGTCCTTAAAATAATATTTAATGGATTTAAGACTAAAAATATGAAAATCAACGCTTAACCGTTAAAAACCTTCGGTTTAACCGTAACCGGTAGCGTAAGACTAAAATATAAAACTGGACCTAAAATCTGGAAAACTGGTGTAAACTTACTTACAATAAGTTACATAACTTCTAGATCCTTATTTTGGCCATAAAAGTTACTAAATGCAAGAAATCAAACTTTGGTAGAAATTGTAAATTTTGGAAACTTGGAGGACTAAACTGTAAATTTTGCTAAACTTCAATAAACCGACCCCTTGAACTAATACTATTTAGAAGACTCAAACTAACTTGTATAGGTGATCTAACAGGTAAATCATGTGTTCTTTCCTAAGAAACCCTAACGTTCTATAAAAGGAAACTTTTTTTATATAAAGATTTAGCAAATCAAAAGCTAGTAAGACATTAACCTCATGACACACCTAGTGCATCTCCATAACCCTAGAATTAGTGCTTAACACTTAAAGCTTAATGGTAGGGTGCTAGACTTCAGACTCTTTCGTGTCACACACAAAGAACCCTTTTGCTTAAATTTTAAGGTGAGTTCTAGTGTTTTCCTTTTTACTACTGTTTTTGGGATGAAACATGTTATACTTGAATTGAAACCTTTTACGATTATTGTATGATGCTTGAACGTTAGGGTTAATGTTAGAACCTCCTTTTATTTGTATCACGATCATTATTCTTGTGTGAACCGTTTGTTTTATATGGGCAGATCTACTTGGGGAATCCCCCACCACAGTGCCTTTCATGATGAACGGAAGGTACCACAGTGAGATCCTGCGAGGTGGTTTGTGGCATTTGTTGGTCCATGTGATCGATGAACAGTACAATTGATAGGATAATTTGATCAATATCAAATACACAAATCAAATAACAACAATTGAGAGGTGAATATGATGAATCAAGACATAATTGATATTCAAATGAACAAACTCACTCAATAACAATAAGCACAATTGTATTTCAATGAAGTAACTGCTTGAAAATGATAGTTTGCAACAGAATTCCACGATTAGGGTTTTGCAAACTTATCATACAAAATGAAATGACAATAGTATATATAGCAGTCATAGTTTCGCTGACAGTTTCGCTACCAGCGAAACTGTCATGCCGAAACTATAGTTTCGCCCGGCAGAACACAAGTTCGCCGGGTGAACCAAAACAGCAAACTGTGAGCGAAACTATAGATTCGCTCACAGTTTCGCTGGACTGCCAAAACTGCTAATTACAAACAAAATACAAAATGAAACTAACAAAAGTCCTATTACAATGTAAAGTAAACATCTATACTAAAGTGAGTCCAACCTAACATGATCTTCAATACTCCCCCTAGGTTGGACCTCACTATCTTCACTGCTCTTGGTTTGACTCTTCAGCTCCCGTTTCCTCAGTTGCTGTTGATCTATCTTCATCCCCTCCTGCAGCAACGTCTTTAGAAGCTTCAGCCACTGATTCTCCAAGGTTAATTCCTGCATCACCAGCTTCCTCCGAATGACCACTAGCTCTAGCAAACTGCCTGGTCATGTCTTGAACATCCATGGCAAAGTCATCTTGTGCTCTCACCTTTTCAGCCAAACTCTTTACCTCTGCCCGTACTCCTCTTATTTTGTTCGCCACATTCATAAACAAGCTTGCCTCCTTTCGTGTTTCCTCTCCTGCCCCGGCCTTTATATGATTTTCACAGAGAATCAAGAGATCTTCATCACAGAAGCTGAATAACTCCATTGGGTCAAACACCCTAAACTCTTTTCCTTGTTTGGCTCTAATCACAGCCTCACCAGTGTTATTATCATAGAACCACTTTTCAAAGTCCTGTAAACGTGGAGGAAGAGGATCAGCCAATCTTACTCTGTTTACAGTCTTAGGTGGTTTGACTCTCAAAACAATTCTCCCTTTCCCAGTCTCCCAGTCTTTATCTTTCTTCGATCTCTTTCGTTCAGCCTTCATGTATCCAAATGATTCAAAATTATCATTAAGGCCATTTTTAATTTCCTTCTCAAGAAAACTGCCCTTTCACTTAAATGAGCATTAATCAAAGGCAAGGTAGCCAACCGTCTCAGATCCCATTTAGGCAAGGTCTTAAACGCCTTCCTCTTGAGCATGTAACTAATATTACCTCCTCTTCTTTTAATCAAAACATCTTTAAGAAAGGATTATAACACCAACTGATTATCTTCTTGTCTGCCTCTTTTCTGCTTAAACTCTCCATATTTTGAAACAGAGGAGTAAGTTCTTCAGCCTCCTTCTCCTTTACCAACCAATCACTCTTATCCATCTCAAACACATCATTTTCATCATCTCCCTTCTTAGCCACATACACCAAAGGTCTCTCATCTACTTCATAGAATTCCGGTTCAGAATCATAATCAACCAACTGCTCATCCTCCTCTTCTTCATCAATCAACCCTTTTCCTTTATCTGATACTTCCTCATTAGTAGCTGTAACGACCACTTCTTCTCCCAAATATCCTTATCAAAATCAAACTGTAGGTTAACAAACCCTGCTTCAACAATATCATCTTCCTCATTTCTTCCAGCATCTTCTCTTGGGATCTCTTGTTCTCTTGCTTCAGTATCAGCTGCTCCAAAGGTGCCCTCTCCTACCTTGGATGAAGTACCCACATTCAAGAATGGGTACTTAGATATATCAGTCATATCATCTAACTCAGATTGAGTTAGTTGACTGGGTAGGCCAGCAGCAGCTTTCATCTGTGAAATTTCTTCAAATAACCTCTTAATCAAACTATTCTGATCAACCAACATCTTTTTCATTCCTTCAATGACCTCATCTTTCTGTTGCTCCCTAATCTCCTGATTCGTCAGTTTAGTCTTTATCATACTTAACTCATTTGCCAATGAAGTATTTAGACCACGAATCACATCCTCATCAAGACCAGCACTAGCTTCTTTCCCTGCTGTGAAACCCTCGTGTCTATGTTTTGTTCTTCGTTCAGGCTCAACAAAGTCAGTTCTCTTTTTAGACCTTCGTTCTTTCTCCACCCTTATTTCTTCTGCTTGTGTATCTATGTCTTCTTCGAAATCATAATCTTTTCTTTTGCATATCTCTTTCTTTTCTTAGCTGCATCAGCTTGTTTCACCCTTGTTTCCTCAGCTCTTTTGTTTTCAGACTCATCGACCCGTCTGATATAATTCCATCGCTCTGGTGGGTACATGTTTTCCCAGAGATGGGTTATTTTACCACTGAAATCATGGCGTATAGCACAGCAATCTGCAAATATCCGAGGGTTCATCTGAACTAATCTCTTAACTTCACCATGTTTAGGAACATCAGGAATCAGATCATCAATAATCATCTGAATAAAACGAGGATATAACAACCATTTATCCTTTTTCACCGCCATCACATTTTCTGCCATACACGCAAAGATCAATCTAGCAATGTTTGCTTTCTCCCCTTTACAACATATCACCATAGCTTTGGCCCAGTCAAGGTTAAGTCCATCAGATCCACCCTTACGGTGATCTAAGCACATAATAAAACGTGAGCTATATATCTCCATTCTTTAGATAAAAAAGACTTTTTAATCTCCTTCCTCGAACCAAAGACTGGTCCCTCATATCCCATTTGTCTGAAAGCTTGGAATACTTCAGATTCCGTCATATCAACTTCATCACCAGTATCATCTTCCAGTCTAAGAATCCTCGACACGTTCTCAGCAGTAATAGATATATCATGATCAAGCACTCTAGCTGTGATCCTCTGAACATCTCCTCCGGTGTTGTATTCAGCTGATCTCCAAAAGTCTCTAATGTGAAGATCATAGATAGTGGGTGAGTGAGAGATAGCATATGCAATGGGTGATCTTTGGAGCCATCTAATACAATCACGAAATCCGGCCGCCTTTGGCAAAGTATCATCTAATATGGCAGTGATGTTATTCCTCTCGTCAAACTTGAGATTCGCCATAATAACCTGAAAAGAACAACAAATAAATTTGAATAAGAAATACTGAAAATAAGAAAATAAGACAAAAACAAAAGAAACAATCAGTTTCGGCAAGCGAAACAATAGTTTCGCTCACTATAGACATGATCACTCGCATGATAGATTCGCAGAATCAAGGACAGTTTCGACAAGAAAAACAAACAGTTTCGACAAGCGAAACTATAATTTTGCTCATAGAAACTTGTTAATTTCGCAGAACAAAAAGTAGTTTCGACAAGATTAGAATGAATCAAAGTAGTTTCGCAATTAGTTTCACCAAAAATTAATTTAGTTTCGCTATTACAAATTAGTTTCGCTGACTCATGAAAATACAGGCGAAACTGTGTGAAATAAGGATTAGTCATTGCGAAATTAGATAAGATATGGCGAAACTGTTAAGTTCGCTCGGACAGCATAACTTTACAGTTTCGCTGAAAGGATGTGAACTTTCGTTCAATTTCGCTGAAACTTCAGTAGTTTCGCTGAACGAACAGCGAAACCACCGAAGCGACATAATCCAGATTCCTTATGAATACATGATGTAATCCAGATTAAATAGTCAATCAGAGTTCGAAACTCACATACGAAGAGAACAACACTCAAAATCAGTCCAAATAACAATCACAAATCAAAATCGCCGTTAATGAAACTGAAAAACCCTAAAGAAGACACTGAACAATTTCGCGAAATTATGAAAGAAATTTCGCAAAAATTACTTATATAGCCAACAGTTTCGCTAACAGCGAAACTATAAATTCGTCCAGCGAATTTACAGTTTCGCCTAGTGAAACTGTAATTTCGCTAAAAGATAACTGGTTAACAACTTATAAGCTAACCTAGCGAAATTGCAGTTTCGCTTAGCGAAGCTATCAGCGAAAGAATAATTTCGCACCAATTTTTTTTTTTTTTTATTATTTTTTTTTATATTATTTTTTTTATTTATTATTTTTTTTTATTTTTTTTATTTTATTAACAATAATACTCAAAGGAAGCACATCACATGGTGAGATCTAAAATAATCAGAGATCACATTCTCTAAATATTTTAGAACATAATGATGATTAAAAATCATCTACCAGTCATGAGATCATACTGAATACAAGATCTGATCACAATCTGCACAGAAACAACTGAAATTAGAACAAATCAATAACGATTGCTGATATAATTGTCCACTTAAACTCATGCCTTATCCTTTTTCAAACAACAGCTTATGATTCATTTAAGGTTCGATTAGATGCTTTAGAATGCTAAGACCCCACAATCATTTGGTAAAAACCCTCACCCAACCTCAGGATTTATTGAATTATGAATCAATCTTCATGGAACAAGATTTGTGGATAAGTGTGCAAATGGTTATAAACAGAATATTTCATTCTGAGAGAAATTCATCGATAAGATGATTTGACATAATTATATCAAAATGGTAAGAGCTCCAGATCTGTACTCACGTATAATAGAGAAGATAACCATTTGAACATGTGCTGATGAGAGCTCCAGGTCAGTACTATCGTACAGCAGAGGAGATCATCACTCCAGGTCAGTACTCACGTACAGCAGAGGAGATAAGCACAGACACAAGACATCTTGACACAAAATAAACCAACAGAGAATGATGACATAACAAAGCAAAATGAACGAAAGATTCATTCTCAATCCAATTTTTGTCAGGACTCAGTTTTTGTGCAATCCAAAATGAATGAGTAAATCCAGGCGTTCTTAAGCATAAAGTTTAATTTAATCATAAAGTTGCTGTCTACTTCATTCATCAGGCTGAGTCTATCAAGCATATCGTCAAAGAATCTGATCCCTTTCTTTTTATTTTAATGTGAAACAGAATCCAGTAACAGTTACTATCATTTCTCATAGAATTACTGGTCATGTAAATAAGAAATATTTAGAGAATATACAATCATTTCTCATCATGTTAAATCCAATCTCAGAATAATGATATTACTCCCCCAAATTTTTATTTTCATATGTCTATAATTATAAATAAAATTGTAACTTGATTTTTTTTTATTATATTTTTTTTTATTTTTATTACTATCAAAAAAATAGAAAATGAAAATTTTAAAAAGAGATTAACCCAAGCATAGAAATCAATTCATAAAAACGAGGTTTATCAAAAGTTTTTGTGAAGAGATCAGCTTTTTGATTTTTTGTATCGATGGGAATAATATTAATGAAACCCTTCTCCTGAGCATCACGAATCGCATGAATTCGGGTTTCAATATGCTTTGTGCGAGAATGATGAATGGGATTTTTAGCAATTCCAATGGCAGCCTCATTGTCACAGAATAAAGGTGTATGAAGGAAATTAATTCCATAATCAATCATTTGGTTTTGGATCCAGAGAACTTGAGAGCAGCAGCTAGATGCAGCAATATATTCAGCTTCCCCTGTAGAAAGAGAAACAGTAGTTTGTTTCTTGCTCTGCCAGGATACCAGACAATTTCCCAAATATTGACAACCTCCAGACACAGATTTTCTGTTTAACCTGCAACCATTGGAATCACTATCAGAATAAGCATGTAAATCAAAATTTCCACCATATGGATACCACAGTCCGAGACGAGACGATCCTTTGAGATAACGAAATATTCGTTTGACAGCTTTCTCATGAGATTCCTTTGGAGCCGACTGATATCTAGCACAGTAACCAACAGCAAAAGTGATATCAGGACGACTTGCAGTAAGATACATGAGAGAGCCAATCATAGACCGAAAAAGATGAGGATCAGCTGGTTTTCCATTTTCATCTGGAGTGAGACACATTTGAGCAGTAAAAGGAGTCATTTCAGTAGACGCATCATCCATCTTAAATTTCTTTAGAATATCTTTAATGTACTTCTCTTGGTGAATAAGAATTCCTTCTTTCTGTTGTTCAACTTGCAAGCCAAGAAAGAAGCACATTTCACCCATCATACTCATTTCAAACCTTTGGCTCATCACTTCTTCAAACTCTCTACACAATTGAGAGTTTGTGGATCCAAAAATAATATCATCGACATACACTTGAACAAAGATCATTTCACCATTCACCTCCTTTTTAAATAAGGTCATATCAATGGTACCACGAGAATAACCATTGCTTAACAGATATTGCGTAAGAGTCTCATACCAGATTCTGGGTGCTTGATGAAGGCCATACAAAGATTTATCAAGCTTATACACTTTATCAGGAAAATCAGGATCTTCAAAGCCTGGTGGTTGACACACATATATCTCTTCATCAATGTCGTCGTAGAGAAAAGCACATTTCACATCCATCTGGTATACTTTGAACTGTTTATGAGCAGCATGAGCAAGAAATATTCGAATTGCTTCAAGACGAGCAACTGGAGCAAAGACTTCTGTATAATCAATTCCTTCTTCTTGAGCAAAGCCTTGCACTACAAGTCTAGATTTGTTTCGCACCACCACACCCCGATCATCTGGTTTGTTCTTAAATACCCATTTTGTACCAATTGGATACTTGTTGGGAGGTAAATCAACTAAGGTCCAAACCTTAAGCTTCCGGAACTGTTGAAGTTCCAACTGCATAGACTCTACCCAACAAGGATCTTGTAGAGCAGCATGAACATTTTTAGGAACAATTTGAGAAATAAAGCATGAGAAAAGACAAACATTAATCAGACCGGATTGACTTCGCGTGCGAACACCATCAGAAACAGATCCAATCACATTATCAAGCGGATGATCTTTCAAAGTTTTATAATCACTTGAAGAAGGAAAGATAGTTGAAGAAGTATCAGCCGCCGGAGAAAGAGTAGATGAAGGTGTATCAATGACAGGTGTTAAATCAGGTAAGTTAGGAGATGTAGGAGATAAAGAATCAGATAATGGAGCTTGATCAGGCATTGGAGATGATGAGCTAACATCAGTTGAAACAACATCATTAACTTATGGAATGGATGGAACAGACGATGAAGATGATGGAATGATATTTGTTTGAGTACATGGAATTGATGTATCATCATCGAAAACTGGCAAATTAAATGAATTGAACACAGTATCGGAATCAAAGAACCATGCAGGTTCAGATTTCACTTCAGAAGGATTGGATTCTTGCCAGTCAACATAGAATGACTCTTGAACAATACGTGTTCTCTTGTTATAAACTCGGTATGCCTTTTGTTAAGAATAGTATCCAACAAAATAACACTCGTCAGAAACAGCACCAAATTTTGTCTTTTGAGCTTGAGTATTCAGAAGAGTACAAGAACAACCAAATGGGCGAAAGAAATCAATTAGTGGCTTCCTCTTATGAAAAAGTTCATAAGGAGTCTTCACTTTATCTTTCACAATTAGCACTCTGTTGAGAACATAAGATGCACAATTAACAGCTTCAGCCCAGAAAATAACTGGTAATGAGGATTCTATCAACATTGTACGAGCAGCTTCCACAAGAGTACGATTCTTTCTTTCTGCAATACCGTTCTGCTGGGGTGTTCTTGCAGCACTAAATTGTCTCACAATCCCTTTTTGAGCACAAAATGAATCAAGAATCTGATTTTTAAATTCAGTGCCGTTGTCACTTCTTAATCCCATAACTCTTTTCTTACTGACTGATTCAATAGAAATGATTAATTTCTGCAATTCCTCTGCAACTTCATTTTTGTGTGCAAGAAACCTCACCCATGAATAACGTGAAAAATCATCTGTAACAACAAGACAAAAAGACTTTTTAGCAATTGATTTAACACTAATTAGCCCAAATAAATCAGTATGTAACAACTCAAGAGGACTTGAAATGCTATTTAAAAGTTTAGGCTTATGAGGTTTCTTATGTTGTTTCCCTTTGGCACATGCCATGCATTTTTCAGTAACAGAAAAATCTTTTAAAGGAAGTCCTCTAACAAGATTGTTCTTTACTAATTTATTAATTATCTTAAAATTGACATGGCCTAAGCGACGATGCCACAAGAGTGACTCAGAGGTTGATGCTTTTGAGAGAAGACAAGTTGCAGTAGCTTTGGACTCATTAGAATTCATATCAAGAAGATATGTATCGTGTTTCCTTGGAGCACGCATGAGAATTAAATCTTCTGGAATAGCTATCTCTGATTTCAAAAATAAACATTCGTCAGATTTAAATAGAACATGAATGTCTTTATCACAAATTTGAGAGACGCTCAGAAGATTAAATGCCAATTCAGGAACATGGTTGACTTTTTCCAGAGTAAGAGAACCATTGGTAACTTCTCATTGTCCAATCATTTTTCCACCCTTCTTGTCTCCAGCAAATGCCACATATCCTCCATCTATAATCCGATAATTAGTCAACAAATCCTTTAATCCCGTCATATGCTTGGAACAGCCGCTATCAACATGCCACAGACTGTTGACAATCTTTGAAGAAGATCCCTGAAATGAATGAACAAATCATTTAGCCAGGAGTAATAGGGACCCAAGATTGAACAACTTTTGTTTTTAAAGAAGCTGATTTTTTATGAAAGAAATTATTAACCAATTTTGTCAATTTATTCCCAAAACAATTTCTATTAGAGGATCTTTCAATCAAAGGGCAATTTTTGATAAGATGATCCTCTTCACCACACCTGAAACAATGATGGTTGAATCTAGGTTGATGATGTGATGAGGTAAAAATAGAATCAATAATAATCTCCTCATCACATTCAGACAAACTAGAATCAACATCACTGAATGTCTCATACATCTCATGATGTTTTTGTTTATTTGAATCAAAGTTATTCTTTACAAAATCAGAACTTGTTCTTCTGACAAATCAGTAAAACTCGTACCATTGGTACCAGTTTCAGATGAAGACGAACTGCATTTTTCTGAAGATGTCATATTTAATGGTATGAAAGATGGAATAGGTTGAGAAAAGAATTTTTCGAAAGAATTAATTTTAAGTTGCTCAGTTGTTTTAGGAGAAACATCAGATTCATTGCATTCATTACTAGAACAAAAATCATCACTATCATGATTTGAATTACAAGATGAAATAGAACAATCAAGAGAACATGAGACATTCAAGTCTGTTACATTTGAACTAGAAACAAACACGGAATTTAAACTAGACTTATTATCTAAAACAGACTGCTGTTTTTCAGGTGTACTAGAACTAGTGCATCCAAGCCCACTAGTTGGTCCATAGTCGTAGTCTTCACGAATGTACTTAGAGTTATTTCCAACTAAACCTGCAGACATACTGTCAGTATCTGATTTGATTAAATCATTAGAAGGATGAGGAACAGGCATAGGAGAATAACAGTATGTACTAGGAGGAGGATAAACCCGTACATTTTCATAACCCAAACCTGTTTTAATTCTTGCTCCCCGTTGAGATTTACAAAGATCATCATGTTTCATTCCAGAAATAGTCCATTTATCTAATTTTGACTGAAGTTTGCTTGCTTCAAATTCAGCAAGAGCAACCCGTTCAGTCAAAGTATTAATCTCTACATTCCTTTCCAAAACAATTCTTTTTAAATGATCAGTTTCTTTTAAAGCCTCATTTAATTTCACAAAATATTTTGATTCATTCATTTTAAGTTCATCATTAATTCGTTTTAAATCCTTTTCATTATCAATTAACAAACGATTAGCCTTATAAACCCCAAAAAGTCTAATTTTACAAGCAGATGAGCACATATCCTGTATTACCTCGTAAGGAAGTCCCATTACCATCTTTTCGGCAGCTAAAGCTTTATGGCACATGCATACTGGAGTACTTGATTTCCTTTCCTCAACAGTAGCGGCCGCATCATCCTTCTCTTTTCCTTTCACAGCTTTTGAATTTCTTTCTTCATTTGAGTCTGTAATTTCCTCTTTCTTCTCTCCATCAGCCTTCTCTTCTTTCTCCTTTACTGAAGATTCATTCTCTCCTTTGAATTCCTTAAACAACACAAACTCATCTTTCTCAGCTTCCATCTCATCACTTTTCACAATCTCAGCAACTAACGCGTGATTTATTTCAGATATTGTTTCTTCCACCTCTGCACTCCAGTCAAAATTTGAAATCAAGGCTGACTCCTTTTTTGAATTTCCCTCTTCCTTTACTTTCTCTGCTGTCAATCTTGGTACTCCAGTGTTACTAGGATCTGTGACAATTGGTAATGGACATTCACGTTTAAAATGTCCCAATTGTTTACAATTGAAGCACCTCAATTTTGACTTATCAAATCCTAGTTTTGAGGTTGATGATTGACCACCAAAATTCTTTCTTCCTGTTCTTTCCATGAATCTCCTGGCTCTTAAAGTTAACATTGCCATTTGCCATTGAATGTCAGTTTCTTCTAAATCATCAGGATCAACCTGATACATATCCTCCATAGTCATTCCTTTACCTTTCAATTCACCAGCAACAAGAGCTTCATAGCTCTGAACAAACATTCCAAAAAGAGCCATTGTTTCAGATGGAATTGTAGTTTCAGCATTCACCTTAGAATTTCCCAATTCTTTTCCAACATGATTACTACCACTTGAGAAATTACTTGTATTGCTCCCTCCTTGAATTGGATTTTGAATGTGAGAGTTTGCACCGGATGACAATAAAGCAGCATTTTGAGAAAAACCAGGTGTGGGCATCATAGTCTGGTTAAATTCTCTTCTTTTCATATCCAACTCAAAAGATTTCAACTTGTTAATGATATCCATCAGCTTATAATCTGTAAAACCTCTTTCTTGTTTGAGCATCCTCACTTGAAGACTCCACTGTGGTGGAAGAGAATCGAGAAGCCTGTTAACTTGTTCACTGTTGGAGAGTCTTTCATCATACTTCTTCAGAGTGCTTGAGACAGTTAAGAAACGATTTGTAAGATCTGTCAAACTTTCATTCTTGTATCCTACAAACGAATTGAACTCCTTTTCAGCTTGAATACTCTTGTCTTTCACCAGATCTGCATTCCCATCAAAGAATTCACAGAGAGCATCATAAAGGGATTTAGCATTTTTATGCTCTGCAAAACGATTGTAGATATCAGGAGCCAAGCAGAGAGTTAGAGCACCAAATGCTTTTTGATCACGATCAATCAGTTTCAGATCTCTTTCAGTATAAGAAGATGGATCTTTGTTATGAGAAACGACATCACCAACTGTAACCGTAGGTATATGAGGACCTGAAATAATCGATTCCCATTGATTATGATCTGTGTAGAAAAAGAAAGCTTTGAGACATCTCTTCCAATCTTCAAAATTATCTCCATTAATGAGTCTTGGAGGTCTATTAGGAGCAACACTTTCAAGATCCGCAAGTGTAAGAGTAGTTAATTTCGACATTATAGTTTCGGCAAAAGATTGATAATTTCGCTAGTAAATTCGCTGACAAATTCGCTAACAAATTCGCTGAGAAAGGTAACTTGGCTAACAGTTTCGCTGAAACAATACTATCGCAGACACTTTCGAAAACACAGACACTTTCGCTTGCAATTTCAGCAGCACTTTCGCTTGAATCAGAGACAACAATTGCTTAGTTTCGCTGCTAATTTCGCAGAAAACAAGCTTGAACTTTCGTTCAGAAATAGATTCGGCAGCACTTTCGCTTGATAATTGATCAAAAACACTACTAAACTTTCGTTCAAGGAAATACTTTCGCTGAAACTCTAGAAAACAACTTCAGATTCAAAATAACTCATAATTTCGCTGAATGAAGATGACAGTTTCGCAGTAAGAACAGTAATTTCGCTGGTCGATCTCAAAACCCTTTTTCACCTCAAAATCAATCTGAAATCATCCAAAACTCAATGAATTTGAGATCTGATGATTGTAGAATCTTCCTCAATCAAGAACAAGCATAATTCAATCAATTTCCATCCTAAAAACAGCTGATAATCCAATGAGAATTGATTGAAACTAGATATTGACCAAAACCACAAAAACTCAACAAATCAAGAGCACTAAGGCTCTGATACCATATTGTTGGTCCATGTGATCGATGAACAGTACAATTGATAGGATAATTTGATCAATATCAAATACACAAATCAAATAACAAACAATTGAGAGGTGAATATGATGAATCAAGACATAATTGATATTCAAATGAACAAACTCACTCAATAACAATAAGCAAAATTGTATTTCAATGAAGTAACTGCTTGAAAATGATAGTTTGCAATAGAATTCCACGATTAGGGTTTTGCAAACTTATCATACAAAATGAAATGACAATAGTATATATAGCAGTCATAGTTTCGCTGACAGTTTCGCTACCAGCGAAACTGTCATGCCGAAACTATAGTTTCGCCCGGCAAAACACAAGTTCGCCGAGTGAACCAAAACAGCAAACTGTGAGCGAAACTATAGATTCGCTCACAGTTTCGCTGGACTGCCAAAACTGCTAATTACAAACAAAATACAAAATGAAACTAACAAAAGTCCTATTACAATGTAAAGTAAACATCTATACTAAAGTGAGTCCAACCTAACATGATCTTCACATGTGATAGGTTTTTATAAGATACTGGGTGAACCATCCAACAGGTATGGTACACTGTTTTGAGGCTCAGTTCTTCCTTCGGGATTAACCGGTAAAACATAACTTTTGAAGAGGCTAGCCGGGACTGAGTACAGGGTTGATTGTGATCCCCACAACAGTGAATCTCTGATTCTTTTATATTAAATGTGGGTTCTATTGAATCCTTTTGTTTTTAAACTTTAAGCACTTGAATTCAACAACTTTTTAATTGACACGATTTCTTTTTTAGCATGTTTCAGGTAATCCATGAAGGGACTCTAGCTATTGTTGAAGACCTTGACCTAGCACCATGACCATGGCATTGTCTTATCGGATTTTAAAAACAATTTGAACAATTTATAATTATTTTAGATCATTACACTTTGTCTTTATGTTGGATGTACAATTTATTTGGGGGCTAGATCTATTTCTAGCCCTAGTTTCCTTTAAATATTAAATGCCATGTGATGTTCTCTCCTTTTGTGCTGTTATGATGGTTTGTTTCTGCTGCCATATGTGTTGCTAGTCTGTGAAATCCAACCATACCTGGGCCCGGGGTGTGACATCCTCTTGCATAGCTTCAACCCAACTTCCATCCTTTAGAGCCTCATCAATTTTCTTTGGCTCTATCTGGGACAAGAAACAAGAGCAAAGACAAACATTTGCATCATGGGTTTGTCCTCTTGTTCTCACCCCTGAATCAACATTTCCAATGATGTTTGTGGTAGGATGAGACTTGTGGATCCTTAGCTGAGGGATCACAGCAAGTTGCTTAGACAGATCTAAATTTGAGAAATTCTGATATGGCAAGGGAGATTCACCCTCCGCATCAGCACACTTATCAAGATTGACTTGATCCAATGAGTGTATGATATCATTGATGTTATCTTCAATGGAGTGGTTATCAGCATCAAGAATTTCTTTATCACTTTCACCACCACCATTTTCTCCAACATTTGAAGCTCCATCATCTGAGTTTTGTGCCTCTAAGCTGGAATTTGAAGGCACCCCAGAAGTATCAGCAAGATTTTGTCATTGATGTGCTGGTAGAAGCTTCATTTGTAGGATTAGTTACCACTGGAGCTGAAGATGTGTAGCTTGAAGGTCTTCTTAGCTCAAATCTTGGGTCAGAATCACCTGTAGGTAGTATAGTTGTGGACCCTGAAACATTCTCAAAAAATTTGTTAAAACAATTGGTTACTAAATCAAGATCAAATAGCCAATCCAGACCAGAACCATTCACACTGGGAGTGTGCTCGTTGAAAGTCACATTGGCTGACTCCTCAACTACTCTAGTTCTGAGATTGTATACTCTATAAGCTTTAGCTTAAGAACAGTATCCACTAAAGTGTCCATCATCTGATTTCTCAGCAAACTTTGCAATTTGATCTTTGGTATTCAAAATGGTATAAGGACATCCAAATGACCTAAGAAATCCAATGAAAGGTGTTCTCTTATTGTCACACCCCCGCTAAAAGCGGAAACACGGGGATGTAACGAGACCGGGATCGTCATAACACATGGTAAGCGATAGAGAGCAATATAAATAAATGATGACATGCGTGTCATGACGACACCCGACAACAAGGGACTTGTGTCGTGTTTAGTCAATGTTCACGACAACATAGCCATAAGCAACATGATAATGATAACACATAATCACATAAGATGAAAATGTAAATGTTAATTCCCACAACCCGGGAACAAGTTTCAAAAGTTGATAATTGTTTACAAGCGTTAACATTGTTCAAAAGATTGTTTAACAAAACATGATAAGTCCCAAAATGCATCCTAGGGTCTCCACTAAGGCAGCACACCTAGATTCCTGGACTTGCATGATCACCTGAAAAGATATGCTTAAAACGGTCAACATAATTGTTGGTGAGCTCGCAGGTTTATGTAATAAAAATGTAAGTGATGCTGTAATAAATAAGCGCGTTGGAATACCGTGAACACAGTTATATACACAAGTAAATATCACATGACATGAGCTTTGCAACCAAACCTAGCGACGTACACAAAGAAATTGTCGGCATATATTCACCCAAGGGCCCATTCCTGCCCACTGATGGTACCAACTAGTATACCATCGAACGAGGGTGGGGGTGTCAACCCAGTAGTACTACCAATACCTAACCGTCGGTTCCCACACTGGAATTAAATAGTTGCAAAGATAGAACCACACAGCAGACCCAAGCATGTATCAAATAGTACTTGCAACACAGTATCACGTTGATTCCTTGTATGTAAAATGTATGTAAGTTGTACAGCATTAAAATTGTGTAAGCATACTTTTCCCCCAAGTTGTAAATGATTGAAATATTGTATAAGCGTAAAAAGAGGCCACGAAACTCACTTGTTAGGTGGTAAGTATGTATGATCGATGTATCCCAAATGTTGAATGCAAATAAACAGTCAAACACCTATTGACAGTTATTGTATAGCATTAATGATATGATATATGTATAAGCGCGCAATAATGATGGGTCGGTTCGGGTCGTATTGACTGGGTCGCGTATAACACACACAGACTGACACACGTACTAGATCCTATGTAGATCCAAGCACAAGACATTGTCGCCATTAATGATGATGTTTAAGTAAAAGTCTCGTTGTTATTGAAGAAGTATTGAATAAGCGTCAATAGTTATAAGTCAATTTGATCGTTGTAAAGCGTTAGTTCAATTTGTTCAAAATAGTTTCTGTGCCCTTTCTCGCGTTGACTTTAATATTTGTGGCCGAACAATGGCATTATTGTGTTAGTGTTACCTTAACACCACACGACATACTCACACCACGCACAAGGGGTCAAACTCAACAATTTCAGTCGCATAACAAGGTCAGACGCACGACTCAATCTCCATTCGTGCGAATCAACCCTCAATCGTGCGAATCAGCTTCATTCGTACGATTGAGCCTTCATTCGTATGAATGGCATTCAGTCGTACCACACAACACCCAATCGCACGACTCAACTTCCATACGCACGAATCAACCTTCAATCGTGCAAATTAGCTACTTTCGTACGATTGAACCTTCATTCGTGCGATTGGACTCCAGTCGTGCGAATCACGCACATTCGCACACATTCAGTCGGTCACCTGACTCAATCGCACACAATCACTCAATCGCATCACTCAAACGCATACAGACACTCAGTCGCACAACTCAGTCGCACGACCTGCCTAGTCGCACAACTCAGTCGCGCGATTGACTCAGACGCATGATCCAGTCGCACGACCCACTCAGTCGCACGGCTCAATCGCATGGATGACCCAGTCGCCTGATCTGCAGAATCGCGACTGTGGTCGGGATGAGCAGCCCCCGAGCTGCTCTAAACACGGGTTTTACACCACAAGGACCTCCAGAAACACTCAACAAACATACACAAGCATGAAACACAAGCAAAGAGACCTCACACGCACCCATACGACCTTGTGTGTTCGGGTTGAACCCGAACACCCGAAACCCTAGTTTGGACAGCCGTGAAAAGGCTAGAAAACGGACAACCAAAGACAACTACCTGCTAGAAAGGGGTAGTCTAAGCTGTAGACGGTGTCAAGACGAAGAAAACAAGACCTCTCGGGTTGGATTTGGTGCTAGAATGGTGATTTTATGTGTGTAGAGGGTGAAGATGAAGAAGATGGTGAAATGAGGATTAGGGCTGGTAAGAGGGTATTTATACCCAGCCCAAGTTTGCAAAATTACAAGTTTAGTCCCTGCACTTAACCCCCGAGTTTTCCCAAATTTTGTTTGGTTGAAAAACGACTTCGTTAGGTGTTTTATATTAATTGTAAAAGCATATTTAATGTTGTTATGACTTAAGAAATGGTTATATTAAAAACATTTATTACATTTATAAAATGATATATCTGACGTTTTCAAAGATGAAAGTTTTAAAAGTCCTTTTAAGGTTAACACATGGTTATAACGAATACACACACAACGATAAATATGCACACATGATATCCACATAAAGAGTCAAATAGAGATGAGGAATGACCAATCATAGGATAGATGACGGACAAACACGCTAATTGACGGACCTTAAAGTGACGGATGTCACAGTATCCCCCAGTTGAGAGAATTTCGTCCCGAAATTCAGCTGGAGTTAGGTCCAAGAGTGTCATCCTCGAAAAGATGTGGATATTTGAGTTTCATCTGATCTTCACGTTCCCATGTAAACTCTGGCCCTCGTTTTGAATTCCACCTTACGCGAACAATAGGTATCCTACTGCGCTTCAGTTGCTTGACCTTTCGATCCATGATCTCAATGGGTTCCTCAACAAAATGAAGCTTGTCGTCAATCTTGATTTCCTCGATTGGCACGTGAAGGGATTCATCGGCCAAACACTTCTTGAGGTTGGACACGTGAAAAGTATCATGCACACCGCTAAGCTCTTGTGGCAACCTTAACCGGTAAGCCACTGGACCGATCCTTTCAGTGATCTCAAATGGTCCAACGTATCTTGGGGCTAACTTCCCTTTCTTTCCAAATCTAACAACTCCTTTCCAAGGGGAAACTTTGAGTAACACACGATCCCCAACATTAAATTCTAGAGGCTTCTGACGATTGTCGGCATAGCTCTTCTGGCGATCTCGCGCGGCTTTAAGTCGATCTTTGATTTGGAAAATCTTGTCTGTTGTTTCTTGAATGATCTCAGGGCCTGTCAGTTGACTTTCTCCAATTTCGGCCCAACAAACGGGAGATCTGCATTTCCTTCCATACAACGCTTCAAATGGAGCACATCTAATGCTTATATGGTAGCTGTTGTTGTAGGAGAACTCAATCAACGGTAGATGAGCATCCCAACTACCACCAAAATCGATTACACATGCTCTCAACATGTCTGCTAGCGTCTGTATAGTTCGTTCACTTTGGCCATCTGTTTGAGGGTGATAGGCTGTACTCATGTCTAACCGAGTGCCCATCGCTTTCTGTAGTGTCTGCCAAAAACGTGAAGTAAATATGCTATCACGGTCGGATATGATTGACACCGGCACCCCGTGCCGTGTCACGACCTCTTTGATGTACAATCTCGCCAACTTATCCAGCTTGTAATCTTCTCGGATAGGCAAGAAATGTGCTGATTTCGTCATTCGATCAATAATGACCCATATCGAGTCATGACAGCTGCTTGTTCTAGGGATTTTGGTAATGAAATCCATAGCTATGTTCTCCCATTTCCACTCAGGAATTTCAGGTTGCTGTAATAATCCCGATGGTTTCTGATGTTCAGCTTTGACTTTCGAACATGTCAAGCATCGACTGACGTACAAGGCAATGTCTTTCTTCATGCCTGGCCACCAGTATAGATCCTTAAGATCATGATACATCTTGTCTGCACCAGGATGAATAGAATATCGCGTCTTGTGGGCTTCATCCTTGACTAAGGTACGAACACCTCCCCATTTGGGTACCCATATGCGATCCATGAAGTACTGAATACCGTCATCTTTGCGGATCATCTGTTTATCTAACCCCTGGAATTCTTCTCCCGCAAGGTTCTCTTCTTTCAATGCCTCACTTTGTGCAATTTGAATCTGAGCTTTCAAGTTGGTTTGAATAGTCAATCCCAACGCTCGTGCACGCAGTGGTTTTACACGTTCTTTACGGCTTAAGGCATCAGCAACCACGTTAGCTTTCCCCGGATGATACCGGATTTCACAATCGTAGTCGCTAAGAAGCTCTACCCAACGTCGTTGGCGCATGTTAAGTTCCTTCTGATCCAGAATATGTTGAAGGCTCTTATGATCAGTGAAGATGATGCATTTGGTTCCATATAGGTAATGCCTCCATATCTTGAGTGCAAATACTACAGCGCCCAACTCAAGATCATGAGTGGTGTAGTTCTTTTCGTGCACTTTAAGTTGTCACGAAACGTAGGCAATCACCTTATCCTTCTGCATTAGTACACATCCCAATCCTTGATGTGACGCATCGTAGTAAACCACAAAATCATCGGTTCCGTCTGGGAGAGACAATATAGGCGCGTTGCACAATTTCTCTTTCAACGTTTGGAACGCTTGCTCTTGTGCATATCCCCAGTCAAACTTCTTGTCTTTCTGAGTAAGCAGGGTTAACGGTTGAGCGATCTTTGAAAAGTTCGCGATGAAGCGACGATAATAACCGGCAAGTCCCAAGAATTGCCGTATCTCTGATGGTGTCTGGGGCGTATCCCATTTCTTCACCGCTTCGATCTTGCCGGGATCTACGTGAATCCCGTTCTCATTAACCACATGACCCAAAAATTTCACTTCTCGCAGCCAAAATTCACACTTTGAGAATTTGGCGAAAAGTTTCTCTTCGCGTAGTAGCTCCACAATTGCCCGAAGGTGTTCTACATGATCCTCCTTTGATCGGGAGTAGATAAGTATGTCGTCTATAAACACGATCACGAACTTATCCAAATAAGGTTTGCACACCCTATTCATTAGATCCATGAACACAGCTGGTGCGTTAGTCAATCCGAACGGCATGACCAAGAACTCATAGTGCCCGTAACGAGTCCTGAACGCAGTCTTTGGTATGTCGTCCTCGAAAACCCTTAGCTGATGATAACCAGAACGAAGATCGATCTTTGAAAAATACAAAGCTCCTTGCAGCTGATAAAATAAATCGTCTATCCTGGGGAGAGGATATCGATTCTTCACCGTTAACTTGTTCAGTTCACGGTAATCGATGCACATACGGAACATCCTTCTTCTTGACAAATAGTACCGGTGCTCCCCACGACGAATGACTCGGTCGAATAAAACCCTTCTCCAGTAGTTCCTGTAACTGACTAGACAACTCTTGCATCTCGGATGGCGCTAGTCGATATGGCGTTTTCGCTACCGGTGTAGCTCCAGGAACCAACTCAATACGGAATTCCACCTTTCGTGGAGGAGGTAAACCAGACAAGTCATCTGGAAATACTTCTGGGTAGTCCCGTACCACTGGAATATCCACCAGTTTCCTCTCTTCGTCTTTCTTTTCAACCACATGAGCCAGAAAAGCGTAGCATTGCTTTCGTAAACTCTGGCGTGCTTTCATGCAGGAGATAAGCTTTAAGTTCTTGCCCGGTCGTTCTCCCTGAACCTTGAGTACTTCCCCGTTTGGCATAGGGATACGTACCACTTTGTCTCGACAAACAATCTCTGCTCCGTTTTGCGACAACCAATCCATACCCACGATAACATCAAAGCTTCCTAACTCAAAGGGTATCAAGTCTATATCGAAGGCATGATCCTCCAGCGTCAACGAACACTTCCTAATAATCTCATCGGCCTGAACAACTCTACCATTGGCCATTTCTACAGAGTAGCTAGTTTCTAGCCTACTAGGACTCAAATCAAGTAATTGTACAAACTCAGAAGATATGAACTTATTGTCTGCTCCAGTATCAAATAATATAGATGCGAAGTGATGATTGAGTAAGTGCGTACCCGTGACAACATTCGGGTCCTGACGAGCATCATTGGCTCCAATGACGAATCCACGTCCCCGAGCTGCATTTCCCTGAGTAGCCTGGCCTTGATTCCCAGCGATAGCCAACACGTGCTGCTGGTTGTTTCCTTGCTGACCCGGTGCCCGATTCAGCCTTGGGCACATATTCCTGTAGTGATCGGGGCTCCCACACTCAAAGCAAGCCCTTGCATTCCCAGCGGGGTTAACCGCGTTGACGGGTGCTACCAGATTCGGCGCAGTTATGCAATCTCTTGCCAAATGCCCCGGGCGCCTACAGTTCGCGCACACCCGGCACTGCGTCCCTGGGGGATGATGATAATTGCACCTGTCACATTTGGGGTGCGGCCCCACATACTCTCTCCTGGCCTGAGACACGGCCACAAAATTCCTGGTCGGCTTAGACCTCTTCTCAAATTTTCCGGCACTCGACCGGCTCGATTCCCCAACATCCTTTCTCTTCTCGGCTCCTCTGCCCAAAACCCCAGTTCTAACCATCTCATCAGTCAAAGCGCCAGCTTTCAGAATTGCGCTCTGAATAGTAGGAGGAGCGGCTGCTGTGACCATAGCTCTAATTTGAGGCGCGAGTCCCCAAATGTACCTTTCAATCCTCTTTGATTCCGGCGTAACCAGATGCGGAACCAATCTTGGAAGCTCATGAAAACGATCAGTATAAGCTGCATGCCCTGCCCCCACCATAGCATGATTCCAGAATTCATGCTCCAACTTCTGCATCTTGTTGAGAGGGCAGTATTCCTCGGTAATCAACGCTTTGAATTCATCCCACGACATCTGCCTCGCAGATTCTCTTCCCCGAGCTTGAACCTGGGTGTTCCACCAGGTTAGGGCCTTACCCTGTAGAGAACAAGTGGCATACTTGATCCTTTGACTGTCGAGGCACTCACTGATGTCGATCACTGCCTCCATCTTTCCAACCACCTGGTTAGGGCTATCGCCCCACCTTTCCCATCGAATTCTCTTGGTTTACAAGCCACAAACTCCTTGTATGAACATCCCCGACGAGCATTAACCACTCCAGTCTCAATACCGGCAGTACCACCATTCCCGGTTTCCTGGTTGCTCTCGTTTCCGGTCGGGTTTCCGTTTCCCGTCTCAGTTTCGATCCCACCTTGAGCTCCATCATCGTTGCCACCATCCCCATGAGGGTGGTGTTGTTGGAGTGCGTCGCTCACTTGGGCCACGATAGTAGGAATCAGTGCGGCCAATTGCTGAGCGATCAGGGTTGCCATGTCGGCGTTCCCTGTTCCTTGACTGTTACTGGCAGGAGCATCGTTTGCTCTTGGTGCTCTGCCTCTGCCTCGGCCTCTACCCCTTGGGGCTTCTGTAAGGATTTCTGAAGTCTGATGCAACCCAAAACATCCTAAGTGTCTCAGCAACATGCACTAAGTACTAAAGTGAAGAATGCTTCGGAAGTTTTACACAATGCATTAGAAAATACTCTAAGTGTAAAATCTTCCGAAGCCAAACATGAAGTCTTCTGAAGCCTCAGAGACAAAGTCTTCCGAAGCTTCAACCTATGAAGACAGATTTCTTCCGAAGACTTTTAGTACACATGCTTTATCTGATGTACTGTTCCATAAAGCACCTTTTCCGCTGCATCTCTGTAAAGTCACCAACTTACGTGAGTTGGTGAAAAGGTCCATGCTTTTGGTAACTGTACATTGAGGTCTTGAGTCTGTAACTTTCCACTTTATGTACTTTATCCTTTTTGTAATGTATAAGGATGTGAGCTATGGCATGTCATAGTCACAAGGTCAAAAGGCAGATATGCCTTTTGATCCTACAATTGATTTTGTTAGTGTCTAGTCAATTGTATCCAGCTGGCTTTCAAAGTATAGCCGGCTGTAGGTTGTAGTATAAGTATTTCAAGTTCTTGTATCTTTCTTTGTAACACTTGTAAAAGAACTTGAGAAGGCAATATACTGCCTCCATGAAACCCATACTCTCTTGTTCTGTCTCTTGCTTTACTTGTGTTCTTTGTATCACTTTGGTTTACCCAGTTCACTGTTTGATTAAAGTTTAGTTAATCTCCTCATTGTGTTGTTGTGTTGTAATTGTGTTTAAGCCCTTAAACGGTCCTGCAATTGGTATCAGAGCTTAACAGGCTCTTGATATAAGATCTAACCATCTTAAGATCCCTCACACACACAAAAACTAAACACTTCAAATGGCTTCCATCTCAAAGACTGATATGGAGACTTGAACCATGAACAAATCCCCACTGATCACTCTTGATGATTTTGACACCTGGTGCATGAGGATGGAAGGCTTCATCAGGTCTCTTGATTCAAGAATGTGGGAATCTGTTGAGAATGGACCTTTCATACCCAGCACCCCCTCTGCTACTGGTGCTGGTATGATTCCTAAAGATGTGGCCAACTACTCAGATGAAGATAGAAAAAGAGTAGAGATTGACAGGAAGGCCATGACTGCTCTTCAGACTGCTCTCCCAAACTCTGTATACAGAGGTTTTAAGAAGTGCAAGACAGCCAAACAGCTGTGGGATGCACTGAAGCTGATGTATGAAGGCTCCTCTGAAGCCAAGGAGAACAAGAAAGATCTTTTGAAGCAGCAGTTTGAGAATTTCACCTTCAAAGCAGGTGAAACCATGACCCAACAATACTTCAGGTATGTTGAGATTGTGGATACCCTAGTGGATGGAGGAGTTCCTCTTGAGAACAGGGACATTGTAAGGAAGTTCATGTCATCACTTCCTAGGCAATGGACACACTATTGTGTGGTGATCAAGAGGACTGAGAACCTTAAAACTCTTACTCTGACAGAGTTGTATGGGATTCTCAGTGGATACCAGATGGAGATGAACATGCAAGGTTCATCTGGCAACTCCAACAATCAAATGGGTTCATCCCTTCATGTGGTTGAAAGGGACAGCATAGAACCCCAACATCATCTCATATGCTACCCTGACAACTCACAAAAGGGTCCTTTCATCACCTTCCCGGAGACACCAAGGGAGAACTTTACTCAAGGAAGCCCATTCCAAGAGACAAGTTCTTCTCAAGCCTTTGTGTCTGCTGATGAAAGCTGTGGGAATTATCTTTTCACTCTTGAAGACCTGGACTGTATCCATCCAGATGACCTGGAATACATGGAGATAGTTCAGCAGATGGCTCTCCTCACTCACAGAGCCAAGAAGTTCTACAAGAGGACAGGAAGAAGATTTCCAAGCAATGCTACCAATGGTAAATTTGGGCTGGATAAAAGCAAAGTAAAGTGTTACAACTGTAACCTTATGGGTCACTTTGCTAGGGAGTGTAAGGCACCTAAAGCAAATGGGGGCCAAACACAACCCAGACCAAACTACACTGACAAAGCCCCTCAAGCTGAGAAGACAAAGCAACATGCTGCTGTTGCTGTTGAAGAGGGAGGCTTTGACTGGAGCTTTCAGGTGGAAGATGCTTCTCCAAACCAAGCACTAATGGCTGACCATGATGAAGCCAAGGTATTGAAACATCTCTGTTCTCCTGAATGCATTGCTAAAGTAAATAGATACAGGTCCTACAACTTAGAGATGAGATCTGATCTTGAGTCATTAAACATATTAAAATCTGATTTTAGAAAGTCTGAAAATGATTACAAGTTAAAGATAGAGGACTTGGAGAAAACCATTTCAGTACTAAAACATGAACATATAGATTTTAGAACTCAGATCCAAGATCTCATAACTAAGTTGACTGAGTGCTAGGCTGAGCTTGTGATCAGCAAAGCCAAGGCAGAGAAGAGTGTTCTTGAAGAAGAGACCTTCAAGAACATGATATCCTCATCCCTGCACAACAAAGTTTGTTATCAAAATAGACAGGGACTGGGATCAAATGAGATAGCTCCTCCACACACAATCTTGTCTGTAAGATCTCCTAGGTGTGGAACTTGTGAAGATGAGCTTCCTCTCATAGATCCTATAAGTGAGGATGATGAAGAAGTGATAGTGAAGAATTCCTCTGAGAAGAGTGAAGAAGAGGATTCTTCCAAGGGCCACTATCCTTCTGAGGAGAAGAAATCAACTGTGATGACCAAGTCCAAGAGAAAGAACTTGATCAGGAAGAGTAAAAGGAAAGCAAAGAAGGCTCAAGAAATCAAAGCTACCTTTGATGCTAAGCAGAAACAAGTGTTTATCTCTGCAGGTTTCAAAGTAGTAAGGACTGAAGACATCAACCAAGACTCCTCAGCTAAGAGTCATGGTTCTTGTTCAAATCATCTCAGTGCAAAGAAGAAGACTGAGCTGCTGTGTACCACTGCTGCACAGCCTGGACCATCAAACTCCAAGAACAGTTCACAGCCCAAAAGAACTGTCTCAGCATCTACCAAGATGAAGGTGGAGAAGGGATGTGACCAAAGCCAGTCTTGCTCTCAAAAGGAGACTTGTTTGAAGAAGAAAATGTTATGTGTCATGTGTGAAAGTACTTCTCACATTGCTAAGGATTGCCCATACAATCCTAAAAGTACTGTCCACATGACAAATACAAAGACTTCAAAGAGTCTCAGGAAGTCTCAAGCTTCGGAAAGAAAGTCTGTTTCCTTCGGAAGCTCCAAATCAAAGAAGAAGGTAAATGGAAAATTACCTTCGGAAGCAAAGTTGGTCTCGGAAGAAAGGAGTTCTTCCGAAGCACTGAAGTCTGCTGCAGTGACTGTAGATTCTTCCGAAGGATCAGTCATCAAAACTTGAGAAGTTCCAAAAGCTTCTAAGGTTTTGAAGGTCAAGTCCAAGACTCCAAAGGTGGTGTGGAAGTCTAAGAAAGATCAAATGACTGAGGTTTTTCCATCAACAACAGCTGAAGATCCCCATAGTACAACCATAGGATCTATTACTGTTGCATTACCTTCTACTACACTTAATGAGCCCAAGACAAGTAAGGCTTGGGTTTCCAAATGTAACTAATCATTTTTCTTTGTGCAGGAACAGCTCAAGACAAACAGGAATGTCTGGATAATTGACAGTGGCTGTTCCAGGCACATGACAGGCAATAGGTCTCTACTCCATAATTTTGAGAGAATTGATGGAGGACCAGTTGCTTTTGGAGGAGATGAAGGTGGTTACATTTCTGGAAGGGGCAAGGTCACAAATGGTAAGCTCAGCATTGAGAAGGTAAACTTTGTTAAGGAGCTTGGGTACAATCTTCTGAGTGTATCCCAATTTTGTGATCAGAGTCATAACATGCTCTTTACTGAGCATGAGTGCATTGTTCTCAAGCCTGGTGTGGTCATTCCTCATGAGCATATCCTGCTCAGAGCCCCCAGGAAAGGGAACATGTACAAGATGGATTTGCAAGAAACATCTCCCTCTGGAGAAGTTTCATGCTTCTATCTAAAGCAAATAGTGATGAGTCTTTCCTATGGCATAAAAGAATGTGCCATGTAAACTTTAAGAACATGAATAAATTAATTAAACATGATCTGGTAACTGGAATGCCAAAGAAAGAGTTTACAAGTGATGATCATTGTGTTGCATGCCTGAAAGGGAAGCAACACAAGGTATCTCACAAGCCTAAGGAAAAGAACTCCATCACTACTCCCCTACACTTGTTACATATGGATCTCTTTGGCCCTACCAGTGTAATGAGTTTAGGAAGGACCTCTTACTGTTTGGTGATCACAGATGATTTTACAAGATTCACTTGGGTTTTCTTCCTTAGAACTAAGGATGAAACCCCTGAGATTCTGAAGAATTTCATCTTAAAAATTGAGAATCAATGTGATCACAAGGACAAAACCATAAGATGTGATCAAGGAACTGAATTCAAGAACCAAATCCTTGATACATTTTGTGATGAAAAAGGTATTACAAGACAATATAGTGCTCCCAGGACTCCTCAGCAAAACAGAGTTGCTGAGAGGAGAAACAGGACACTTATTGAAGCTGCAAGAACTATGTTGTCTGACTCTAAACTGCCTATCACCTTCTGGGCAGAAGCAGTTAATACTGCTTGCTATGTGCAAAACAGAGTTTTAGTAGTTAAGACACATGGTAAGACTCCTTATGAACTTTGGCACAAGAGGAAACCTTTCATTGGTTTTCTCAGGTCATTTGAATGTCCCTGCACCATCTTGAATACCAAAGATCAAATTGCCAAGTTTGCTGAGAAATCAGATGATGGACATTTCATTGGATACTCTTCCTAAGCTAAAGCTTATAGAGTATACAATCTCAGAACTAGAATTGTTGAGGAGTCAGCCAATGTGACTTTCAATGAGCACACTCCTTGTGTAGCTGGTTCTGGTCCGGATTGGCTGTTTGATCTTGATTTAGTTAACAACTGTTTTAACAAATCTTGTGAGCATGTTTCAGGATCTGCAGAAAATTTAAATACAGGTGATCCTGATCCAAGATTTGAGCTAGGAAGACCTTCAACTCATACATCTTCAGCTCCAGTTGGAACTACTTCAGCAAATGAGGTTTCTATCAGCACAACAATGACAAATTCAGCTGATACATCTGGCATGCCTTCAAATTCCAGCTCAGAGGCCTCTCAACCAGATAAAGACACCTCACTTTTAGAAGACAACAATGGTGATGGTGATAGTGATCAGGAATTTCTTGATGCTAATAACCATACCATAGATGACAACATCAATGATGTCACACACTCATTGGATCAAGTTAATCTTGATAAGTGTGATAATGTGGAGGGTGAATCTTCCAGACCAGATCTAAATTTCTCAAATTTGGATCTTTCTCAACAACTTGCTGTGATCCCTCAGCTAAGGATCCACAAGTCTCACCCCACCACAAACATCATTGGAGATGTTGTCACAGGGGTAAGAACAAGAGGACAAACCCATGAAGCAAATGTTTGTCTTCACTCTTGTTTCTTATCTCAGATAGAGCCCAAGAAAGTTGATGAAGCTCTAAAGGATGGAAGTTGGGTTGAAGCTATGCAACAAGAGCTGCTTCAATTCAAAAGGCAGAAAGTTTGGAACCTTTGTCCTCTTCCTCATGGAAGACTACCATTGGAACCAAATGGGTTTTTAGGAATAAGAAGGATGATAGAGGAATCATCATCAAGAACAAGGCAAGACTAGTTGTTCAAGGATACACACAAGAAAAAGGGATTGACTACACTGATGTCTTTGCTCCTGTAGCAAGACTAGAAGCTGTTAGGATATTCCTGGCATTTGCTGCATCCAAGAACTTCAAGGTCTACCAACTTGATGTAAAGTGTGCTTTCTTATATGGAGTGATTGATGAGGAGGTTTATGTCAAACAACCACCTGGTTTTGTAGACCCTAATCATCCTGATTATGTCTGCAAGCTTGACAAAGCTCTTTATGGGCTGCATCAGGCACCCAGGAAGTGGTATGAGACACTATTTGAGTATCTTTGTAAACATGGATACAGGAGAGGTACTATAGATGGAACTCTCTTCATCAAAGGACAGGGAAATGACTTATTGCTGGTTCAAGTATATGTAGATGACATCATCTTTGGTTCAACTAATCCAAAGCTCTGCAAAGACTTTGAGAAGCTGATGAAAGACAGATTTAAGATGAGTTCAATGGGAGAACTCAACTTCTTTCTGGGAATTCAAGTGAAGCAGGTTGAAGATGGCATTTTCATAAGTCAGTCAAAGTATGTTCAAGACATACTCAAGAGGATCAACATGACTGATTGTAAGATTGCTAAGACACCCATAGCCAGAAACCACTCCCTTGGTCCAGATCTTGAGGGGGAGTGTGTAGATGAACACTTATACAGGGCTATGATTGGGTCTCTTATGTATCTTACAGCTAGCAGGCCTGATATCATGTTTGCTACATGTATTTGTGCAAGATATCAAGCCAACCCTAAGATGTCTCACTTAATCAATGTGAAAAGGATTTTAAGATACCTCAAAGGTGCTTCAACACTTGGTCTATGGTATCCAAAGAATCCTAATTTCAATCTGTATGCCTATACAGATAGTGATTATGGTGGTAGCAATATGACTGCAAAGTCTACAACTGGGGGATGTCAATTCCTTGGTGGAAGGGTTGTCTCATGGCAATGCAAGAAACACTCCTGTGTGTCTGCATCAACTGCTGAGGCTGAATACATTGCTGCTGCAAGCTGCTGTGCTCAAGTGCTTTGTATTCAAAATCAGATGCTGGACTATGGATTTAACTTCAAAGAGACTCCTATCCACATAGACAACAATAGTGCTATCTCTATCACTGAGAATCCTGTGCAGCACTCAAGGACCAAACACATCAACATCAGGTATCATTTAATAAGAGATAACTATGAAAAGGGATTAATTAAACTAGTCAAAGTTCATACAGATGAACAATATGCTGATCTGTTCACAAAAGTTTTTGATGAACAGAGATTTAAGTATCTGATATCAGCTATTGGGATGATTAACCTTGAGTAGACTTTTTCTTAAAACTAATTCTAATTATTTCTTCTTAAAATATGTGTGTCCTAAGTTGTCTAGTTCATCACTTTCATAAGCTCATGTTTTCTTTGGACGTAAAATTCTTTTTGAAGACTTTTCTTAGATTCTTGAAAAATTTTCTGATACTTCGGAAGATAAAATTTTATCTTCGGAAGAAAAATATGTCTTCAAAATAAATAACTGTCTAAGAGATTTTATCTTCGGAAGAAGTCAAATTCATCTTCCGAAGCTTAAAATTCTTATCTCAGACACTTATTTATTTTTAAGGACCTTTTCCTTCCGAAGCAAAATTAACCTTCGGAAGCTTTGTTTATTCCTATACAAAGCATCCAGGGGTTTATTTCTCTTCTGAAGCATAAATCTTCAAGACTCTCAGGAAAATCTTCCGAAGCCATTTTAGCTTCGGAAGCTTTTTCAATCAAAACTTCCGAAGACAAATTACCTTCGGAAGCTTTTCGAATTCCAAGAAAACTACTTTTTGAGCAAAAGTAAACTACCTTTTCAGAGGTGGCACCGACTTCCGGATTTCAAAGTTTATCCTCTTTCAATAACTTTGGTTCAAATCCCTTTTCACATAAATACCCAACGGTTCCCCCTCTTTCCCACTATCTTCCTCAATTCTACTATTCCTCTAACCTAATTCTCTAAACCGCCTTTGCTTTCTACCTTTCTTCACCCTTAAGCTTCTGAAATGGCCAACCTTAACCGCAGAAACAACCCAGATTTCTCCATGCAACTTCACAGGCAACATAATCAAGTTGCTCTGTTAAGCTCTGAGAAAGATGCAAGTTTCTCAGAGATTTGCCAATTCTTGACTCTGTCAAACTATTTCACCTCCCTGACCATTGATCCTACTCTATATGAGGATCACTTGCTTGAATTCTGGAAGACCTGCCAAGAGTTCATTATGGATGGGGAGAAGGCACTGTCTGCCACAGTGCAAGGGAGGACAATCTTCATCACTCCGGCCATCATTAACCAACATTTGCAGCTGGATGATGAAGAAGGTGAGGTGTCCTTCCCAAAAGAAGCTGTTAATCATTCTTTTGAGCAGATGGGCTATGAGGGAGATTTCTCTGTAAAGACCTTCAGGAAAGGGAAGGTCTCATCCCAATGGAAATTCCTGCTCCATGTGGTTATCCACAACTTATCAAACAAGCATGGTGGATGGGACCAGATTCCTGAGGATCTCTCCTTTATAGTTCATGGAATGGTTCAGGAGGTCAAGTTCAGGTATTCACAATTTGTTTACACTAATTTACTTGCAAACTTAGACTCCTTAGAGTATTACATGTTTCCTAGATGTGTTCAACACATTCTCAACTGTGAACTGGGCTCACAGTTGAGGGAAACAAGTAATATTCTTAAATTGGGACAGATGAAGCCCGATATCTTTAAAGTAATGAAGAAGCCAACTGTAGGCTTCTCAGGGGTAGAAACAGCCCTAGTCCCAAAAATGTTAGAGCTCATTGCTCAATGTGACAACCTAGCAACACAAGCTAGTGTTGAACCCACACCTCTTTTATCCTTACCCCTAAAAAGACCAGAAATCACCCTCACCTACCAAAGAAAATCCAAACGAACCCCTGCTCAGGCTATTGAGTCTGTGCAGGCCCCCATATACTCAACCTTACAGGAAGAAGTGGACACTAGAGCTCCCACTTCTCCTGAGGAGCAAACCACTCCCATTACTTCACCTATCAGGGCTGAGGTTCCTCAAGCTCACCCTGATGAGCTCACTAGCCCAACAGCCTTAAACCTTCACTCTGAGTCTCAACACTCAAGTGAACAACCTTCAGGGGACAGCTACCATCCCCAGCCTTTGGATCTCAACCAACCAATTCCCAACCTATCCTTTTATACAGATGAAGACTTAGGATTCAGTGAGTACCATGAATCTCTCTTCTCCTCCCCTACTCAAAGAGAGATGAGTATCTCTGAAGTCTATCCCACATCAGTCACCTACTACTGAGGTGGACACTTCTGAACCTGTTCAGGATGTCAACTGAGGCTGCCAGTGAGCAGAGGAAAACCAGCTTTGGAAGCTCAGACTTGACCTTCAATACTTCAAAAGTTTTGATAACTTTGGAATTTTTGATGATTGGACCTTCGGAAGATCTTACTTTCACTGTAGCAGGCATCAGTGCTTCAGAAGTATTCCTTTCTTCCGAGACCAAATTTTCTTCCGAAGGCAAGTTTCCACTTGTTTTCTTCTTCATTTTGGAGCTTCTGAAGGAAACAGATTTTCCTTCTGAAGCTTGCTTCTTCTTCTCCAAACTCTTAGAAGTTTCTTTCTTGCTAATGTGGAGTGTACTCTTTGGATTGTAACACAATCCTTAGCAAGATGAGAGGTGCTCCCACACATAACTCAGTCCATTTTATTCCTTTTAGGAGTTTTCTTTTGTGAACAAGGCTGAACTTGATCACTTTCCTTCTCCATCTTCATCTTTGCAGATGCTGTGGCAATTCTTATGGGGATAGAACTCCCTTTGGAGCTGGATAATTCAGGTTGTACAACAGTGGTGCACAACTAATCAGCCTTCTTCTTGATGATGGGATGATTTGGACATGAACGGGAACTCTTGTTGATGGAGTTCAAGTTGGTGTCTTCAGCCTTCACCAATTCAGATCTTGCAGAGATGAAGACTTGTTTTTTTGCAGGATTGAAGGTGGCCTTGATCTCTTGAGCCTTCATGGACTTTCTTTTGGCTTTTCTGATCAAGTTCTTTCTTCTTGACTTGGTCATCCCAACAGCTTTGCTCTCCTTAGAGGGATGGTGACCCTCTCTTAGAATGCTCCTCTTCACTCTTCTTAGAGCCATTCTCCACCATCTCCTCTTCATCTCCTTCAGTCCCAGGATCTATGAGGGGAAGCTCATCTTCATAAGTTCCACACCAGGAGATCTTACAGACAAGATTGTGTGTAGAGGAGCTATCTTCACAAGTTCCACTCCAGTCCCTGCTTATTTTGATAACAAACTTTTGCATGCAAGGATGAGGATATTATGTTCTTGAAGGTCTCTTCTTCAAAAACACATTTTTCTGCCTTCGCTTTGCTGATCACAAGCTCAGTCAGGCATTCAGTTAACTTAGTAATGAGGTCTTTGATCTGAGTCCTGTAGTTTGTGTGCTCATGTTTAAGAGTTGAAATGGTTTTGTCTAAGTCCTCTATCTTAAGTTTATAATCATTTTCAGCTCTTTTAAAATCAGCTTTTAAGATATTTAAGGACTCAAGATCAGATCTCATTTCTAAGTTATAGGACCTGTATCTATTGACTTTAGCAATGCATTCAGGAGTACAAAGATGTTCCAATACATTGGCTTCATCGTGGTCTGCCATGAGTGTTTGGTTTGGAGATGCATCTTCTACCTGAAAGCTCCAGTCAAAGCTTCCTTCTTCAACAGCAACTGCAGCTTGCTGCTTTGGCTTCTTAATCTGGGGGGCTTTCTTAGTGTAATTTGGTCTGGTTTGTGTTTGGCCACCATTTGTCCTTGGTTACAGTTGTAACACTTTACTTTGCTTTTATCCTGCCCAAACTTTTCACTGGCTGCATTGCTTGAAAACTTTCTCACTGTCCTCTTGTAGAACTTCTTGGCTCTGTGAGTGAGAAGAGCCATCAACTGGACTATCTCCATGTACTCCAGATCATCAGGATGGATACAGTCCAAATCTTCAAGGGTGAAGAGAAAGTTGCCTGTTGTTTCATCAGCAGAGATAAAAACATGAGAAGAACTTGTCTCTTGGAAAGGACTTTCTTGAGTGTAGCTTTCCCTTGGAGTCTCTAGGAAGGTGATGAAAGGGCCCTTTTATGAGTTGTCACAGTAGCATATAAGATGATGTTGTGGTTTAATGCTTTCCCTTTCAACCATATGGAGGGCTGCACTCAGTTGATTGCTGGAGTTACCAGATGAGTTTTGCATGTTCATCTCCATCTGGTAGCCACTAAGAATACCATACAACTCTGTAAGAGTAAGAGTCTTATGGTTTTTAGTCCTCTTGATAACAACATTGTAATGTTTCCATTGTCTAGGAAGTGAGGACATAAACTTCCTTACAATGTCCCTGTTCTCAAGAGTTACTCCAACATCCATTAGAGTATCCACAATCTCAACATACCTAAAGTATTGTTGAGTCATTGTTTCACCTACCTTAAAGGTGAAGTTTTCAAACTGCTGCTTTAGGAGATCCTTCTTGTTTTCCTTTTCTTTAGTAGACCCCTCATAGCTTCAGTGCTTCCTATAGTTATTTGGCATTCTTGCATTTCTTGAAGCCTCTGTAGACGGAGTTTGGAAGAGCAGTTTGAAGGGCTGTCATGGCTTTCTGATCAATCTCTATTCTCTTCCTGTCTTCATCAGAATAATCAGCCTTAGCCTTTGGAATCATACCACCACCAGTAGCAGAAGTGGTGCTTGGTACGTAATGTCCTTCAACGACCGAGTCCCAGATCCTGGAGTCTTGAGACTTGATGAAGCCTTCTATTCTTTGACACCAAGTATCAAAGTGTTCAGGAGTGATCATTGGAGACTTTGTCATAGTTCCAGTTTCCATATCAGCTTTGGTTATAGCTGCCATTTGAGTTGTTAAGTATTTTGTGTGTGTGAGGGATCTTAAGATGGTGAGATCTTATATCAAGAGCCTTGAAAGCTCTGATACCAAATGTAGGACCGTTGAAGGGTATGCACTTACAACACAACAACACAATAAGGAGAGTTACTTAGAACACTTAACACATCAAATAGGGAACTGGTTAACCTTAGTGAAAGTTGGTAAGAACACAAGTAAATATGAGACCGAACAAGATGACAAACAACACAAGTAATTGGTTTTCAAGAATGCGGTATATTCCTTCTCAAGTTCTATTACAAATGTTACAAAACATACTTAGAAAGTTACAAGTACTTGAGATACATATACTACATCCTATAGCCGGCCATACTTTGAAGGCCAGCTGGATACATATGACTATACAACAAACAAAATCAAATGTAGAGTCAAAAGGCAGATTTGCCTTTTGACTAGTGACTATGACATGCCATAGATCACATCCTAATATATTACAAAAAGGATAGAAGTAGATAAAGTTGAAAGCATAGACTCAAGACCTCAATGTATAGTTATCAAAAGCATGTACCTTTTCACCAACTCATGTAAGTTGGTGACTTTATAGAGTTGCAGCGGAAAGATGGTCCAGCTTTATGGTAAAGTACATCAAATAAAAGCATGTCTCTAAAAGTCTTCGAAAGAAATCTGTTTTCACTCTTTGGCTTTGGAAGACATTGTCTTTGAAGCTTCGGAAGACTTCACTTTTGGCTTCGGAAGATGTTGGTCTTGGCTTCTGAAGATTTTACACTTTGAATATTTGTAGTGCAAGGTGTAAAACTTCCAAAGCATTTCTACTTATGTTTTTCAGTGCATGCATGCAGAGAGACTTTGGATGTTTTGATTGCATCAGACTTATAGGAATCCTTAAATAAATTATTGTGAAAATCTAAAATATTATTTACTGAGTGTGTCTCAAATTTATGGTCAAAATTATACCACAATGTTTGATAACACTAATTGTTACATTCTTAAGCCAGGTTTTTCAATTCTAGAAGATTGCATCCTTCTTAAGGCATCAAGAAAAGGAAACACATATGTTTTGGATATGAACAATACAACACTCACAAACAATGAAACATGCCTGCTATCTAAGTCATCAAAAGATGAATCTCAGTTGTGGCATAGAAGGCTTGTTCATTCCAACATGAAGAACGTGAACAAATTGGTGAAAAATGACTTAGTTATTGGATTGCCAAAGAAAGAATTTTATTGTTCAAATCATTATCCTTCATGTTATAAGGGAAAACAACATAGAATGTCACATAAATCCTAAATTATCAATACGTACACTACACCACTCAAATTGCTTCACATGGATCTTTTTGGTGCAACCAATGTGATGAGTATTGGAAAAAGGCAATATTGTTTAGTGGTTGTGGATGATTTCACTAGATTCACGTGGGTCTTTTTGTTAAAACAAAAGAGTGAAACATCAGAAACATTAATGGAGTTTGTCACCAAGATTGAAAATCAACTTGATTTAAAAGTTAAAATTTTCAGGAGTGACAATGGGACTGAATTCGTTAATACTGTCTTAGACTCTTTTTGAAGGAAAGGCATTGCAAGGTAATTCAGTTCACCAAAAACTCCACAACAAAATAGAGTTGCTGAGAGAAGAAACATTATTCACATTGACGCAGCAAGGACAATGCTAGCTGATTCACAATTGCCAATCACCTTTTGGGTTGAAAGAGTGAACACAACATGCAATGTTCAAAATAGGACATTAATTGTCAAAGAACATAACAAAACACCTTATGAGCTTTTGTTTAAAAGAAAACCATCTTTTGGGTGTCATGTATCTGTTATAAACAAAAGCAACAATTGGGAAAGTTTCTAGAGAAAGCCTATGATGGTTTCTTTGTTGGATATTCTTCAACATCTAAATCATATAGGATTTACATCCCAAAACAAAACATTATAGAAGAAACACCTAATTTGTCATTTGAAGAATCCTTATTTCCAAAATCTGCTAAAGGGTCATCTTGGTTGTTTGATATAGATGCATTCATATATTCATTTAACTCTGATTATTTGAATAATGCAGGTTCTGCTGATACATGCTATCCATTTGTTCCTCCAAACATGAATGAAATGTCATTATTTGCTAATCCTCCTAGAAACACAAACTTCAAGTGTCATGGAACAAGGAACTTCAAATAATGCCAATAATGCTGCACAAGACCAGCCTAATGGATCTAAATCCTCGGATGAAAACACTTCATCAGCATCCGTAGACAAGTGTTCTACATCCGGAGATATGGATATTGCATCAGTAGATGTTCCATCCACATAAGAAGATATTCCACACATAGGAGATGATCAATTGAATTCCAAAGAGTTAATGTCAGCAAGTCAACAAATACCATACGTAGATATTCCTGTAACTCCTGCGGAAGCTCAAAGCACATCCATAGAAGTTCCTCTGGAAGGCATTCACTATGCAGCTGATGTATAAACTCATGAGGGAAATCATTCAGCTTCCAATGATTAACATGATGATCAATTTGATTACTTCATAAATTCATCATCTCAACTGGGTCCCTCTGCATCAATGAATATGACTAACTTGTCATCATCTGTTCCAGTTGAGTCTATTCCAACAACAAGAATTCATAAGACTCGTCCAATAGACAAAATTATTGGTGATCTTAATGAAAGAACCACAAGAATCCAAGGGAGAGCTGCAAACATCTGTCTTTTCACTTGTTTTCTTTCATAAGTAGTTCTTCCAAATGTCACAATTGCAATAAATGATAATAGCTGGATTGAAGCTATGTAGGAAGAGATTCAACAATTCAGAAAGCAGAAAGTCTGGAATCTAGTTGATCTACCGGAAGGTCAACATCCAATTGGCACAAGGTGGCTCTTCAAAAATAAACTAGATATAGAGGTATTATTGTGAGAAACAAAGCAAGGCTGATTGCAAAAGGTTATACTCAAGAAGAAGGGATAGATTATGATGAACTTTTTGCACCTGTTGCAAGAATTGAAGCAATAAGAGTATTCCTAGCCTATACCTCATATATGAAGTTCACTGTCTATCAAATGGATGTGAAGTGTGCTTTCTTATATGGAAAAATTGATGAAGAAGTCTATGTAGCTCAACCTCTTGGTTTTGAAGATCCTTATTATCCACATAGGGTATACAAGCTTGACAAAGCTTTCTATGGTCTTCATCAAGCACCAAGAAAGTGGTATGAAACATTATCATCTTTCTTGCTCAAGCATGGATATAAAAGGGGAACTATTGATCAAACTCTCTTTCTCAAAGAAGAACATCAAGACCTCTTAGTTATTCAAATTTAAGTAGATGACATTATATTTGGATCTGCAAACAAGAGACTGTGTGTAAGCTTTGAAAAGTTGATGAAATCTGAGTTTCATATAAGTTCAATGGGAGAATTAACCTTTTTCTTTGGTCTACAAGTTCATCAGAAAATAGATGGCATCTTCATCAATCAAGAGAAGTATATTCATCAAATATTGTAGAAATATAATCTTGCTGATACATCTTCATGCAAAACACTTGCTTGAATAATTGACAAGATTGTACCTGATCCTACACGAGAATCTATTGATCAAAGATTGTATAGATCAACGATAGGTTCTCTTATATTTAACTCCGAGCAGACCTGACATAATGTTTGATGTGTGTATTTGTGATAGGTACCAATCAGATCCAAAAGAGTCTTATCTGAATATAGTAAAGAGGATCATCAGATATCTTAAAGGGAAACCAGCCCTTGGCCTTTGGTATCCAAAGGATGGTGACCTCACTCTCTACTCATATTCAGATACTGACTTTGGAGGATGCAACAACAATAGAAAATCCACAACTGGTGGGTGTCAATTCATAGGTCCAAGACTTGTTTCATGGCAGTGCAAAAAGCAAACAAATGTATTCGTATCCACAGCTGAGGTTGAGTACATAGTTGCTTCAGCTGGTTGCTCTCAAGTCCTTTGGTTGCAAAACCAATTACTTGATTATGTTTACAATTTTCTTCAAACTCTAATTCATATTGACAATTGAGCTACTATGTTCATCATTGCAAATCCAGTGCATCATAGTAAAACAAAACATATTGAAATCATATACCATTTTCTGAGAGATTGCTCAAGAAAAGGTTTAATCAAGTTAGTCAAAGTGGATACAACAAATCAGCTTGCTGATTTACTCACTAAAGCCTTTGATTCAGTTAGATTTAATTTTCTAATTGAGTCTTTTGGCATGATTAACTTAGATTAATCATCATTAACAAAGAAAAGCATGTGTCTGCCCTTGTAAATAGTAATAAGTAAAACCCAACAACTGTTAGAAAAGCATACAAAAATACAAAAATATTATCTTTATTTATTGTGCCTTTTGATTCAGTATGACATATGTTTGGAAAATAATAGCACACTATGCCTTTACTTACTTCCTGAGTTCTTAAATATCATTAAAATCTGATCAAAGTTTCTTGATATGTGAGTATGTTCATCTTGAGTGGAAACTACACTAAGAACACGCCTAACATAACGCAAAGTGACTGTATGTGGGAAACTCCATTTTGAGGATACAGCAAGTGAGTCTTTTGCTGATGTGACTAATTCACTCATCTAAGCACACTATGTACCAACACTTTATAATATCTATCTTTGCAAATCCTATTCCCTCTGTTTTGTGTAAACAAAGACCTGGGTGTATGATCACCATGGTATAAGTATGTAACCAACTAGTGATAAGATCATGATCCTCATCATCCCTCTGTTTTGTGTAAACAAGGACCTGGGTTAAAGGCACCTCTGTTTTATGAAAGTAAAGACCTGGTGACATGATGATGATCATATCTTAGCTCTCAAAAGAATCCTTTGTGATCAACTGTATATTAACTTTAGAGCTATTACATCAATGCATTATGTGACAACCGACCTCTAGGTCATAATTCTAACCTTATCAACCTCCATCATTACCCATTAAATTAATATTAATATTAATATCATTACCAATATTATATTTGTTAGGACCGTGTACGGAAAGAGTACTAACTGATTTACGTGTATACCAACTCAAATAGTGCGGAATCCTATGTTGATACATGTATGTCCCTAGATCAGGATTTGAATGTAATAGATCTTGTTTGTCTGATTCTGATGTAATGTGAAATGATTAATGAAATGATATTGATTGTTTGTGATTGATAATGTTTAATATTTCATTAATGAGTCGATGTTGAATTGGTTAATTAGGTTTATGGTTGTTTGAATGGTTACACATCATGTTATATAAGTTAATACATTCAAACTTAACATAATGAAGTTCTCATGCGAATGGCCCATGCGAATGGACCACACGCATGAATAACTTCATACGATTGACTCAGTCGCACGACCGAACTAGGAGACTGGATCAGTCGTATGATTGACACATAAGATTGGCTCAGTCGCACGACTGAACACTCAGTCGTGCGGATGAATCAACCGCATGGTTCAATCGCACGACTGAACCATACTTATGGTCCAGTCGCACGAATGAACAATACTAACCTATAAATACAACCCAATTCGTAGAAAAACATAAGCATTCATTCTATTTCGACTCCAGACGTACCCTAGCCGTCCAGAAGCCTCCCAATTCGTTCTCCAAGTTCATAGAACACATTAGATCGATTCCCAATCGAATTCTAACGTTAGATTCAATACTTTATTGATTCTTCGTGTGTTCTCACTGATTGGATCGCCAATCAAATAGGATTCCGCACTATTTGATCTGGTTTACACGCTAATCACTCGGTATTTCGTTCAAATACCAGGTCCTAACAAGTGGTATCAGAGCTTTGGCTCTTGATTACGTGTTATTCAATCAAGATTGATAAAAAGTTTGTGTTTTTACACTAAAAACGCAATCTTTTGTGTCAAAAGTGATCTTGGACGTTCCCTGCTCATCAAAGTTTGGTTTCTACGGACTTAGGCGATTAGAGTTTGCAAAATTTCGAATTTTTACGGCTAAAACACGTTTAACCTAGAAAGTTTCGCAAAACAGCAGCTTCAGTCGCACGAGTGAGCCATTCGCACGACTGGACTTCATTCGCATTGCCCAGACGCACGATTGGACCTAGTCGCATCTCCATTCGTATGATTGAACCATTCGTTCGCAGTGTTCATACGCATCAGCTTCATTCGCACGACTGAACCAATCGCTTAGTTCAGCCGCACGATTGAACCAGTCGCATAGTTCTTTCGCACGGATATTCCAATCGCATTCTTCAGTCGCACCAGTTGACAGTTTGTTTTAGTAGACTTAAAGTTATTCGACATGGAAGATCAAATGTCAGCCTTTACTGCTGGGAAGGACTCTAGGATCCAGAACCTGCTGTTACTTGAGAGTGAGGTGGGTAATCATAATAAACCACCAAAGCTCTTAACATTAGATGAGTTTCCCCACTGGAAACAACGTTTTGAGATCTACCTCAATGGAGTGGATCCAAAACTGTGGGAAGCTATCGAGATTGGGTATAGTACGCAGGTGGGAGCCGATGGAGTAAAGCTTACTTTAGGAGGGATGACAGACGCACAGAAGGTTAAGTATAATGCAGAGAATAGAGTCTATGCATTGATCACACAGTCTATCCCTAAAGACATTTTCCACCAGTACTTAGAAAATAAGCAGTCCAAGAAACTATGGGATGAGCTGGAAAAGAGGTACGATGGGAATGCTTCGCTGAAGGCAATCAAGGCTAAGGAGTTAAAGAAGGAATTTGATAACTTCTCATCGATGGGAAACGAGAGTTTGGACGATGTTATAGATAGATTCTACCATCTGATGAGTGAACTGCATACACATGGGGTTGCTACTACCATGGAAGAAAAAGTTACTAACTTTGGAGGCGGATTGCCGGAAAAGTGGGCTTCATTCGTGTCTAACCTGAGACAGAATGAAATGCTGGCAAAGCTGGATATCAATGACTTCATTCTAAAGCTGCGAGAAGAAGCCTTTAGGATGAAGTACAGAGCTCAGAAGTCTTCGTACACTCAGAATCCAGCTTTGTACAATGCCACGCCTCAAGCTAAGACATCTGGAGCACCTCTCCAGACTGCATTTGTGTCTAGCTCATCGAGTCCTTCACATGCTTCTCCTTCAGGATCAGACACGTCGGGGTCTTCTTGTACCCACTATATTGGATCTGAAGCGAATGCTACTAAACTGAAGACCGAGAACCTCGGTAATGTGACTGTGGAAGTAGCTCGAGAACACATGGATCTTTTGGCTGCAGTGGTTTATTCTTATGATGGACTTGTTGCTGGGAAGATTGGAAACTGTCATCTGGCAGATGAGGACTACGAGCAGGTGGACGAGATGGAGCTTGAGAGGATGGACATTATGTGGGCCTTAGCTAGTGCTGTCCGGAGGGCGAAGAAAATTGTGAAAAAGACCGGACAGAACCTGGTAGCTACTAAGGATACCACATTTGGCTTTGACAAGAGTAAAGTGACCTGCTTTAACTATGGAGAGAAGGGGCACTTCAAGAGAGAATGTGTTAAGCCAAAGAAGACGGGTAACGGGAACCCATTCTCGTCCTTCACTCGTCAAGACAAGCAAGCTACTAGTTCTACTTCATCAAGCAAGGATCCAAAATCCTTGACTGCTCATGATGATGAAGGACAAGACTGGAGCTTTAGGTTTGTCTCTCCAGGGGAATCAAACATTGCAAGTGTAGAAGACTTAGATGATGATTCCGCGAGTGAAGGAGATATAGCAGTTGGGATAGCGATGTAAAATAGTGAAGAAGCAACTGCAACTGAGGTCAGCTACAAGCCTAAAGAGGAGACTACCACAGCAAAGACAGAAAAAAGACAGAATCACCAGAACCAGAGACATCTGATGCTGCGTTGATGGCTAACTCTTTGAACCAACTCAGGTAAGTACCACTGACCAAATGTTTAATAATCATGCTTGTTCTGATTGTGATACTTTTAGAAATAGCATAGATGAAAAATATGCTAGGTTATTAGATCATAATGATAACTTAGTAAAAGATTTACAACTATGCACTGAGGTTAATATAGTATTAAAACAAAATGAGCATAGTTACAAAGAAAAGATAGACCTTTTGACTAAACAGCTTAGGGAAATCGAAGTAGTTGCATTTAACCAAGCTAATGACATTAGGTACTATCTAAACTCCCTAGAAGACACTAAGAAGCAAAAGGTAGTTCTAGAAGTAGAAGTAAACTCGTTAAAACAGAAACTGCATAGTTGGACAAGTTCATCACACATAGTCCAACACTTAGTGAGAGAAAGAAACAACAGGGAGGGTTTGGGTTACAAAGTGGTTCCACCACCACCTGAGACCTTGATGAACACTAAGACTAGACCAATAAATAATAACCCCATCAAGGATCATGTGGTGTCTACTCCTCTTGTTAGTGATCCAGATTCCTCATGTTCATCTATTGAATCTGAGTGATCCAGATTCCTCATGTTCATCTATTGAATCTGAAATCAAACAAAAGGAGGCCACTTCAAAGGCAAAGGGTAAATTGCCTTGTGTTAGTCAGGGTCAAACAGAGTAAAATCAGAACCTAAAAAGACTTCTAATGTTAATCTTTCACAAGTTTCAAGTCAAAAACCAGTTAACCAAAAAGAAAAAGATGTTAAAAATGTTAAAACAATTAACTTTGTTAAACAAGAGAAAACATCAAAAGAACCAGAGTCAAAACCTAAATTGAGTGATGTTACTAGAGTGTCACACACATCTCCACAAAGAAAGTTTAATCATAAAGTTGATAGCAGGTCGTGCTACAACTATGGAGAATGTGGACACATTGCTTCCTTTTGTCCTTACTATCAGACACCTAGGAAGAAGATTGAACTTCAGGACTCAAAACCTAGATCTTCTAAGAGGAGTTCTTTAACTCCACCTAGAAGAACTAGTGAACCTAAAGTTCAACCCGTTAGCCAGTCGACTGTTTATCATAAACAGGCCTTGCACAAATCTGGCTTATGGAAAGAGAAGTCATCCTCTGTGTCTGATAATGATGACAAAAAGGAACCTGAGCTACCCTCACCCTCTAAGGGTCAATGGGTTGAATTCATGATGTGTGATGCCTCTGGGAAACCCAAGCCAGTAAAGGCTTGGGTTCCTAACCTAAACTAATCTTTTACATTGTATGTGCAGGGTGTTCGCTACAGTGCTAAAACTAACACGTGGATTGTAGACAGCGGAGCATCCAGGCACATGACAGGAAACAGGGCTCTTTTATCAAACGTAAAGCAAATAAAAGGAGGGCATGTTTCGTTTGCTGGAAACAAGGGAGGCTATATCACAGCTCAGGGAGAAGTGGGAAATCAAAAAGTTAAGTTTGATAAGGTGAACTACGTTCAACAACTTCAAAATAACTTACTTTCTGTTTCCCAAATCTGTGATAAGGGATTTAAAGTCATCTTCAACAAAAAGAAGTGTTACGTGCTCAAGAAAGACTACTTGATCCCAGAGGACCAAGTTCTGATGACTGCTTCAAGATATAAAGACCATTATGTTTTGGATCTGTCAACAGCTGCTACAACGGATCATGAGGTTCAGTGTTTTCTATCTAAAGCTACTGAGAAGGATTCCATCTCCTGGCATAGGAGAATGGGACACATTAATCAAAGGAAGATGAATCACTTGATCCAGAAGGATCTAGTGAGAGGAGTCAATGTCAAGAATTTCCAGCTTCCTGATTTTTGTGTAGCTTGCAAGAAAGGCAAACAGACGAAAAAGTCTCATAAGGAAAAGAAAGTTCATTCAATAGAACTTCCTCTCGAACTTCTTCACATGGATCTGTTTGGTCCAGTCAGTACAAAGAGCATTGCAGGCGACTTGTACTGTTTTGTGGTTACTGATGACTACTCAAGGTTCTCTTGGGTAATGTTTCTGAAGTCCAAATCAGAAACATTTGAGTCATTCAAGGAGTTAGTAACCACACTGGAATCTCTCTACAAGCTGAAAGTGAGACAAGTACGCTCAGACAACGGAACTGAATTCAAGAATCAGTGGATGGAGGCTTACTGCAAGGAAAAGGGAATTGTGCATCAATTCACTTCTGCCTACACGCCTCAGATGAATGGCGTTGCTGAGAGAAAGAACAGAAGCTTGATAGAGACAGCACGGACTATGCTGGCAGACTCGAAACTGCCTATCCAATTCTGGAATGAGGCAGTGGCGAATTCATGTTATACACTGAATCGAGTTCTGATAGTCAAGCGCCACGGAAAGACATGTTACGAGCTACTACAAAGACACAAACCGAATTTGGAGTATCTCGAACCATTTGGAGCGCCGTGCACACTTCTAAAGAAGACTCAAGAAGGTAAATTCAGCGAGAAGGCTGATGAAGGAATCTTTCTAGGATACAACATACCGAACAAGAGGGTTTACAAAAACTCAACGGGTCTAGTAGAAGTGTGGTGTAATGTTGACGTTCAGAGATATACCACACCACCTACTGGCAAAGGACCCGCCTACTTTTTCGACTATGATGGATTCTTCAAGTCCTTCAACATCCCTATCACTCCTTCGGATGATGAGTTAGCTACTCGGATGATGTATGATATCTTGAATACACCATCTCATGATTCAACATCATCTAGCTCACAAGGAGAATCATCTACTCAGTCAGGGGGAGTAGTCGATGACAGTGACTCCTCCTCTGAAGATGAAGCTGAAGAAGATGATCAGAACAGTCAGGAGGAACAGGTTCCAGTTCCTGAAAGTCCACAAGCATCAAACAGTGATGCACCTTCGACTTCGGAACCTCAAACTCCAAGTACCTCAGATGCAGAACCAAATATTCATAATCTTGGCTCGGAGGTAGCTGTTCCGACTACTCCAGGATCACGACTAAACGTCTATCATCCCCTAGACAATGTCATTGGGGATGTCAGATCAGGAGTACAAACCCGAAATCAGCTATACTCAGCTGATTACGCCTCGGTTATGGAGAAGGGATACATTCATGATGGTGCTTATCTGTATTTTGTCTCGCAGTTTGAGCCAAAATACGTCAGTGATGCACTAAATGATGAGGCGTGGGTGAGTGCCATGCAAGAAGAACTTCTTCAGCTCAAGAAGTTAGGTGTATGGACTCTGGTATATAGACCTAAAGGTGCTAAGGTCATTGGCACCAAATGGGTCTTGAAATGCAAGAAAGATGACCAAGGGGTCATTATCAGGAACAAGGCTCGATTGGTGGTTCAGGGATTTCACCAAGTCGAGGGGATTGACTACAATGAAGTGTTTGCACCCGTGGCTAGGATGGAAGCCATCCGCATCTTCCTTGCCTATACCTCGTACATGAAGATTAAAGTCTACCAATTAGATGTGAAGAGTGCATTCCTTCATGGGGAAATCAGAGAAACAGTCTATGTCTGTCAACCCGAGGGATTTGAAGATCCTTATCATCGAGATAGAGTTTACAAACTCGACAAGGCTTTATACGGGCTTCATCAAGCTCCAAGAGCCTGGTATGAGAAACTCTCAACTCATCTTGTGAAACACGACTTTCGCAGGGGAGTCATTGACTTCACGCTGTTCATCAAAGAAAAAGATGGAGACCTACTGCTCGTACAGATCTATGTCGATGACATAATCTTCGGTTCAAAGAACGAAGAGTTATGCAAAGAGTTTGAAGCAGTTATGAAGAAAGAGTTTGAGATGAGTGCTATGGGGGAGATGAAGTTCTTTCTCGGGTTACAGGTGGATCAGACACCAAATGGGATCTTTCTACATAGAACCAAGTAGTAGGAGACATTCTCAGTCGTTTTGACATGGAGAATGCTTCTGCTGCTGGGACTCCACTTGCTACGAATCATGATATAGCATCTGATGAAAATGGAGATCTAGTGGATGCCACAATGTACCGAGGAATGATTGGATCCCTCATGTACCTCACTGCCTCAAGACCTGATATCATGTATGCTACATGTTTATGTTCTAGATATCAGGCTAAGCCTAAGGTGAACCATCTGATCGGGGTCAAGAGGATATTTCGTTATCTGAAGGGTACACCCAAACTTGGGTTGTGGTATCCTCATGACGATGACTTTGAGCTCACAGCGTATAGTGACTCGGATTACGGGGGCTGCAAGATGAACTACAAGTCAACATCAGCAGGGTGTCAATTCTTTGGGAGGAGATTAGTTACCTGGCAGTGTAAAAAGCAGACATCGGTTGCATTGTCAACTTGTGAAGCCGAATACGTTGCTGCTGCAAGTTGCTGTTCACAAATCATCTGGATTCAACAGCAAATGCGGGATTACGGTTTAAAGTTTTCTTCTACACCTATTTTTGTTGATAACCCTGCTGCAATTGTAGTAACTAAAAATCCGGTCCAACATCCAAAGACCAAACATATCAGTATTAAATACCATTTCATAAGAGACTGTTTTGAAAAGAACTTAATTGATGTGGTAAAAATTAATACTGATTTTCAACGCGCTGACCTCTATACTAAAGCTTTTGATAAACCACGTTTTCAATATTTGCTAGAGGTCAACGGCGTTAAAAAGAAAAGTGATGTTATTCCTGATGATGATCATGTGTAGTCCGATGCGTTTTAGTTAAATTTTTATTTTATTTTATTTTCCTTATTTATTTTAGTTTGTCTAAATTAAACTCATGTTATCTCGCTGTTTATTAAAATCCTAAAATAATTAAACCAGTTATGATTTTAGTATTTTAGGGGGAGAATAAGTCAGCCAATAACATTAAAAAAAACGAGGGAGAAGGAGTGGAAAGCTGATATAAGGTAGATCATATCTGTGATACCGATTCAAACCCTTTGGAAAATGATAGTACACAGGAACAAATCAAGAGGGACTTTAAAATTTAATTTAGAAAAGATGCAAAAATTCAAAGTATAAGTCTGTGTAGTCTAAGCAATATAAAAGGGAAGATGATAGACAAACTGATAACTACTATGGTAACACAAAGAGAGTAGACCTAGAGGTTGCTAGATCACAAATGATATGTCGGTAGATTCAACACAATAGATGATTAGACCTGACTGGTGATCACTAGAAAAAGCCAAGGTCATCATCAGTATAAGCTGAATCAACTGACCTCCTGAGTGAATCAGGATGAACATGTGCTGAGTGTAGATCAGTAATCACATGTGCCCCTTTGTCTTGGAACTGGGGACTTCCTGCCTCAGGAGCAAGTCCTTCATTGGCAGTTGCCTCTGGTAAGGTCTTAGAGATGATACCTGCTTCATCCTGTTCATGTGTTGAAACAGGGGAAGAGGTAGCCTCACCAGATGTTCTAGTCTCCACATCTACACTAGGAGATTGAACTTTATAATCCCTATGCTGTGGGTTGTCAACTACATTAGGATCCTCTCCCTCAGCTGTTGAGGTTTTCCCAGTGTTAACAGGTTTCTGGGAAGGGGTAGAGGAATGTAGTTGAGTCAGCACTTGTGCAATGACTGCAGTTGGGCTTGTAGGGGTGGTATCAGTGGGAGATATAGGTGAAAAGGATTGCACCTGGGGCGAGTGGTGCTCTTCAATGGCAATCTTCTCAAGTGAGATAGATTCCAGTAATGTGGTTTCCCCAATATTGGTTGCATCAGGATCCTGTTGAGAGGATACCTGAGCGGTTTCAGCTGGTGGAGTCATTGAAACTACAAGGGGATTAAGGCTTGTAGTTTCATCCTGCGTTTGTGCTGCAGGGGCATCATCAGGGGACTCAACTCCCTGAGTAGCCTTTTTGGTTTTCTTTGGTTTTGGTTTTGAGGGGACTTTAGATTTGGAGGTGGAGGCTGTGGGTTCCCTCTGCTTGGGTTTTAGCAGTTTGGCAGCCTCTTTGAGTTGTGGGTTTGAGTTGTGCCTGGAGTATACCTCTGGCAAAACTACCAGAGCAGGGATTCCAAGGCCAACAAGGCCATCTGATTTTAATTGATTTAGAATTATAGCCATAAGAAACCTTGGATATAATATCCATCTATTTGCCACAGGTTTCATTGCCAAATCTTCTAATTCCAAAAAGATAATTTCAGAAAAATTTAGGCTTTGATGTTCAAGGATAATGTATAATACCTTTTGCCACCTGGATGACATTTGATCCCATGAGGATGTTTTGGGAGCAAGACAGACATTGATCATGTGGAAAATGAATCGCTCAGCATCATGGAGGTGCTTCTTCAGAATGGTAGTAGCACATAGGTCACCCTCATAACCATGATTCGCAAAAGATAGATCAATGGTGCCTTTGGGGTATTTGGTGGTATAAGTGGCATCATTCAGGTCTAGGGTTTGACGAATGATCTCAGGAGTGATGACCACCCGTTTCTGGTTGACAAACGACTGGAGAGTGATGGAGTCATCATTCTCAGCAGTATGAGCAGTGACGTTTGTCCAGAATTGGCAAAGGGTATCGGGATAGATGGTAGGATTCAAGAGAAAGGCTGTGCGGTATTGGGAATCAACCATCAAGTCAATAGCGGCATCAATCTTGTTCCAAAATGGTGATTTGGTAAGGTGAGCGACACAGTTGTGTCGAGGTTTGATTTGCATGGTCGCCATTAATGGAAGATGAACGTTTGGAAAGTGGGTTATGAAAAGTTTGAAGTTAGGGTTAGGTATATATAGGTTATGAAACGGCTGAAAGAAAACAGCTGAAAGTTTGGTGTGAGTCATCAAGTGTTATAAAACAACTGAAGACATGGTTTTAACTTTCAGATGTTGTAAACAACTGAAGACTTGGTGTTGGTCATCAGTAGTTGTAAAACTACTGAAGACTTGGTTTTGTCGTCAGTTGTTTGGAAATGAAATAGTAGTTGTCGTCAATTCACAAAGTTCAGCTGTTTCAATGACCTTAACACTTACTCATCAGATCATCTGATTTTCAGATGTTTCATTGGTCATCAGTACTTAATTATTATAAAAGACTTCAGTAGTTTGAACTAGATCAGTACTTTGCAACAAATGAAGTACTTCAGTACCTTTTAAGTAATTTAGTGTTCAGTAGTTATAAAACTACTGAAAGATAAAATGACTTATCAACACTTATTTTTGACAAAGGTATACTAATGCCCATCAGTATTTATTGACTAAGAGCATCAGTAGTTGTCAAATTATTCTAGTTGCAGCAGACCAAGCCTGAGTACAAGATTATGAAAAGTTGCACTATCCAAAGGCTTAGTAAATATATCTGCAAGCTCATCAGCACTAGGCACAAACTTTGGATCAATCAGACCTTTTTCATAACAATCCCTGATGAAATGATGTCTGATCTCAATATGTTTGGTCCTAGAATGCTGGACAGGATTCTTAACAATACAAAGAGCTGAAGAACTATCCATTAATAATGGAGTCTTAGTCTCTGTAATGTCATAATCCAATAACTGATTTTGAAGCCAGAGTACCTGAGATGTACAACTTGCTGCTGCAATATACTCTGCTTCAGCTGTGGATGTAGCAACTGAAGTTTGTTTCTGACTCTGCCAAGAAACCAAACAGTTGCCCAGAAATTGGCATCCACCAGAAGTTGATTTTCTGGTTAACTTACACCCTGCATAGTCACTATCAGAGAAAGCAACCAATTTGCAAGAGTGCCCAGTGGAATACCAAAGTCCTAGAGATTGAGTTCCTTTCAAATATCTAAAGATCCTCTTGACTGCAATCATATGGGGATCCTTAGGAGCAGCCTGAAATCTAGCACAGACACAAGTTGCAAACATAATATCTGGTCTAGAAGCTGTTAGGTACATCAAGGAACCAATCATACATCTGTAAAGAGTTTCATCAACTGCTTTACCTTTTTGATCAGCATCCAGTTGTGTGGTGCTGCACATGGGAGTAGAACAGGGTTTACAGTTTTGTAAATCAAACTTGGTTAACAAATTTTTTATGTATTTTGACTGATGAATGAAAGTTCCATCAGTCAGTTGTTTGATTTGCAAACCCAGAAAGAACTGTAATTCTCCCATGGCACTCATTTCAAACTTTTGTTGCATCAATTTAGTAAATGCATCACACAACTGTGGATCAGATGATGCAAAAATAATGTCATCAACATAAATTTGAACAAGGAGCTTATGCATGCCTGCTTTCTTTATGAACAAAGTTTTATCTATGAAGCCTCTAGTGAAATTATTTTGAAGAAGAAAGTTAGATAATGTTTCATACCAGGCTCTGGGTGCTTGTTTCAACCCATAAAGAGCCTTATCAAGCTTATACACCCAATCAGGATGTTTATGATCTTCAAAACCTTGTGGTTGACACACATAAACTTCTTCTTTTATTTTACCATATAAAAATGCACGTTTGACATCCATTTGAAAAACTTTAAGGTTATGAAAAGCAGCATAAGCTAAAAACAATCTACTTGCTTCCAGTCTGGCTACTGGGGCAAAGGTTTCATCATAATTAATACCTTCTTCTTGTGAAAACCCCTGTACAACTAGTCTGGCCTTGTTCTTGACAATTTGGCCTTTTTCATCAGTTTTATTCCTAAACACCCATTTAGTGCCTATTGCACACTTACCTTGGGGTAGAGGAACCAGTTCCCACACTTGCTGTTTTTTGAAATTGAAGAAGCTCAAGCTGCATGGCTTCAACCAATCCATTGTCCCTTAATGCCACATGATAATTCTTTGGCTCTTGCTGACTGATGAAGAGAGCATAAAGACAAAAATTGGACAATTGACTTCTTGTTGAAACACCAGCATTAATGTCACCGATGATCTGGGACATGGGATGATTCTTCAATTCTTGATATGCAATAATATCTGTGCAAGTGTTTGTAGGAGATTCAGCAGCAAAAGATGTTGATTTAGACTCTTGAAACCTAGACTGAGATGGCAGTTCAAATGAAGTAGAGAATTCAGAGATTTCATCAGCATTTGTTGTGGATGGAGCTGCTGAGGCTACAAGAACATCAAGTGTAGTAGAAACAGGCAGATGATCACTACAACTTGCATATGTATCATCAGATGGAGAGGATGGAACTTCAGAAACAACAACAGGTGGAGGCTGATATGGAACATATTGCAGTATGTCCAAGTCAAACATCTCAATAGGGTTTTGAGGAATCTTGTCTTTTGGAGATTTATTAAACTTCACATGCAAAGTTTCTTCAACAATCTTTGTTCTGCAATTGAAAACTCTGTATGCCTTGCAAGTAGATGAATACCCAACAAAATACCCTGCATCCATCTTAGATTCAAACTTCTGAAGTATATTCTTTGTGTTAAGAATATAACATGGACACCCAAATGCTCTAAAGAATGAAATCAAAGGGGCCAAATGATGTAAGAGCTCATAAGGAGTCTTCATCAACCTCTGATTCACTAATACCCTATTCTGAACATAGCAAGCTATATTAACAGCTTCAGCCTAAAAGGTTAATGGCAAACCTAAGTCAGCCAACATTGTCCTTGCGGCTTCAATAAGGGTCATGTTCTTTCTCTCCACCACTCCATTTTGCTCAGGAGTTCTTTGAATACTATATTGTCTTTTGATTCCCTTAGACAAATAGAATTCATCAAGAGTGTGATTTCTAAACTTTGTCCCATTATCACTTCTCACACCTTTGACTGGAAGTGAATGCTGCTTTTCCACATGCAACACAAAATAAATGATACTTTGAGCAGCCTCATCCTTGGATGCAAGAAGAAAGTCCATACATATCTGGAATAATCATCCACAATTACCAGACAGTACTTTTTCTTTGCCATGCTCATTACTCTCACAGGACCAAAGAGATCCATATGCAGTAATTGCAAGCAAGCAGTGGATTTAGGTTCTTCTATAGGAGGGAATGAAGCTTTGTGTTGCTTTCCTTTTAAGCAAGCTGGACAGTTATCATCACACTTGAACTCCTTAAATGGCAAACCTCTCACTAAACCATGATGAATGAGCTGATTCATGTTCTTAAGATTCACATGACCAAGCCTTCTATGCCATAGTTCAGATTCTTGAGGAGAGGCTTTGGAAAACAGACATGGATGGCCTTTAAGATCGATTTTCTTTGATAGATCTAAGGCATATACTCTTCCAATCCTGTTGGCCTTCAGGAGAGTATATTCATCCAATATCTTGTCAATCTTGTGCAAAATTTTGAAAGACAGAATCCTACAGTTTTGACTTGTGAAAAGTGCAATATGCCCCTTATCACACATTTGACTGACACTCAAAAGATTGTACTTGAGATTCTCCACATGGTTAACATCATCAAATCTTATCTCCCCATTTGAGACAAAACCCTTCCCAATGATGTAACCCTTGGCATCATTTCCAAAAGAAACAAATCCCTTCTTCCTTTGAGAATAGTCATGAAGAAGAGAGCTGCTCCCTGTCATATGCATGGATCCTCCATTGTCTACATACCAGATGCTTCTTTGGCATGCTAAAGAACCCTGCATTTTTCACAAACATTAGTTAGCCTTTGAGACCCAAACCTTTTTGGTTTTGGGTCTGTTTTCATCAACAGATGTTAAACTAACAGATTGTGCATGATTAACAGCCTTTGAAGATGTAGAAGGTGCTGAAAAGGATTCCTTGGATTTTGGCTTAGGTGTCCTTTTCAGTGGTTTAATCACAGAAACATCTAAATGGTTAACTCTCCCCAATAGATGTTGAACCATCATCACAAGTTGTGTCTGATTAGTTGTCAGAGTTTTCAACTCAGTTGACACATCAGTACTTTTAGATGATTTGTTCTTGTGATTCACTACATTCTTCTTTTGAAAAGACACAGACTTAGTCTGAGTTTTTAATATTCCCTGAGGAATATTTGCAGCTGTTGTTTGACAAACCCCTTCGTGCTTTGTGACTTTTTGAAAAAGCTTTGGTTTATCAGATTTTGATGATTGAGGTACAAACTTGGTTTTAAATTCATCTTTCATTTTATGCATTTGCTTCTTAATGACTTTCTCTTTGTTGAATTTTAAACCCTTGTTATACTAGCATTCATCAGTAAGATGATTAAACAAACCACATATTTCACATGGCTTTCTTTTCATCTTTTCTTGATCAACTGCTGAAGAAGATGAAACTACTGAAGATTTGTTCTTCAGTACTTTCTTCCTTTCAGTACTTTTGGGAAGTACTGAAGGATTTTCAACAACTGAAGATTTGTTCTTCAGAAGTTTTCTATCAGTACTTCTTAGAATCCTGATAGATTTTTCAGCAGTTGTCAAAGAATGCTTGTTTTCCTCTGATTTGAAATGCTCTTCAGGTGTTGTGTTTTGCCCTTTAGTACTTTGAGTACCTTGTGGAACAACACCTGAATTTCTCAGTCTCTTCTTGATCAAGTGTTTCGAAGCAATGGGACCATCAGTAATTTGATTAGCTGAGGTACTCACACTATCTTCATCCTCAGATTTTGAATTATCATTTGAGGATGAAACACCTGATGATGTGGTTTGGGAATGACAGTCATCCTCAGATTTTACTTCTAACTTGGGAGTAAAATCTGTGGGAGGTATGGTATGATTATACCCAATCCCAAACTTCACATTAGAAGCAGTTTGCTTACTGAGAAGCATTTCAAATCCCTTGCATGATGTTACCCAGCGTTCACAATCAACTTGGGTAGCTGCAAGTGTTTCTTTGAGATTCTTGTGATTTTCCAGAATGACCTCTACCTTTGCTTTTTCATCAGTGATTTGACACTTGAGTTTATAACACTCCTCATCCTTCTCTTTTAAGACAGACTCAAACTGAGTTTTTCTTTTGGAAATTGCTTTTTCCAGGTCAAGGTTTTGATTAATTAATGCTACATTTGCTTCCCTAATAGAAACAAAAGCAGCTATGCATGATTCAGAACATAACTTGGCCTTAGCCTCAGAAGATACCTGTGGTACCTGTGATGATGAAGGATTTTCATCAGTAGATTCCAGGGCCATTAGAGCAAGGTTTCCAAAAGGGTTTTCACCACCATGTTGACCAGCACCAGCAAATTATTCAGAATAACCAGAGACATCATCTGGTAGACTGCTCCAGTCAACAACCTCAGGGGTGAAAAAGCTCTGATGAGATTGAGATTGAGATTGCTGATTTGTTTGAGATGGTTGAGGATCAGGTAGAGCATGTGGTTGTTGAGCCATGGGTACGGAAACTTGACCAGACTGAGGCATGTAAAAACATGGATAAGGATATGGCATTGGGCTTTGAGGGACAAAGTATGTAGGAGATGATTGATGTTGTAAACGATGATCAGAACTGGTAGAATGTTGCCCTTTGGATTGTGAGCTATTGCTTGGAAAAGTCACAAAGGGTGTAGATGAGTTAGATCTAGATGATCTACACTCTCTATCAAAATGTCCAAGTCTATGGCACTTGTGACATCTTAACTTGCTCTTGTCAAAACCAACCTTGGTTTTGCCAGAGAGACCAGGGAATTTTCTACCTATTCTTTTGTAAAACTTTTGAGATCTGATATTGATCAATGCCATTTGGCTCAGAATATCCATCTCTTCCAGATCATCATCAACAATTCCTTTCAAATCATCCATCATAAAACACAAATTATCAACACTAAAACCTGAGTTACCCTCAACTCCAACAAAAGCATGATTTCCACTGTTTGAAGAGAAATCAATATGCTCATCATATGAACTTTCAGATGAAGCATATTCAGACTCATGACCAACCAGAGCAGTGTTACCTGGTACAAAGTCATCAGTGAGCTTTCCAGATGAAGATAGTTTCCTTTTCTGTTCTATCTCTCTCTCAAATGTTAAGAGTTTCCCATGAAGTTGGGTGAGAGATAGAGTATCCAGATTTGCACTAGAGCGTAGGACAATGGTGTAAGTGTCCCATCTCTCAGGCAGGGATCTGAGGAATCTGTTATTCATCTGGCTGTTTGTGTATTCATGTTGAACCATTTTTAGCTCAGAGATCAAACATGAAAACCGCTCAAACTGTTGAGTCAATGTCTCACCCTTCCTATGAGAGAATGTCTCATATTGCTGGACACGGATTTCTCTGTTGTTTGCTAAGACCTCATCAGTTCCTCCAAATTGTTCCTTCAGAGCAACCCAGAGATCATAAGCAGTTTCATGATGCATAAGCCCAGAATAGATTTCATTAAGCAGTGCCATGGCCAGAATTCCATGGGCTTTAGCATCAATCTCAAACAGCTTTAAATCCTCATCAGAATATTGTCCTTCTTCTTAGGAACCATCTCATTGGTTTCAGGATTACTCACCATAGGCTTATATGGTCCATGAACCACAGACTTCCAACAACCTGAACTGTTAACAGACAGGTGATGGAGCATTCGGCGTTGCCATATGTTATACTCACTCCTAACAAGCATCGGAGGCTTAGTTGAGGAGCCAGTATTGTGAGGATCATTGATTGAAGTAGTCATATTCACTAATTCAATCGAATTCAATGAGATTAAAAGCAGTCTAGTTTGAAAACTCAACAACACAATTTGAAAACACAAATAGAATCTCAATTAATTAACCGGAAGCAACAGAAAATCAATCTCTATAATCAATTCTTGCAAAAATAATAAGGTATGTGCTTCTTATGCAATGATCTTTGTTGTGTTCTTTATTGGAAAATCAAGCTGAGCAAATCATATTGTTCAACATATCATGAGGACAGGATGAGTTTCTTTACCAAATGTCTGTGGGGACCGAGTCACTTAAGTCTTCTCTAAACTAACACAAACATGATAATGGAAGCTGCAGTTTACTCGTTAAAAAGAAGAAGGCATGGGTTTAAAAGGACAATATATTATCAATCCCGCAAAACTCTGATTTTCCGGAAAATCTCTTAAGTTTATCGTGTTTCAAAATCCTTTTAACTTCCTTTATTATTTTTAACTTTATTTCTTTTATATTCATTATTTTTCTTACATTTCTTTGTGAAATATTGATAGGTCTTGTGGGGCGTTTTTTATTTTCTCTTTTTATTAAATTTCACCTTATTTGTTTTTTTGAAATTGTATTTTAAATACTTAATTAAATATTAAAAGGAAATACAAAATTTTAAGTTTTGGATTTGTTTCGCTGGTATAGTTTCGCCGGTACTTTCGCTCTGTTCAGAATCATTTTGATCTAAATATTTACGCAGCGAAACTACAGTTTCGCAGACAGCGAAACTATGGGCAATATGATGGGTAATACAGTATTATCTGCTATTTTTCACATGACCCATCAGAATTTCAACGAAAAACCCAAATCGATCCTCCCAAATCTGGGTTTCTTTCACTTTTTAAGTTTCTATTAATGGTGTCGGTTTGATACCCACACAGAATCATACTGCGAAACTATATATGCTTTCTGCGATAATGAACGAAAGTTCAGTGGTTTTCAGCGAAACTGTAAAGTTATGCTGTCTGTGCGAACTTGACAGTTACGCTTGCCAAATTTCAGTTTCAGCGTGCCGAAATTACTCTTTCGGATGGCCGAAATTACTCTTTCCATGGCCGAAAGTACAAGTGACTGACTGCCTAAATTATACTTTCACTTGCCGAAACTACAGTTTCATCCAGTGAAAATAAGGGTGTTTTAATTTTATTCTTTTTAATTATCTTTCTTTATTATTTATATTATTACATCATTCTAACTTATTTTATCTACTTCTTGTCAGATAAATGGCAAACTTCAAGTTCAACGAGAGGAACAACATCATTGCAATCCTGGATGATCAGAATCCATAAGCTGCTGGATTTAGAGATTGTATTCGTTGCCTAAGGAACTCGACCATAGCTTATGCCATTTCTCATTCACCGACAATATATGATATTCACATCAGAGGCTTTTAGAGAACAGCTGAGTATGATACCAGGGCTAATCCTTAGAGGATTGTAGCAAGAGTTTTGGAGAACGACATGTCTATCACTGTTGAGGTTATTGCTTGTGTGTTGAGACTAGAAGATGATTGTGGAAAGGAGGTTGTTTTATCTGATCAGGAGGTATTTGAGGCCTTTAGAAGTATTGGGTATGACGGTCCTCCTTTTGGGACTAGGAAAGAGATCAAGAAATCTTTCCTATCTAAGGAGTGGAGATACATAGCCTATGTGTTTATTATGTGCTTGGACCACAGGAAGGGAGGTTCAAATGGGTTAAATTTAGATTGGGCTAAGGCTATGATCATTTTTTGCATAGGGCAAAAGGCCAATATAGCTAAGCTTATATTTGATTGTATGGCCAAGAATTTTACGGCGTTGAAGAAAGACAAGTGGCTTCTTTATCCTAGATTTATTCAGATGATGATAGAGGATATGATTCCTAGTGTGCCATGTTATGGAGAGATAAAGAGACTGGTATAGATGAATACAAGGATATTTGTTGATTGCTCAGCAATCAGGCATGACTTTAGTGGAAGGATCACTCATCCATGGGAGAATATGTATCCAGCCGAGAGGTGGAACTACATAAGGAGGGTCATAGAGTGTGAGAACAAGCATGCTGGAGAAAATAGGGAGAAACAGGCTAATTCGGTAAAGAAAAGAAAAAGGTATGCCAAGGAGAGGGATTATGACTTTGAGGAAGAAATTGACGAAGTTGAGGAGACGTTAAGAGTTGAGAAAGAGAAAAGGTCGAAAAAGAAGGCTGATCAGGATGAGGCAGAAATGATGACTGATAAAAGATCAAAACATAAGCACCAAGCATTTATTGAGCCAAAAAAGAGAGATGACAGAGCAAACTTAGATGAAGATGTGATCAGAAATCTTAACTCTTCTCTAACAAATGAATTAATTATGATCAAGACCAAGCTAAAGAATCAGGAGTTGAGGGAAAAGAAGAAGGATGAGATGCTAGAGAGCATGACCAAGATGATGGTTGATTAGCAGGCACTGATAAAAAAGATTTTTGAGTGAGGTAAATGAGCTGAAAGCCACTGCCGGCCTGCCTAATCAGCTAACTCAATCTGAGCTAGATGATCTCATATTCACTTCAAGATACTCATTTCTAAATATGAGTAGTTCATCTAAGGCATGAGAGGGCACTATGGTGCAAGTGTTTCAACAGTAGGTGATTTAGGTGAAAAGGATGTTGATGTGAGTGAGACTGAGGCTGGTAAGGAAGGAGATGAGGAAAATGTAAAGGAAGTGATTGAGGCAGGATTTATAGACTTGGGGCTGAACATAGATATTGATCTGGTTGGTGAGGAGGTGGTGAAAGACACATGCTGAAGCTGCAAAGAAATCTGCTGAGATGATTTGGTGGATGAGGAAAAGAATGAGGAGCAGCTCGTAGACTATAATTCAGAGCCGGAGTATTATGAGGTTGATGAGCGTCCCTTGACATATGTAGCCAAGAAGGGCTCTACTGAAGGAGATGTGTTTGAATTAGAGAAGGAGGAATGGTTTGTGAAAGAGAAGAATCCAGAAGAGCTGACCCTACTATTTTAGAACATTCAAGGGTCGAACAAGAAAGAATCATAGAAAAGGATAATCAGCTGGAAATACAATTCAAGTCTGAAAATGTTTATGATTAAGAGTAGGGGAGGTAGGATTTCTTATCTGCACAAAAGGAAGGCTTTCAAGACCTTGCCTAAATGGGATTTAAGGCAGTTGGCAGAAATTCCTTTGATTGATTCTCATTTAAGCGAAAGAGCTAAGCTGTTGGAAGAAGAGATTAAGCAAGTGACAAATGATAATTTTGAGTCATTTGGATTTACGAAGGCTGAGAGAAAAAGGTCTAAAAAGGATAAAGATTGGGAGACTGGAAAGGAAGGATTGTGCTCAGGGTAAAGCCCCCAAAGACTATCAGTAGGGCGAGATTACCTGATCCCTTCCCTCAAAGGCTCAAGAAGTTTGAGAAGTGGTTTTATGAAAGTAACACTGGTGATGCTGTGATAAGGGTGAAGGATGGAGCTGAAATCAAATTGTTTGATCCGGTGGATGTGTTTTCCTTTTGTGATGAGGATCTGCTGATATTATGTGAGAATCACATCAAAGTAGGAGTTGGGGCTGTAACAAGGAAAGAGGCAATCCTTTTTATGGAGGTTTCCAAGAAGGCTCGTGGGGTGAGAGTAGAGGTGAGAGAGTTGGCACATAAAATTCATCAGGCTGATGAACTTAGGATGGATGTGCAGGATCTTGCAATGCAATTTGAACGAGCAAGTGAACATAGTGAGGAAGTTAGTACAACAGGACCTGAAGAAGAGAGTACATCTAAGGCTGGAGAGGAAGCTGGAGCAGATGGTGCTGATCAAGATGATCCAGTTGGTGAGGTTCAACCTAAGGAGAGTATTGAAGATCTAGATTAAGTTGGACTCACCATAGATTAGTTTCTATATTATCTTTAATTTTAATAGGACATCTATTAGATTAATTTGGTTGTATTTTTTGTTTTGTGTATTTTGAAGCCCAGCGAAACTATGAGCGAAACTATAGTTTCACTCATAGTTAGCAAGCCTAGTTCTCCCACCGAAGCTGTGTTTCGTCACCGGGTGAACCAGGCCTTGGGCCTGACAGTTTCGCTAGACAGTGAAACTGTCAGTGAAACTAGGTTTAGTATATATTGATTTGTTTCTTTCATTGTAATTCAATCTTTCAAAACCCTAATACGAAAATATCTTTGTTGCAACTGTGTTTGGTGGCTGGAATTCAATAGAAATCATATTGAGCCTTTGTTCTTTGTTTGTGTTGGCATTGTTATTGATTATTATTGAACACACTTGATTCTACATCATCATTGTGTGATTATGAAGAGTGTTTGTTAGTGATTTTGGTTCCTTTTGTCAATCAATTGTACTGTTATTCGATCATATGCACCAACAAAATGGTATCAGAGCCACAAGCGCTCGTCTTTTGTCCTTCATTCCCTGCCTTCTTCGTCACCCCAGATCCTTCAATCCTCGGCTTTTTGCAGTCCGTACTCATGTGACCCACTTCACCACAGTTAAAACACTTCGTCACCTCATAATTTCTTGCCATATGTCCCGTCTTCTCACACTTGAAAAAGATGTTTGACCCCATCTACACTGCCCAGCATGCTCATTCCCGCACTTGCCACACATCTTCAACCTCGCACCGGGTGTGACTACACGCCGGTCATCCAACCTCGCAGCTTTGTTGTTTGGAGGGACACTATCCGGTCCAAACTGCTTCCCATTCCAGTTTTTGTCACCACCACCACCCTTCCTGTTCACCTCAACCATAGCTACCTCCCTCTCATCATATAACCGTCCCGCCAAATCAACCACCAACCTAAAATTGCTCGGCCGGGCGGCGATCATGTGCATGCGGATATCCGTCGGCAAGCCCTGAATGTATCTCTTAATCTTTCTTAACAGAGATGTCACCTGATCTGGCACCAGCCTTACCATTTCCATAAACTTGGTGGTGTATTGATGGTGTGTCATGGTTCCCGCCTCCAGCTGCAGGAACTCCCGCTTAACCTTATCAAGTTCCATGTGAGGATAGAACTCCTCAATCACCAACTTCTTCAGCTCGCTCCACCTCATCCTTCTAATCGCTCTACTACCCTCGGCCTAGACGTTGTTGTCCCACCAGCATAAGGGCGAGTCCATAAACGATTGAGTGGCAAACTTCACCTTCTGGCCCTCCTTGCACTCGGTGATATCAAGCACAGCTTCCATCTATTTCACCCATCGATGAGCAGTAGTAGCAGTGCCATTGCCATCGAAAGTAGGGGGCTTGCATCTCCAGAATGCCCCATAATTACAGGCTCGTGTTGTTTCTTGCACAGGCTCCTCCTCCTCATCACTTGAGACATCCGTCTCAGTCTCTGGTTGTTTCCTCTCTCCAGTAGTCTTCTTCTTTTCTTTCTTCTCATCCTCCCTCATAGCTCTGATCACTTCGGTCACCACAGACCACAAGATCGTCTGCATGACCTGTTGAACCTCTTCAACAACAGCCTCCTTCACTAAGGCCCTTATACAAGCACTCTCATCATTGCTTCCTGATGATGGATCTCGGGCTGTTCATGAACCGTCTCACCCGTCTAGGCTTTGCTTCTTGTGACCCGTGGTCTAGCACCACATCCACCACGACCTCCACCTCGAGAAGCCTTTGAAGATCTACCTCCAACCATCCTCTAAACACACTATAAGATTCAAACACTAACACGGTCATTCATTGTAATAGCTTAGTTTATGTCAAGTATATTAAGTCCCTGATTATAGTAGCCAGTTGTGATTAGCCACTTACTTTACTCTTCATACCCCAACCATTTCCTATCCTGACTACATCAGTATCTAAATCTACTAAAAGCACATAAATCATATAACTTGCACACATAATACCGGTTAACATTAATGAAAATACCTGATGTCACGTAGCTACTTGGGCTGGCATCCTTCCATTTGTCCCATTCTCAGTTTAAGTTTAGGTATTTGAAAATATTTTCTCATTTCTCTTAAACTTTGGCTCTGATACCAACTTGTAAGGCCCCGCTCCTGGGACGCTTAAAGTTGGTCATTCATCGCATATAATATAGATAAAAATACATTTAACATTTAGCAAACATCATTGCGGAAATAATTTTACAAGCCATTTCATATATCAATATTTGCTTTTGCAAAATAATACAACATTGTTAATCGTTACAAAATATAATTTTTTAGCATTACAACGCAAAAACATCATTTAATATAAAATGGATGCCATCCAAAACTTTCCAAGTAGCTGCACTCATGACATCATCAACAACAATCACCTGCCAACTAGAAAATACGTAAAAGTCAACGTTGCTTAGTGGGTTCTAGTTTTATAAAATATAGTATACTTTACTTTCATTTAAAACCTTCCTTTACATTCATTCGTGATCATACATCATATGTACACATAGATAATCTTATTATTTTCTTTCGTCATCATTCGTTAATATTTATTCATTCGTCACTGTACGTCATCATTATCATTCGTTCTCATTCATTATCTTTCTTACCGTACATTCATCATTATCGGACCACTGCCATGTGCTATACCCCAAACATCATGCACAAGGCTGGTACTGTGCCGAAGTCTATAAATAGAATTCTAACATCATGCACAAGTGCTGGCACCAGTACCAGGGCAAGCGACAAGGTTTATATACATCTGGTCAATCACAAGGATTAGACCCCTGTGTGCATCCTCATGGGTTAGCTAAACCGCACACAGTTGAGTTTACAACCCCTCGATGAGTTATGAACCTCCTTTTATATTGCTTGCAAGACTTTTCGTCCGTTCATTCATTCTTCTTTATGTTTCACTTTTCATCAATTAATTTCCGCTTTCATTATAAAATACTTTACATTTATTGATAATAACATACCACACAAAGCCACAGAAATACACATAATAAGGAATATAAAAGACAACATAACATAAACATATATAACATCATCATTTAACGTCATATAATCATCATACACCATCACTGGGAACCTCCCAAGTCATAGCCTACAACTTCCTTTTTCCCAAAGATTCAGAAATAATTCTAAGTCTTTTAGGCGCAAGGGCACTATGCAGGCGCATGAGCACTATGCAAGCGCATGGAAAACGTTTGGGCACATGGCCAACACTTAGTCATCTGGGCAACATCCTCAGGGCATGAACACTATGCAGGAGCATGGGCACTTGGGCATTTGGCAGTTAGGCGCATGGGCAAAAACTTAGGCGTTTGGGCACAATTCTAAGCTCATGGGTACTATTTGGGCGCATGAACATCCTGCATTTCTACTTACACCATTTTCAGTCCCAAATCCGATTCTAACATGCTCATAGCCTAGTTTCTAACATTCAAAACATCATAAACATGCATACAAACATGACAATAACCATAAATCATTCCCAACATACACCCACCCACAAAACACACTCATATATATATATATATATATATATATAGATATATATGATAAGTATATATATACTAGATTATATATATATATATATATATATATATATATATATATATATATATATATATATATATATATATATATATATATATATATATATACGGGTACGCACACCGGCCCACAATAAATAAAACGTTATAAAATGCATTTCCAGCCCTAAAACAAGTTAAAGCATGTAAAAGTGGGGATCTAAAACTCAACTCTTGCAACTTTCGTGTATGACTTCTTCAAACCCAAATGCTTATGAGTTCGGACAACTACAAACACCATAAAACACACAACGAAGCACAAACAACACATAAGCACAAACCCGAAAGCTGAAAATCAGCCAAGAACACTTCAAAACATCGAAATGATACGTAAAATTCGACTTCTTCTTGTTCTTCTTCAAAAACCCGAAATCTTCTCTACTCTCTCTCTCTAAAACCAATTGCAAAAGGTGAAAGTAACATGGCATCTTTTTCTTTATTTTTATTCTTTCTTTCTCATCTTTCAAAAATTCCGGGTGTTACACTAACCGATAAAGTGCTCTCACAATTGAGGCTGCCCCGGGAGTCACCTATGGAAATCACGAACCACCGAAATATTCTCTATCTTCTTTTCCTCTTGTTGCTTGTTAGTAACAATGACTAATATGGCTAAGAGAACCTTGCGTAGCCACTTATGCGCTTTAATAAATGATATGATGCCTATCATAACACCACTCTTCTCTCCCTTAACCGAGAGAATTTCTTCACCCATGAGAGGAATGTGAATGACTTTCTTGTGCCAAATGACTTCCGCCTGCTTCTCGGACAGCCAATCCATGCCCACGACCACGTCGAAACTCCCAAGTGTAATGGCCATTAGATCGATATCAAAAGATATGATCGATAAGTTCTATCTTGCAACCCTTAAGGATGTGTGTAATTAAGATTTGCTTACAATTAGCAAATTCTATTGTGTACTTAGACTCGAACGTAGAAGGCATATCACTTAAGAGACTAATAAACATAGTAGAGATAAAACTCATATCGGCTCTAGTGTCAAACAATACAATAGCAAAATGACTATTAACATGAAATTTACGAGTAACAGTAGTAGGGTAATTTAAAGCCTCAGTTGAACCCATGACAAAGGCTCTTCCTTTAGCTCCTCCATTGTTGCCACCATTGTTGTCACTATTGCCATTGTTGTTGTTCTTTCCACCGTTCCAAGTGCCATTCCTATTTTTCTTCAACTAAGGACAATTCCTCTTGTAACATCCTTGTATAGGATCGGTGAAGGGTATGAACTTACAACACAACATCACAATGAGGAGAGTTGCTTAGAACATTTAACAGATCAAATAGGGAATTGGTTAACTTTGAGTGAAAGATGCTAAGAACACAAGTAAATATGAGACAGAACAAGATGGCAAACAACATAAGTAATTGGTTTACAAGAATGTTGTATATTGCTTCTCAAGTTCTATTACAAATGTTACAAAGCATACGATAAAAGTTACAAGTACTTGAGATACTTTATACTACATCCTACAGTCGGCCATACTTTGAAAGCCGGCTGGATACAACTGACTAGACAACTACAAAATCAAATGTAGTGTCAAAAGGCAGATTTGCCTTTTGACTAGTGACTATGACATGCCATAGCTCACATCCTAATATATTACAAAAAGGATAAAAGTACATAAAGTAGAAAGTATGGACTCAAGACCTAAATGTACAGTTACCAAAAGCATGGACCTTTCACCAACTCATGTAAGTTGGTGACTTTACAGAGTTGCGGCGGAAAGGTGGTCCAACTGTATGGTAAAGTACATCAGATAAAGGCAAATCCTCAAAATTCTTCGGAAGAAATCTGTCTTCACTCTTTCGCTTCGGAAGACTTTGTCTTTGAAGCTTTAGAAGACTTTACTTTTGGCTTCGGAAGATGTTGGTCTTGGATTCAGAAGATTTTACACTTAGAATATTTCTAGTGCTTGGTGTAAAACTTCCGAAGTATTTCTACTTCTGTTCTTCAGTGCATGCATGCAGAGAGACTTTGGATGTTTTTGGCTGCATCAGACTTATAGGAATCCTTACAAACTCCCCCTAGGCTGATGTTACCAAAACATTTGAAGATCTTCAGTTGTTGACAGTCCTCATAATGATTATGACCATGTCCTTCTAAATCAGATGGTCAGGATCACTCAGACTCTCATAATATCTTCTCATCTCAAAGAGATCATGCAGAGGTAGGTTGAATAAGTCTTGCCATGTGTAGACATTCTCAACACCTTGATCTCTGATCACATGCCATCTTTGTGGATTAGTTGTGAAGGTCCAGAATAGGATGGGTGGGTCTCTCAGCTGCAAGAGGAGCCACTTGGATGGGAGTTGATTGGGCTACCTCTTCATGCACTTCCTCGGGTTGATTTGACTCAGTCTGAGGTGTAGAGGTGGATGATTCAGGCTTCTTCTTCTTAGACTTTGGCTTGGAATCCATCCTCTTCCTTCTTTTTGAAGACTTTAACTGAGAAGACTGGTGTGCAGCACCTTGTTGATCATCCTTGTTTGTCTCAATTGGGTGCACCTCAACAGGAGGTCCAGGTTGTGTTGTCTCAGGTTGTTCAACTATAACCTCCACTTCAGGTGGGACTTGACTTGGAGGGGAGTGTAAGTCAATCAGCTCTCCAATATTGATCTTCTGCTTGATTACCCTGATATGCTCATCCATTATGGATAGAGACATAGGGCCAAGTCTCCTTCCGGAGAATCCATACAGCTTCAAGAAGCTCATCATCCTTTGTCTGTCAGCAGACTTCTTCATACTCTTTTAGATGATGGCTCTTTACATTGCAGCATCTTCCCTCATCTTTCTCTTTGTTGCTTTTTGTTCTTTCAGTACTTGAAGTTCAAGTAGTTTGAGATACTCAAACTCAATGTACTCAAAGGACAAGGGAAGAAGTGCAGATGCCTGGTAGAGACCTGTGGCACTCAGGTAGTTGATCATGTTTTGTCTATATGTTTCCTTGTCTACCTGAGGTTCTTATGTAGCTGTCACAGTCTCTTGCACATGGCTTTCTTGAACTAGGGAGAGAGTAGGAACATGCTTGTATAATCTTTTCTGTCTCTTCTCCTCTTTGAATTAGAGAAGTAGCCTTGCATCCTCTGCTTGTTTCATCTCTCTTGACACTTCCATGTCAACCAGTTCATTTAATTTCTAAGGGGAGAGATATAATCTCATTTGTGTCATAGTTCCTGGTCTGCAGGTTAGTAATCCTGACTGCCCGTAACTCGTCATCTTGAGTGTTTGGTCTAGGGGCAGCCGTGATTGTAGCTTGCATAAAACCTGAAGACCCAAAGGAACTTTCTTCGCTTAGCTTCCTCTTCCTCTCTCTCTCTCCTCCTCCTCAATCTCCTCAGGTGTTAGAATCCTTCTCCCTTTTGTCTCCCACAGACCGTTGTGACACAAGGTAGAGAGAGCTTTGGCCTTCATTGCTTGGTCTAGCATCCAAGCTCTGGCCAGGAGAGGTTGTGAGACACCTTCACCAGCAGGTTTTTCACTGGGGGAATGAATTTCCGAAGCAGTTGTTGGTGTGATAGGGCTCTCAGGCTCTATCACTGGGCTTTCAGCCAAGGTTTTCCCTTTGAAGCTAATCTCAGGGTCTGCCTCAACATCCAGTTGACTAATGACATTACCTGATTACCTTTGTCTCTTTCTAAGGCTGAACTCTTTAGTAATTCTGTCTTGAATCCTGAGTGCTAACCTGTCAGCTTGTCTTGATTGGCTTGGGTTGACAAGTGGTATGTTGATCACAAGACCTTCATAGTAGTTCAAGGTCTAAAAATTAAATACTTCTTGCTGCCCTTGAACTTTGTGAAGAATAAGGGCTATTCTATCAGCATCATGCCTCCACCTAATAATGTAGTTTGAAGTTCCTTGAGGTGGGGATGACATAGCCCTTGGAATGCCTTCCTCAAAGACACTCCTATTGACAGAGTCTATAATGTCCACATCAATATGAACTTGAAGAAGTTGCTGAGTATGCAAAATTGCAAGTGAGGATGGTGAGTCCTCAATGTCCATACTCCCTGAAGAACTCCTAGGTTTCGTGACTGGAATGACTTTCTCCCCCTTTTTGGTAGCATCACCCTCTTACATAGGTGAGCTAGGAGTTAGGTCAACCAGCTAAATTTTCCCTGAGATAAGATATCTCAAGTTGCTTATCATTGACCCTATTATGCAGGGTAGTCACCTGAGATTCAAGGTGACTAACCTTAGAGACTAAATAGGAGCATGTTTTTTTGACAGTTTTTGCACCTTTAGTCTCAGATTCCCCTCATCTTCATCAGAAGAATCATTGAGGGATGAGATGATTGGACCAAAGTCCTCTCTCTCACCACCAGCCTCAGGTTCTTGGCTGCTGGATTTTCTCTGCACATTGATAGCCTCAGTTTAAGTGTCAATGGGTTGAGTTGCCATGGTTGAGGTCTTAATCATGTAATCACTTGCAGAAGTTAGAGCCTCTTCCATATAGATATCCTGAACAGGTTCAGAACTATCCACCTCAGTGATGGGTGACTGATCTGGACTACACAAAGGAGACTCAGGAGTACTCATCTCTCTTTGAGTAGGGGAAGAGTAGAGACACTCATGGTACCCACTGAAACCTATGTCTTCATTAGTATAGAATGAGAGGTTCAAAATGGGTTGATTTAAGTCTAAAGGCTGGGGATGGTAACTGTCCCCTGAAGGTTGTTCACTTGAGTGTTGAGACTCAATGTGAGGGCTTAAGGCAGTTGGGCTTATGAGCTCATCAGGGTGAGCATGAGGAACCTCACCACTGATTCTTGAAGTGATGGGAGTGGTTTGCTCCTCAGTGGAAGTAGGAGCTCTAGTGTCCACTTCCTCCTGTATGGGTGAGTGTATGGGGGCCTGCATAGACTCAATAGCTTAAGCAGGGGTTTGTTTGGATTTTCTTTGGTAGGTGAGGGTAATTTGTGGTCTTTTTGGTGGTTGGGAGGTAGAAGGTGTGGGTTCAACACTAGCTTGTGTTGCTAGGTTGTCACCTTGAGCAATGAGCTCTAACATTTTTGGGGCAAGGACTGTTTCTACCCCTGAGAAGCCTGCACTAGGCTTCTTTATAATTTTAAAGATGACGGGCTTCATCTGTCCCAATTTAAGAATATTATATGTTTCCCTCAACTGTGAGCCCAGTTCACAGTTGAGAATGTGTTGAACATATCTGGGAAACATATAATACTTTAAGGAGTACAAGTTAGCAAGCAAATTGGTATAAACAAAGTGAGAGTACATGAACTTGATCCCTTGAACCATTCCATGTACTATGAACGAGAGATCCTCAGGAATCTGGTCCCACCTCCATGCTTGTTTGACAACCTGTTGGGTAACCTCATAAAGCAGGTAATTCCACTAGGATGAGACCTTCCCTTTCCTAAAGGTCTTTACAGAGAAATCTCCCTCATAGCCCATCTGCTCAAAGGAATGAATTACGGCTTCCTTTGGGAAGGACAACTCACCTTCTTCATCATCCAGCTACAAGTGAGTGTTGATGATGGCTGGAGTGATGAAGATTGTCCTACGTTGCACTGTGGCAGAAAGTGCCTTCTCCCCATCCATGATGACCTCTTGACAGGTCTTCCCAAATTCAAGCAGATGATCCTCATAGAGAGTTGGATCAATGGTAAGGGAGGTGAAGTAGTTGGATAGAGCTAAGAAACAGCAAATCTCTGAGAAACTTTCATCTTTCTCAGAGCTTAACAGAGCAACCTGGTTGTGTTGCCTGTGAAGTTGCATGGAGAAATCTGGGTTGTTTCTGTGGTTTACGTTGGCCATTTGAGAAGCTTAAGGGTGAAGGAAGATGAAGAACAAAGGTGGTTTGGGAGAATTTAGGTTTAAGGAATAGTGTAATTGAAGAAGATAGTGAAAGAGGGGGGAACCGTTGGGTATTTATGTGAAAAAATTTGAGACAAAGTTAATGAAAGAGGATAAACTTTGAAATCCGAATGTCGGTCCCATCTCTGAAAAGTAGTTTACTTTTGCCCAAAAAGTAGTTTTCTTGGAAGTCGAGAAATCTTCCGAAGGTTATTTGCTTCGGAAGTTCTGAAGAAAAAGCTTTCGAAGGCAAATTGGCTTCGGAAGATATTTCTAAGGTTTTGAGAATTTTTGCTTCCGAAGAGAATTTACACTCAGAGATTTTTATTCTAAGGAGAACAGAATCTTCCGAAGGTAAATTGCTTTCGGAAGAAAATTGTTCTTTGAAAACATATAGAGTTCTTAAGTTGATTTTAAGCTTCGGAAGATAATTCAGAAATTTCTTTCGAAGGTAAAATTACTGAAGTAGTTATTTGTTTACTAAGACATAAATTTCTTCCGAAGGTAATTTTAAATCTTCCGAAAAGAAAAGAGATCAAAATTTTCAATAATCTAAGAAATGTCTTTTGGAAAGATTTTCTTCCAAAGACAACATGGGCTTACGAAGGTGATAAAATAGACAACTTAGGACGCATAGGTTTTAGAAATAAATATGATTAAGTTTTAAGAAAAGCTATTCAAAGTTAATCATCCCAATAACTGATACAAGATATTTAAATCTCTGCTCATCAAAAGCTTTAGATAACAGATCAGCATATTGTTCATTTGTGTTAACTTTGACTAGTGTTGGAACCCTAGAAAGATTAGCATTTTAGTCTTAAGATTAGTTTTTGTCATAGTGTAGGGACTTATTATGTAAATATATGTTTCTTATTGCTTTCTTGTTATTAGTATAAATAGGATTGCTTGTTTTAGTGCAGGTTAAGACGTTTAGAAGACTTTTAGAGATATTTTGATATTTCTCTCAATTGTACTTTGTAATCCTACTAATATCAATAAGAAGGCTATGAATTTTTCTGATATTTGTTAGTTTTGATTACATTGTTCACATAATTGTCAATTGTTTGATAACAATCACAGATCGATCCATTTGAACCTATCAAATGGTATCAGAGCTTGGTTAAGTGATTTGAAGTTCAAAATCGACTTTTGAGCTCTTTTGAATCACTTGAATGTGTGATTTGATCGCGATTGTTCAATTAATTGATGATTTAGTTGTATTTCATCACTAGAAATATGAATTGAATCACAATTGAGTGAATTTACATCATCAAATTTGAATTTTTGTCAAATTTGTGTTCAAACTGTTCTTCGTAACTCGAACACTGAATTCGCCAAAATTGAGAATCAAAGTGTTGTTAATTGAAATAAGTGATGTTAAAGGTTTGATTATCGGTGTGTTAGTGACTTGATTGAAGAGTTTCAGATCATTTTATCAAGTTTTAAAAAGTTTGTTAAGATCTGGTTGTTACAAAGAAGATGAATTAGGCGTTTGAGGTGTTGAAATCATCTGAAAATTACCTAAGTGTTTAGGTGTATGAACACTATTCAGACGCTTTAACACTGTATAGGCATTTCATAGAGTTTGTTTTGACACTTTGTGGCGTTTAAGCACTGTTCAGACGTTTATTCAGAAATCTAAGTCTTAGGCGTTTTGGTACTATTCAGGCGCTTCAACACTGTTTGGGTGTTTTGATACTGTTAAGGCATTTCTACTCTTGAAAACTCAGAAGTTCACTAAGGCAATCCGTTAGGCGTTTCTAAGACAAGTTGGGCGTTTCTCTACTGTTTAGACATTTAACTACTGTGCAGGAGTTTCACAACTGTTCAGGAGCATCTAATTCAGACGTTTCACTTAACACGTAGAAAATTTTTTCAAAACCTAAAATCAAAATCTTTTCGATTCATTTCAAATTTAAAAAACAACAAAAATAGTATAAATACTTAAATTCAAATTTTAAAAAAAATGACAAAGTCTGAAGATTCAGAGAATAGAGTACCAAAGTTGAAGAACAGAGCTGACTTCAAGAATTAGACACTCAGGCTGAAACATCACTTAAACTCAATTGATACTGACTTATGGAAATCAATTGTGAAAGGACCTCATATCCCTGTTACTTCTGATGGTCCTGATGGCTTTGTATACACTAAAGATACTCAGGAGCCTTACCCAGAAGATGGATTAATAGGGGATGATCTGAAGAAAGTGAAGAATGATGTTAAAGCTTATTCTCTCATGTGTAAAGGATTATCTTTAGAAGTTCTATCAAGGCTTGAGAATTACCAAACTGGGTACACCTTATATAAAGCTTTGAAAGTTGTATGTGAAGGAGGAAAAGAGATTCAAGATCTCAAAAGACAGAAGTTGAAAAGACAACTTGAATTGTTCGAGCATATCTCTGGAGAAACTTTCAACCAGATGATGAAAAAATATGTGCAGCTTATCACATAAATGTCTACTTTAGGAATTAAAAATGATCTTAAAGACCTAAATGATAGACTATTAAATGCACTTCCATCATCTTGGAAACAAACAGTAACTTTGTTAAAACATACTAGAAAAGTTTCCCATGGATCTTGATCTGTTGATTGCAAAGATTGAGTCGGTGGAAATTGATGAAAGCTCAAGAAATAATGATAGAGCTGCAGCCATTTCTCAATACCAGTATGTTGCTTCTCCAGCAAATACTGTAGAGAATGCTTTTCTTGCTAAAGATGAAGCTACTACAGAATATGAGGGTGATCTGTTTGTAGGAGCAGGATTCTTTACTAGCACACCTGTCTATTCAACTCGGCCACAACCATAGTCTCCTCCAAAAGCTCAAACTGCTAAAACTCAAAATGAAACTCCATCTTCTAACTCTGCTAACCCTAGCAAAGTTAAAGATGTTATAAACATCCTTCTACATGATGAAGAGTCTAAATATGCATTTACAGCCTTTATGGCAAGTTTTGAAGCTTATCAGGGTAGTCATTTAACTCAGGTCGATCTGATTTTGAAGGATTTGTTCGAGATGGATCCAGATGATCTTGAAGAAATGGATCTTAACTGGCAAATTGTGATGATTGCTTACAGAACACAAAAGCACTCATATGTCAACATAAACTACAAGCCTAGTGCCAATAAAACAGTTGGCTTTAACAAGTCAAAGTCAAGGTGTTTTAACTGTAACAGCTATGGCTATTTTTCTAGAGAATGCAAAGCTCCAAGAGCTCAAGGAGGAAATGGTCAAAGTAGCTCTAACAATCAGAGATATCATCAACAGACTCAGAAGACATTTTTCAGAAACCTTATTAGAGTCTTCCAATGCCAGAACTGAAGGAAGAATCTAAAACCACTGAAGAATCAAAGAAACCACTTGTGTTCAGCATCAAGGATGGATATGAGGGGAGTTCTTATGGAGAACAATTCACTGAAGATCTTACTGCACGTCTAGCACTTGTTGCTGACATGGACGAAGATTGGTCTGAAGAAAATGATCAAAAAAGAGAAGGAGATTCGGATGATGAGGAAGATTATGACTGGAGTGACAAATCAGATCCAAAGGATTATTCTGAAGAAGTTGCTCTTATGGCACAGCCTGAACAACCCAAGGTTGTAAATTCGTCATCTGAAACTGACACTGAATCTTCAAACTCATATCTAGATATCCAGTGGAAGTGAGAGAAAAAATGTGCACTAAAGCATGTTTTGAACAGGTTGAACATTATAGAAATTACTCGTTCAAAATATGTGACAAATTGAAACAAGAAGAATTATTGCACAAGAAACTGAAAGATGATCATAAAATTGCTGATGATAAAATCATGTCACTTCAAGCAAGTTGGAATAAAACTTTAAAAGAACTTGTACTTTTGAAGAAACAACTTGAAGAAATGACAAAAAACACTTGAAACAGAAAAATTGACACATGTTTCAACTCAAGTTGATTTGGCTAAAGTAAAAAGCTCAAAGACCATAGTTGAGCAACTTGTAAATGAAAGAAAAGATAAAGATAAAACAAGATTAGGCTTTACACATGAACCTATGCCTGACTCAATCTCTAATACTTTACCTAAAAATTTCAATACTCATGATCATTCTCCAAAAAACAAAACCAAACTTAAGGAATTTCAAGAGTAGAAAAGAAATGTTAAATCTAATGTCGAGAGTGAAATTGAAAAGATAAATATTGAAATATTTGAAGAAAAAGATTCAAAGAAGATAAATAATGGTCATCCAATTAGAATCAAATCTTATGAACCTCGACTTAAGACAAAAAAGCTGCTTGTTCCAAAAGATGAATGCATCAGAGAGAAGTGTAAAATTGATCAAGAGATTGAAAGAACTAATGAGAACAATCTCAAAATGAAAGGAAAATGTCAAGAAGAGAAATCAAACACTTCATCTTCTAATGATATAAGCTCAAATGAGTTAACTCAAAATAAAGAATCTTCTCAAGATTCAATTAACTCACAAAACATTAAGAAGTCATCAAGAATCAAAGAAGAAGAAAACCAACTTCAAAAGCTAAACAGTCAGAACAAAACAGTAAATCAATTCAGATTAAACCTGTAAAGTTTGTGTTAGCAGGAACATTTGACATGAACACAATATCTGAAACAACATCAAAATCTAAGATCAAATCTAACTCTGATCTGAAAACAGGTTCAGGTCCGAAGACTTCCGCTGTGCATAAAAGATTTGAATCTAAAGAGTTAATGAATTTTGAACATGTTAAAAGGAAAAATCCTAAATATCAAAAGACCAAACTTACACAGACAAAACAAAAGTTTAATCAGTCTACTCCAAAAACTAAACAAGGGTCTAATGTGACATCTACTTCTATGGTTAAACAAATGTTGTTTCAAAAAGCACAAAAATACTGTGATATATGTGACATGTACAATCATAACACATCTGAGTGTTATTTTAACAAATATTGTCATATATGTGATATGACAAATCATAACACAACTGATTGTTATTTTAACAAATACTGTGCATTGTGTGATGAAAGGAATCATAAAACAAAGGATTGCTAGTTCAAAAAGAACTCACCTAGAAAAGATTTTGATAATCAAGGATATGCTAATCCAACTTTTCAAAGAAATTATTATAATGGATTTAAAAATCTAACTAAAACACCTTCTCTGGGTTTGAAATCTTTTCGAAGAATAAATTCTGATTAAGATAATAAGTATAAAGTCAGATCACAACAGTATAATCAAGAACCTTTTGTTCCACGTTCAGTGAGAATGAAATATGAAACATATAATAAGAAAAATGTTTATAATGTTTCAAACAATGCTTTAAAATCTCTTGATGATGATCTTGAGAATAGATTTAATATTTTGAAATTTAAACAAAGAAGAGACAGTCAAAATGTGTCTCAAAGAGGATTTGAAAATCATAAATCTCAAAACAAACCTGACATAAACAAACACCATTACAAATAGTTTACCATCATAGATAAATTTGGAAAGCCCAAGACCATTTCGGCTTGGGTTACTAACTGTGTTTAAATATTCTGAATGCATGTACGCCCACGGAGACCCGTAAGTCTGTTGACAGTGGGTGTAGCCGGCACATGACAGGAAATCAAGCATTGCTTCAAGATTTTAAGCTGAAAGATGGTACACATGTGGCATTTGTTGGAGATTCAGGAGGAAAGATAACTGGTGAAGGAACAGTATCTAACGGAATAATAAGTTTTGAAAAAGTCAACTTTTGTGAACAATTGAATTTCAATCTTTTGAGTGTTTCACAAATATGTGATAAATTGTACTCTACGTTATATGATGATTCTTTTGTTATATCTTAAAGCCAGGATTTCAGATAAGCAAAGAGTGGGTGGTTGTCAAAGCTGTTCGTGATAGAGATGTCTACAAACTAGACATGTCTCAAGTTGATCCATCAACAGAAACAACCTGTCTCATTGCTCGTGCATCAAATGATGAAAGTCATCTTTGGCATAGACGTCTCGGTCATTCAATCTTCAAGAACATGAACAAGCTCACAGCAGGAAATCAAGTTATTGGTATTCCTTTAAAGAAGTTTGCAACATCAGACCTCTGCAAAGCCTGTCTGAAGGGAAAACAACATAGAGCGTCTTATAAGACCAAACAGATGAACTCAAACTCAAAACCTTTACAAATGTTACATATGGATCTATTTGGTATTATAAACATACAAAGTATCAGGAAGAAATCGTTCTGTTTAGTCATCATTGATGATTATACATGATTTTCCTGGGTTTTCTTTCTTCATGCCAAATATGAAAAATCTGATCTTTTAAAAGAGTTCATCATTAAACTAGAAAACCAATTAGATCAAAAAGTGAAAATAATCAGAAGTGATAATGGAAAAGAATTTAAAAAGCTAATATTGACAGTTTTTGTGCCGGCAAAGAAATAGCTCATCAGCTCAGTGCTCCTCGAACTCCACAACAAAACGGAGTTGCAGAAAGGAAGAACAGAACTTTGATTGAAACAGCTCGTGCAATGTTAGCTGATGCAATGATTCCTATCACATTCTGGGATGAAGTAATATCAACTGTCTGTTTTATTCAAAATCGTACTCTGTTGGTTAAGGAGAAACAAAAAACTCTGTTGGACCAAAAGAACCAATGAGTCTGATCAGAAAAACCTCTAAGTCCCACAGACATTACAACTGCTAAAGAAGATCACAACAGCTGAAGACATCAGCTGATTACAAAGGTCTGAAGACAAAGTCTGAAGGTGAAGTACTAAAGACAAAGACTGAAGACCAGAGTGATCAGTAGTTGTCACAACAGCTGAAGTTGTTAACTTCAGTAGTTGTGATGGATTTACTTTTCAGTACTTGTAATTTTACCTTTCAGTAGTTTATCATTTCAGTAGTTTTAAGTCAGTAGTTTTATGTATTTGTACTTAGCATTCTCTGAGATGTGATCAGTTGTTGAGAACATTTCAGTAGTTTGCTTATTTCAGTTGTTTTGTAAATTCTGTTAGATGTCACTATCAAGTGACATTAGAAGACGTCACATTCCTCTATATAAGGGATTTTGACCTAGCTGTATCAGAACCGAAGCATTACGCGTGAATGAAAACATTCCTTTAACAGAAATATTCTCTCTATAATTGTGATTGAGTATTTGCATATTCATTACTTACTTTTCTTGCTTGAATTCGATCTTATTTCGTGATATTCCGTTGCATAATTCAAATCTAATTGATCCGATCCTATCAAATGGTATCAGAGCAAGGTTAATCATTGATCGATCTAACAATTGATCATTGAAACTGCTCTTTTGATAGCGAAGGTTGATTGAATTAGCATTTTTGCATGAATTGATTATAGAGATTGATTTTTTGTTGCTTCCGGTTAATTAATTGAGATTCTACTTGTGTTTTCAAATTGTGTTGTTGAGTTTTCAAACTAGACCGATTTTAATCTCATTGAATTCGATTGCATTAGTGAAAATGACTACTTCAATGAATGATCTTCACAATACTGGCTCCTCAACTAAGCCTCCAATGCTTGTTAGGAGTGAGTATAACATATGGCAACGCCGAATGTTCCATCACCTGTCTGTTAACAGTTCAGGTTGTTGGAAGTCTGTGGTTCATGGACTATACAAGCCTATGGTGAGTAATCCTGAAACCAATGAGATGGTTCCTAAAAAGAAGGAACAATATTCTGATGAGGATTTAAAACTGTTTGAGATTGATGCTAAAGCCCAAGGAATTCTGGCCATGGCACTGCCTAATGAAATCTATTATGGGCTTATGCATCATGAAACTACCTATGATCTCTGGGTTGCTCTGAAGGAACAATTTGGAGGAACTGATGAGGTTTTAGCAAACAACAGAAATCCTTGCCCAGCAATATGAGACATTCTCTCATAGGAAGGGTGAGACATTGACTCAACAGTTTGAGCGGTTTTCATGTTTGATCTCTGAGCTTAAAATGGTTCAACATGAATACACAAACAGCCAGATGAATAACAGATTCCTCAGATCCCTGCCTGAGAGATGGGACACTTACACCATTGTCCTACGCTCTAGTGCAAATCTTGATACTCTATCTCTCACCCAACTTCATGGGAAACTCTTAACATTTGAGAGAGAGATAGAATAGAAAAGGAAACTATCTTCATCTGGAAAGCTCACTGATGACTTTGTACCGGGTAACACTACTCTGGTTGGTCATGAGTCTGAATATGCTTCATCTGAAAGTTCATATGATGAGCATATTGATTTCTCTTCAAACAGTGGAAATCATGCTTTTGTTGGAGTTGAGGGAAACTCAGGTTTTAATATTGATAATTTGTGTTTTATGATGGATAATTTGAAAGGAATTGCTGATGATGATCTGGAAGAGATGGATATTCTGAGCCAAATGGCATTGATCAATATCAGATCTCAATAGTTTTATAAAAGAACACGTAGAAAATTCCCTGGTCTCTCTGGCAAAACCAAGGTTGGTTTTGACAAGAGTAAGTTGAGATGTCACAAGTGCCACAGACTTGGACATTTTGCTAGAGAGTGTAGATCATCTGGATCTAACTCATCGGCACCCTTTGTGACTTTTCCAAGCAATAGCTCACAATCCAAAGGGCAACATTCTACCAGTTCTGATCATCATTCACAACATCAATCATCTCCTGCATACTTTGTCCCTCAAAGCCCCATGCCATATCCTTATCCATGTTTTTACATGCCTCAGTCTGGTCAAGTTTCTGTACCCATGGCTCAACAACCACAGGCTCTACCTGATCCTCAGCCATCTCAAACAAATCAGCAATCTCAATCTCAATCTCATCAGAGCTTTTTCACCCCTGAGGTTGTTGACTGGAGCAGCCTACCAGATGATGTTTCTGGTTATTCTTAGCAATTTGCTGGTGCTAGTCAACATGGTGGTGAAAACCCTTTTGGAAATCTTGCTTTAATGGCCCTGGAATCTACTGATGAAAATCCTTCATCATCACAGGTACCACAGGTATCTTCTGAGGCTAAGGCCAAGTTATGTTCTGAATCATGCATAGCTGCTTTTGTTTCTATTAGGGAAGCAAATGTAACTTTAATTAATCAAAACCTTGACCTAGAAAAAGCAATTTCCAAAAGAAAAGCTGAGTTTGAGTCTGTTTTAAAAGAGAAGGAGGAGGAGATTTATAAACTTAAGTGTCAAATTACTGATAAAAAAGCAAAGGTAGAGGTCATTCTAGAAAATCACAAGAATCTCAAAGAAACACTTGCAGCTACCCAAGTTGATTGTGAACGCTGGGTAACATCATGCAAGGGATTTGAAATGCTTCTCAGTAAGCAAACTGCTTCCAATGTGAAGTTTGGGATTGGGTATAATCATACCATACCTTCCACAGAATTTACTCCCAAGTTAGAAGTACAATCTGAGGTTGAGTGTCATTCAAAATCTAAGGATGAAGATAGTGTGTGTACCTCAGTTAATCAAATAACTGATGGTCCCACTGCTTTGAAACACTTGATTAAGAAGAGGCTGAGAAATTCAGGTGTAGTTCCACAAGGTACTCAAAGTACTGAAGGGCAAAACACAACACCTGAAGAGCATTTCTAATCAGAGGAAATCAAGCATTCCTTGACAACTGCTGAAGAATCTATCAGGATTCTAAAAAATACTGATAGAAAACCACTGAAGAAGAAATATTCAGTTGTTGAAAATCCTTCAGTACTTCCCAAAAGTACTGAAAGGAAGAAAGTACTGAAGAACAAAGCTTCAGTAGTTTCATCAACTTCAGCAGTTGATCAAGAAAAGATGAAAAGAAAGCCATGTGAAATATGTAGTTTGTTCAATCATCTGACTGATGAATGCTGGTATAACAAGGGTTTAAAGTTCAATAAAGAGAAAATCATTAAGAAGGAAATGCATAAAATGAAAAATGAATTTCAAACCAAGTTTGTACCACACTCATCTCATTCTGATAAACCTAAGCTTTCTCAAAAAGTCACAAAGAAGGAAGGGGTTTGTCAAACAACAGCTGAAAATATTCCTCGGGGAATATTAAAAACTCAGACTAAGTCTGTGTCCTTTCAAAAGAAGGATGTAGTGAATCACAAGAACAAATCATCTACAAGTACTGATGTGTCAACTGAGTTGAAAACTCTAACAACCAATCAGACACAACTTGTGATGATGGTTCAACATCTATTGGGGAGAGTTAACCAATTAGATGTTTCTGTGATTAAACCACTGAAAAGGACACCTAAGCCAAAATCCAAGGAATCCTTTTCAGCACCATCTACATCTTCAAAAGCTGTTAATCATGCACAACCTGTTAGTTTAACATCTGTTGATGAAAACAGACCCAAAACCAAAAAGGTTTGGGTCCCAAAGGCTAACTTATGTTTGTGATAAATGCAGGGTTCTTCAACATGCCAAAGAAGCATCTGGAATGTGGACAGTGGAGGATCCATGCATATGACAGGGAGCAGCTCTCTTCTTCATGACTATTCCCAAAGGAAGAAAGGATTTGTTTCTTTTGGAAATGATGCCAAGGGTTACATCATTGGGAAAGGTTTTGTTTCAAATGGAGAGATAAGATTTGATGATGTTAACCATGTGGAGAACCTCAAATACAATCTTTTGAGTGTCAGTCAAATGTGTGATAAAGGGCATGTTTCACTTTTCACAAGTCAAAACTGTAGGATTCTGCCTTCCAAAGTTTTGCACAAAATTGACAATATATTGGATGAGTATACTCTCCTGAAGGCCAACAGGATTGGAAGAGTATATGCTTTAGATCTATTAAAGAAAATTGATCTAAAAGGCCATCAATGTCTGTTCTCCAAAGCCTCTCCTCAAGAATCTGAACTATGGCATAGAAGGCTTGGTCATGTGAATCTTAAGAACATGAATCAGCTCATTCATCATGGTTTAGTGAGAGGTATGCCATTGAAGGAGTTCAAGTGTGATGATAACTGCCCAACTTGCTTAAAAGGAAAGCAACACAAAGCTTCAATCCCTCCTATAAAAGAACCAAAGTCCACTGCCAGCTTGCAATTACTGCATATGGATCTCTTTGGTCCTGTGAGAGTAATGAGCATGGCAAAGAAAAAGTACTATCTGGTAATTGTGGATGATTATTTCAAATATGTATGGACTTTCTTCTTGCATTCCAAGGATGAGGCTGCTCAAAGTATTATCTATTTTGTGTTACATGTGGAAAAGCAATATTCACTTCCAGTCAAATGTGTGAGAAGTGATAATGGGACAGAGTTTAGGAATCACACTCTTGATGAATTCTATTTGTCTAAGGGAATCAAAACACAATATAGTATTCAAAGAACTCCAGAGCAAAATGGAGTGGTGGAGAGAAAGAACAGGACCCTTATTGAAGCCGCAAGGACAATGTTGGCTGACTCAGGTCTGCCACTGACCTTTTGGGCTGAAGCTGTCAACACAGCTTGCTACGTTCAGAATAGAGTATTAGTGAATCAGAGGTTGATGAAGACTCCTTATGAGCTCTTACATCATTTGGCTCCTTTGATTTCATTCGTTAGAGCATTTTGGTGTCCATGTTATATTCTTAACACAAAGAATATACTTCAGAAATTTGAATCTAAGGTGGATGCAGGGTATTTTGTTGGGTATTCATCTACTTGCAAGGCATACAGAGTTTTCAATTGCAGAACAAAGATTGTTGAAGAGACTTTGCATGTCAAGTTTAATGAATCTCCAAAAGACAAGATTCCTCAAAACCCTGTTGAGATGTTTGACTTGGACATACTGCAATATGTTCCATATCAGCCTCCACCTGTTGTTGTTTCTGAAGCTCCATCCTCTCCATCTGATGATACAAATGCAAGTTGTAGTGATCAACTGCCTGTTTCTACTACACTTGTTGTTCCTGTAGCCTGAGCAGCTCCATCCACAACAAATGCTGATGAAATCTCTGAATCCTCTACTTCATTTGAACTGCCATCTCAGTCCAGGTTTCAAGAGTCTGAATCAACATCTGTTGCTGCTGAATCTCCTACAAACACTTGCACAGATATTATTGCATATCAAGAATTGAAGAATCATCCCATGTCCCAGATCATTGGTGATATTAATGCTGGTGTTTCAACAAGAAATCAATTGTCCAATTTCTATCTCTATGATCTCTTCATCAGTCAGCAAGAGCCAAAGAATTATCATGTGGCCTTAAGGGACAATGGATGGGTTGAAGCCATGCAGCTTGAGCTTTTTCAATTTCAAAAACAGCAAGTGTGGGAACTGGTTCCTCTACCCCAAGGTAAGTGTGCAATAGGCACTAAATGGGTGTTTCGGAATAAAACTGATGAAAAAGGCCAAATTGTCAAGAACAAGGCCAGACTGGTTGTACAGGGGTTTTCACAAGAAGAAGGTATTGATTATGATGAAACCTTTGCCCCTGTAGCCAGACTGGAGGCAATTAGATTGTTTTTAGCTTATGCTGCTTTTCATAATCTTAAAGTTTTTCAAATGGATGTCTAAAGTGCATTTTTATATGGTAAAATAAAAGAAGAGGTTTATGTGTGTCAACCACCAGGTTTTGAAGATCATAAACACCTTGATTGGGTGTATAAGCTTGATAAGGCTCTTTATGGGTTGAAACAAGCACCCAGAGCCTGGTATGAAACACTATCTAACTTTCTTCTTCAAAATAATTTCACTAGAGGCTCCATAGATAAAACTTTGTTTATAAAGAAAGCAGGCATGCATAAGCTCCTTGTTCATATTTATGTTGATGATATTATTTTTGCATCATCTGATCCACAGTTGTGTGATGCATTTATAAAATTGATGCAACAAAAGTTTGAAATGAGTGCAATGGGAGAATTACAATTCTTTCTGGGTTTGAAAATCAACCAACTGACTGATGGAACTTTCATTCATCAGTCAAAATACATAAAAGATTTGTTAACCAAGTTTGATTTACAAAACTGTAAACCCTGTTCTACTCCCATGTGCAGCACCATACAACTGGATGCTGATCAAAAAGGTAAAGCAGTTGATGAAACTCTTTACAGATGTATGATTGGTTCCTTGATGTACCTAACAGCTTCTAGACCAGATATTATGTTTGCAACTTGTGTCTGTGCTAGATTTCAGGCTGCTCCTAAGGATTCCCATATGATTGCAGTCAAGAGGATCTTTAGATATTTGCAAGGAACTAAATCTCTAGGACTTTGGTATTCCACTGGGCACTCTTGCAAATTGGTTGCTTTCTCTGATAGTGACTATGCAGGGTGTAAGTTAACCAGAAAATCAACTTCTGGTGGATGCCAATTTCTGGGCAACTGTTTGGTTTCTTGGCAGAGTCAGAAACAAACTTCAGTTGCTACATCCACAGCTGAAGCAGAGTATATTGCAGCAGCAAGTTGTACATCTCAGGTACTCTGGCTTCAAAATCAGTTATTGGATTATGACATTACAGAGACTAAGACTCCATTATTAATGGATAGTTCTTCAGCTCTTTGTATTGTTAAGAATCCTGTCCAGCATTCTAGGACCAAACATATTGAGATCAGACATCATTTCATCAGGGATTGCTATGAAAAAGGTCTGATTGATCCAAAGTTTGTGCCTAGTGCTGATCAGCTTGCAGATATATTTACTAAGCCTTTGGATAGTGCAACTTTTCATAATCTTGTACTCAGGCTTGGTATGCTGCAACTTGAATAATTTGACAACTACTGATGCTCTTAGTCAATAAATACTGATGAGCATTAGTATACTTTTGTCAAAAATAAGTGCTGATAAGTCATTTAATCTTCAGTAGTTTTACAACTACTAACGACTAAAATTACTTAAAAGTACTGAAGTACTTCATTTGTTAGAAAGTACTGATGTGGTTAAAACTACTAATGTCTTTTATAATAAATAAGTACTGATGACCAATGAAACATCTGAAAATCAGATGATCTGATGAGTAAGTGTTAAGGTCATTGAAACAGCTGAACTTTGTGAATTGACGACAACTACTGTTTCATTTCCAAACAACTGAAGTCAAAACCAAGTCTTCAGTAGTTTTACAACTACTGATGACCAACACCAAGTCTTCAGTTGTTTACAACATCTCAAAGTTAAAACCATGTCTTCAGTTGTTTTCTAACACCTGAAGACTAACACCAACACTTTCAGTTGTTTTCTCTCAAAATCTAAATTTTTCTGATATTATCTTTTTGGAATTGAAAGATTTGGCAATGAAACCTGTGGCAAATAGATGGATATTATATCCAAGGTTTCTTATGGCTATAATTTTAAATCAATTAAAATCTGATGGCCTTGTTGGCCTTGGAGTCCCTGCTCTGCTGGTTTTGCCAGAGGTATACTCCAGGCACAACTCAAACCCACAACTCAAAGAGGCTGCCAAACTGCTCAAACCCAAGCAGAGGGAACCCACAGCCTCCACCTCCAAATCTAAATTCCCCTCCAAACCAAAACCAAAGAAAACCAAAAAGGCTACTCAGGGACTTGATTCCCCTGATGATGCCCCTGCAGCACAAACGTAGGATGAGACTACAAGCCTTAATCCCCTTGTAGTTTCAATGACTCCACCAGCTGAAACCGCTCAGGTATCCTCTCAACAGGATCCTGATGCAACCAACATTGGGGAAACCACATTACTGGAATCTATCTCACTTGAGAAGATTGCCATTGAAGAGCACCACTCTCCCCAGGTGCAAACCTTTTCACCCCCATCTCCCACTGCTACCACCCCTACAAGCCCAACTGTAGTCATTGCACAAGTGCTGACTCAGCTACATTCCTCTACACCTCCCCAGAAACCTGTTGCTACTGGGAAAACCTCAACAGCTAAGGGAGAGGACCAAAATGTAGTTGATAACCAACAGCATAGGGATTCTAAAGTTTAATCTCCTAGTGTAGATGTGGATACTAGAACATCTGGTGAGGCTACCTCTTCCCCTGTTTCAACACATGAACAGGATGAAGCAGGTATCATCTCTAAGACCTCACCAGAGGCAACTGCCAATGAAGGACTTGCTCCTGAGGCAGGAATTACCCAGTTCCAAGACAAAGGGGCACATGTGATTACTGATTTACACTCAGCACATTTTCATCCTGATTCACTCAGGAGGTCAGGTGATTCAGCTTATACTGATGATGACCTGGGCTTTTTCTTTGAAGTCTTAGCCCAAAACACCATTCTTGAGACTGAGGTCTGTAGATTAAAAGAACTACTTACCAACATGTCTCAGGAATCAAGTCCATCTGCCCCAATAAACCCACAGATGGCAGCTTCTGTTGAAGCTTTACCAAACACTGAGCCACTCCAATCAACTAAGCCACCAACCTCTATTTCAGGCACCATTTCTCAGGGAGAGAACCCCTCTGAGCAAATGGCTGCTGTTTTCAAATCTTCCTTACCTCTTATCACCCCATCATCACATCTATTGTCCATCAAACAATTGATGAGAGGATCTCCTCAGATCTTAAATCCCTTGTGACTGATGCTGTGTCAAAGCACCTTTCTGACATTCAAACCCCTGAACCCAATGCAACCAAAAAGGGGGAGTCTAAGTCAGTAAAGGATGATAAAAGGAAAAGAGTTGAAGAGGAAGAAACTAAGGAGGAGAATAAAGGCAAAGAGATCATCACATACAAAAGAACGAAGAGTGTTGGTGAACAAACTGAGGATGAGAAGAGGTTGGATGAGATGATCAAAGAAGCTGATGACCAACATAGCAGATCCATGGACAGGATCATTGATCAGCTCTTCAGGCAAGGATTTGATACTGCCAAACTTGATTCAGAGATCAGAAGACTTGAGATTCAGGAGATTGAGAATCGATGGGCAAGCTGCAATGAAAAAGAAAGAGAGAGATTAGAGGCTATGATCAGATTGCTCTCTAAACACTTAGGAAGACCTATCATTGAGATCAAGTCATGGTCCAGAGATAGCATTTTGGAGATAACCACCAAAATATGCTCATCTGAAAGCTTCAACAAAGGCTTAATCACTGAAGCTCTGGATGAAGCTGGTGCTGGGAAGAGAACTGATATGGCCAAGTTATCCAAAGCCACCCTCACCAACAAAATGATAGAGCAGCCCTTAAAATCTCCTTTACCAAAACAACCTTCAAAGCCAATCTCACAACCAAAACAACCAATCTCAAAACCTTCAAAACAACCAACCTCTCAACCTCCAAAACAATCAACCTCACAACCCTCTAAACCAACCCCTTTACCTAAGAAACACATTCAAGATTCCACCAGTGATGCACACAAAAGAAAAAGAAGGCTGCTGAGGATGGAAGAAGAAGAAGAAGAGGATGAAGAAGATAATCTGCCAATATCTGTTATTCTTGAAAGGAAGAAACTTAAGCCTAGGAGTCAATCACAAACAATAACTCCTGAAACTCAAAGGCAAATGGTTAAGGTCAAAATTGAAGAAGAAGAACAGCAGAAGCAGCATGATGAGCAATTCCTTAGAATGGTTGACAAGGACTTCCCTCAGTCCTCATCCATTCAAGCAATGAAGAAGCAAGCTCAGAGGCTGTATACTCTTAGACATACCTTCCAACATCAAAAAGAAAGAGTGAGGATTTGGCCAGATCCCAGGGTAAGTTCCAGAATTCACAAGAAAAACTTACCAAGTAGATATCATGGCCAAGTAAGAAAGACTTTGAATGCTGCAATTATGTTGGCCATGGTAGTCTCACCGTGGGAAATCATTGAAGAATTCAAGAGAGCTCACACCTCCAAATCAACCCCTATGTCTATTCTTGAGAACAAAATGATCAAGAAGGGGTTGTTGTACAAAAGACTTGAAGATCTTCAAAAGAGTGAACTCCAGTTGCTGCTTGAAGGCTCTTATCCAGATGAGATTGCATACAGAGAGATCACAACTGTTGAGTTGAAGAATGGGAAGACAGTGAGGTATCTGTCTGAATACTATGGGCCTGAGTTCTTTGAGGGAGAAGCAGAAGAACTCACCAAGGAGGAACAAGTTGTTCTCCTTGAGGCCTATGCAAGGGAGTCTTACAGACTCATCAATGGGAAATAGGTTTCATGGTTGGGACAAGACTCTGTGTCCAGTTTCCCCAAGACAGAGTTCCCTTCCATACTTAGCCAATCAAAAGATTAGAAACCTTTTCCAGGCCTATGCTTATCTGTCTACCTCTAAAGCTGATCAAGAGAGTATTTTTGCCAAAGAATAAGTGGGATCATCAATAAAGTTAGAGGTTTTGGCTGCATTGGTTCAGGGGGAGTTTGTTGGACCAAAAGAACCAATGAGCCTGATCAGAAAAACCTTTAAGTCCCACAGACATTACAACTGCTGAAGAAGATCACAACAGCTGAAGACATCAGCTGATTACAAAGGTCTGAAGACAAAGTCTGAAGGTGAAGTACTGAAGACAAAGACTGAAGACCAGAGTGATCAGTAGTTGTCACAACTGCTGAAGTTGTTAACTTCAGTAGTTGTGATGGATTTACTTTTCAGTGCTTGTAATTTTACCTTTCAGTAGTTTATCATTTCAGTAGTTTTAAGTCAGTAGTTTTATGTATTTGTACTTAGCATTCTCTGAGATGTGATCAGTTGTTGAGAACATTTCAGTAGTTTGCTTATTTCAGTTGTTTTGTAAATTCTGTTAGATGTCACTATCAAGTGACATCAGCAGACGTCACATTCCTCTATATAAGGGATGTTGACCTAGCTGTATCAGAACCGAAGCATTACGCGTGAATGAAAACATTCCTTTAACAGAAATATTCTCTCTATAATTGTGATTGAGTATTTGCATATTCATTACTTACTTTTCTTGCTTGAATTGGATCTTATTTCGTGATATTCCGCTGCATAATTCAAATCTAATTGATCCGATCCTATCAAACTCCTTATGAGTTAATGTTTGGCAAGAAACCAAATATTAATTTTCTTAAATGTTTTGGATGTCCTATGTTGATTTTAAATTCAAATGACCATCTAGGCAAATTTGATTCAAAGTCTGATGATGGATTATTTTTTAGATATTCGTCCGCTTCAAAAGCGTATAGAGTTTATAACTCTAAGACAAATGTTATCATTGAAATGTTCAATGTTAAATTCCTTGAAAACTCTTTTCCATCAATTGCAAATGGCCCAAAATGGTTATTTGATTAAGATTCATTAACAAATTCATTTAATTCTAATTTGTTTGAATCTTCATGTGTCAACAGAAAACAAACAGGAGATCTTGGAAGCTTCAGTGACAATTCTGATTCTGATGACATGGATGATACACACTCAGATTATCCATTTTTCTCTTTTGTAAGAGATCCTCTATTCTCTACAGCAAACAATGAGCATCAACAAGTTCCGGCAGATTCTGATGTTTCTCGTTCTATTCCTAATGATGGACCAGAAATTCACCATCTTGAGTCTGGAACTTCATATGTATCCGGCGATATAGATGTGAATGACAAATTTGATTACTTTGTCAATTCTCTATCTCAAGTTCCAAATTTCATTCCAAATTCCTCAAACTTGCTACCTCAGCTCTCCGACTTGAACCAAACCAATCTAGAGGTGAATGTTCAACAAGACGAGATTCCAACTACTCGTATTCACAAAAAACATCTAATCTCACAGATTATCGGTCCTTTGAATAAGAGAACAACGAGAAATCATATAAAGCAAACAAATATTTGCTTATACTCATGTTTTCTTTCTCAAATTGTCCCTAAAAACATCACTGAAGTTTTAAAGGACAATAGTTGGATAGAAGCTATGCAAGAAGAGTTACTTCAATTCCGTAAACAAGAAGTGTGGAATTTGGTGGATTTACCTGAAGGAGAGAATGCGATTGGCACAAAATGGTTATTCAAAAACAAATCAGATGACAGAGGAATAATTTTTCGAAACAAAGCTCGATTAGTAGCTCAAGGATACACTCAGGAGGAAGGAATAGATTATGACGAAGTATTTGCTCCAAGACTAGAAGCAATTCGGGTCTTTCTAGCATATGCTTCCTATATGAAATTCAAAGTGTATCAAATGGATGTTAAGGGCGCATTTTTGTATGGTCCGATCACCGATGATGTGTATATTAAGCAACCTCAAGGTTTTGTAGATGCTGAATTTCCTCATCGTGTGTACAAGCTTAGCAAAGCTCTATATGGTTTACATCAAGCTCCAAGAATCTGGTATGACACATTGTCACAGCACTTGATCCAACATGGATATACACGAGGAAAGATTGATCCTACTTTATTCATCAAGAGGGATGCATCTGATCTTCTTTGTGTACAAGTGTATGTAGATGATATCACTTTTGGATATACCAGTCAAAAACTATGCTCAGAATTTGAGGAAATCATGAAATCGCGTTTCCATATGAGTTATATGGGAGAAATCAATTTCTTTCTTGGATTGCAAGTTACACAATCTGCAGATGGTATTTTCATCAATCAAGAGAAGTTTGTTGATAAACTATTGAAGAAATTCAAGCTGCAAGATTGTCAATCCATCAGAACTCCAACTGACATAAACACCAAGATTGATCCTGATCCAAAAGGAAAATGAACAGACCAAACATTATACAGATCTATGATTGGTTCTTTGATGTATCTAACTGCATCTAGACCTGATATAATGTATGTTGTTTGTGTCTGTGCCAGGTATCAATCAGACCCGAAGGAATCTCATCTAATTGATGTCAAACACATATTCTGATATCTCAAAGAAAAACCAGCTCTAGGGTTATGGTATCCTTATGAAAGAAATTTCGAGTTACATGGATATACTGACAGTGATTATGGGGGATGTAGTCAAGATAGAAAATCTACTACGGGTGGTTGTCAGTTTTTGGGTCCCGGATTAGTCTCATGGCAATGTAAGAAACAGACAAACGTCTCAGTATCAACTGCAAAAGCTGAGTACATTGCTGCTTCAGCAGGATGGTCTCAAATCCTTTGGTTAAAAAATCAACTACTGGATTACAGGTTCAATTTTCTTAAAGCTCCTATTTACATTGATAACACTGCTGCTATGTTTATAACAGCTAATCCTATTCAACATTCAAAAACAAAACATATCAAAATTCGATATCATTTTCTCAGAGATAACTCTGAAAAAGGTTTAATCATTTGGATTCAAATTTCAACTGACAAACAATTAGCTGACCTGTTTACTAAATCTTTTCTACCAGGAAGGTTGAGTATCTGGTTGAATCTATTGGACTTATTAATCATGTTGAAAAATGATTTTGTTTCATCAAAATGATAATAACCCTCCCACCTATTCTAAACTTCAAACAAAAAATGGAAATCTTCATAATTGACTGCCTGATTGTATATTATATGTGTGTGTGCTAAATGAAAAAGCAAGTACAACATTAGAATCTTATAAAAAGAAAAATACAAAAATATTAGTTTAGCTATTTCTTTATTTACGATTGCATCCACCTTTGCAACATGTGAGCAATGATAGTACATCAGATATAATATGTTGCATACTTCACTTAATAATAAAGATTGACATGATCAGATATGATGTGCTGGTATAGTCATGCAATATTGAAAAAGTAGATTCTTGTGATTTAACTAAATCATTATGCATTGTGGGTATTCATCTTAGGTCTTATGAGTGGTATTAACTTTTATGATTGATTGCTTGTCAAGTCACAAACTCACACCTGATGGTGATAAAAATAACCATGAGATCTGTTTACTGCATCTGTTCACTTCTCTGTTATGAGTCAACATAGACCTGAAGTGACGAGGTATCCTCTGTTGTAAGTGATTACAGACCTGGATATTTACACTTGATGCAAAAGATACCAATGTGCACAATCCTTTCAAAAGTCCAAAATGAATGTCCTCTGATTCTTATGAATCATATATATCCAATTCTTTATGAAACGGATTCTGGAATTACCTAATGGCTTGTCCATGGTGGTTTTCTCAGAGATTATCAAATGGTTTTACCATAATGATTCTCTCATTGACCTAAACATGAGATTTGGTTATTCATATATGACAGGTAATTAAGCTGAGAAAAAGTGTTTGCTTGAATACCTTGAAGAGGGTTGGACTCTCTTAGTCTAAGTGTGGGGTTCATAATGTCATATCTAATAGAACTTTAATAATCCAAGAATTGAGAAAGTAAGTGTGCTGATACTTTTACCAATAGTACTTATTATCTGTCCTTAGATCTTGTGTCTCCTTTGCTGCAATATTGCTAACCTGGAACACACTTGATCAGGATTTAATCAATGTTCATGACTATTCATCATTTTTTTACTTTAATGTGCTGATTATTCTCTGGTATGAGCTCACTGTAGCATATAATTCTATGTACATCTAGTAGTATTTTTCTGATTCTGCTTTATTTTCAATTTTTGCATGTTTATGTGTGCAGGCATATCAATAATGATTGTTTTTTTCAATTTTCACACATATAAACTTCTAAGTTTGTCAACTTAAAAGTTTAGGGGAAGAAAATTTTTGAAAAAAAGAAAATCAAAATACAAGTTGAGAAGGATGAGGCAAAAATTATTCAAGTAGTATGTGTTTGATATATCTTCAAATGAACCAAAAATAATAATTTTCCAAATTGTCTATTTTTTGGAAAAGTTTCTTGCAAAGAATTGAGAATGTTTGATATTTTATGAAAATTTTCAGACTAAAATGACGGGAAATTAATTATAATAAATTTGGTCAAAAATCAAAAGTTGGTCAAAAAGGTCAAAGTTTTGGTCAAAAAGTCAAAGTTTTGATCAAACAGTCAAAGTCTAAGGCTTTAAGTCAATGTTTGACCAAATGTTGAAAATTTCTATAAAGAACAGTGAAATTGATCAAAAGTCTAGTTTGAATGAAATTTATGAAAATTAGACAAGTGTTAGACATATGGATGTCTCATGTGCCTAAACAGTGACCATAAGTCTAAGTTTAGAAGAATGATGAAATTTCAGTTTTATGATAAGTGTTGGACGTTTTGAGTCATCCTCATGCGTCAAAACAGTAATTATAAGTCTAAATTTTGTGGTTAAGTGTTGGGCGTTTTGTACAAGCTCATGCGCCTAAACAGTACTAGACATCTTATTAAAATTAAAACAAGTGTTAGGCGTTTCATTCTAGGTCATGAGCCTGAACAGTGCTCATGCGCCTGAATAGTGCTCATGCGTCTAGATTCAAAATCAAAATTTGACCAATTACAACTCATGCGTCTAGATTCATTCTAGGCTCTTGATTGTGAGATCTTACCATCCTAATCAACCAGTTTTTCACTCCTCCTTATACCTCACTCAAAATGGCCCTCAACAAATCTGAAGATGAGATGGGAACGATGACCAAAGCTCCCATCATCGCCCTTGAAAACTTCAGGTCTTGGAGCAGAAGAATGGAAGGCTTCATCAGGTACCAGGATAGCAAGATGTGGCAATCCATCGTTAATGGCCCGTATAAGCCAAAAGTAGCTGGTGGAAACGGTGCCATGATCGAGAAGGCCCTTGAAGATTATTCTGATGAAGACAGGAAAAAGCTTGACATAGACAGCAATGCTATGACTGTTCTTATGACTGCAATCCCAAACTCCATCATGGTGGGGTTTGAGCATTGTAAGTCTGCCAAAGAACTCTTTGATGCTCTTGCTCAAATGTACTCAAGCTCGAATGATTCAAAGAAGGACTCACTAAAGCAGCAGTTTGAGAACTTCACCTATGTTGCTGGAGAGACTCTTAGCCAGCAATATTTCAGGTACATGGATCTCATCTCTTCCCTTCAATCTGTGGGAATCACTCATGAACTCAGAGACCTTACTAGAAAGTTTATGAGTGCTCTACCCTATGAGTGGACATTCTACTGTGTCTCCATCAAGAGAACAGAGAATTTGAATACACTCACCATGACCGAACTCTATGGGATCCTGATGGATCGTTTGGAAATGGAAAGCAAAAGGGGTCACCAGGTTGGTAAGCAGACCCTTGAGCCTTCCTGCTAGCAACGCTTTAATGGTTGCTGAAGGCTCAGGCATCTCCCAGTCTCAGCAGTACCTGACCTACACCCACAGCCATCTTGTTCCTCTGGGCCTTACATCACATTCCTGAGACTCCAAGGTTCTCAACAAGCTCAGCAATGCTCCTTGCAGGAGGGTTGTGCATTGTATCAGGGAGTGGGCACTCAATGATATCAATACTGCTTTGATGATCTAGAGTGTTTTAGCCCGGATGACATATAGAGTATGTGGACATAGTCCAACAAATGGCTCTTTAACCTACAGAGCGAAGAAGTTCTTTAAAAGAACTAGAAGGTAATTCCCTCAGAACTCAATCACCAACAAGTTTGGGTTTGACAAAAGCAAGGCAAATGTTACAACTGTAACCAACTTGGTTATTTTGCAAGGGAATGTAAGGCTCCCAAGTCCAACCCGGGAACCTCACAGGCCTCCACACATCCTTCTACATCCAAGCCCACCAGAAAGTCAACTGAAACTGCAGCAATGGCTCAAGAAGTGATGGAGCTTCATGGTTCAAGATGTGACTCATGCTCAAGCACTCATGCAGGAACAGATGAAAAACAAGGTATATGAACATCTCTGTCCCCTGCTTGTATTGCTAAGGTTAAACTGTATCAGGACTACAATATGGAAATTAAATCTGATATTGAGTCTTTAATGTTTTAAAATCTAACTTTAAAAGGGCTGAATCTGACTATCAAAGAAAAATTGAGGAGTTAGAGAAAAACTGTGTCCCTCTTAAACATGAACACACAAACTACAAGACTCAAATCAAGGATTTAATATCCAAATTGACTGAGGCTCAAGCCCAGCTTGTCACTGCTGAGGCTCAAGCCAGGAAGTATGCTATTTCCGAGCAAAACTTCCAAGCCATTCTTGCATCATCCTCTCACTCAAAACTTTTTATCAAAACAAAGGTGGGTTGGGAACCAATGAAATTGCTCCACCACACTTATGAGTCTGTTAAACAACCAAGGTGTGGTACTGAAGAGCAAGAGGTTCCATCTGTTGACCCACCTTCTCAAGAGTCAAAGAGTGATGCAACTATGGAGACCATGACCATCACAGGGAAGGAACAGGTAATTGTGCCCTCCCCAGCCAATGATGATCAAACCTTGACCACCAAAGCCAGAAGAAGCAGGGCTAAGGCAGCCAGAAAAACTGCCAAGAAGGTGGCTGAATCCACGCTAAAGATAGACCCAAAGCAAAAGGGTGTATTCATATCAGCTGGATTCCAGGTGGTTGGACCTTGATTCAGGAAAAGAATACAGTACCAGTACTCCTATCCTACCAAAGGATCAGAAGTTAAAGGAAAGGTTGCTGATGAGGAAAAAGAACAAGAAACAGCAACCCTCTCATTCCCAGAAAGTTAACATTGCATGCATAATGTGTGGTCTGCAAAACCACATGGCTAAAGATTGTTACTACAATCCTGCTAGCACACATTATGCAAATAATGTTAAAAGAGAAGGAGTCAGGAAGGTTTCACATTTGGACCATATCAAATGGTTCAAGTGATGAAAAAGGGAAAGCTTGTTTCCGAAGCAAGGCTTCTCTCGGAAGAAAACTCTTCTTCCGAAAGGAAAAGGCTTCGGAAGTTAAAGCTGCAAAGACTCAGAAAATTAAAAGAGTCCCCTGAAACCATCCCAGAAGAAGACTGCTTCGGAAGAAAAGGTGGTGAAGGTCTCTTCGAAAAGAAAGAAGCTTCGGAAGAATGCCAAGCTACAAAAGCTTCAACAAGCTCATCTTCTATGATCAACCAAGGGATGGAATGGAAGATCAAGGAAGATGCTGTAGCCCAAACCTCTTCTTCAAAGACATCAATGAACCCCCATGCATAAATTTTGGTTCAATTATGTCACTATCATTGGAAGAACCCAAGACCAACAAGGCTTGGTTTCCAATCAAAAACTAATTATCTCACCTTATGTGCAGGGACATCCATATGACAAGAATAACAACATTTGGATTGTAGATAGTGGATGCTCCAGGCACATGACAGGAAACAGATCTCTCCTTCAACAATTTCAACATTATGATGGAGGTCCTGTCCAGTTTGGAGGTGAGGCCGGAGGATATATTTCTGGCAGAGGGAGTATATCCAATGGAAAGTTAAAAGTTGACAAAGTTAATTTTGTCAAACAGCTTGAACACAATCTGTTAAGTGTTTCTCAATTCTGTGATCAAAAGCATCAAATGCTTTTCACAGAACATGAGTGCATCATTCCTCAAACCTGGGATGACAATTCCTCAGGAATTGGTGCTTCTTAGATCTCCCAGGAGAGGGGATATGTACAAGCTTGATATGAACAATGCTTCCCCAATGGGAGAAGTATCATGCTTTCTTTCCAAAGCTGATGGTGATGAGTCAACACTATGGCATAAACGAATGTGTCATGTCAATTTTAAGACAATGAATAAATTGGCTAAAAATAACTTGGTACATGGTTTGCCTAAAAAGGAATTTTCTGCAAAGATAACTGTGTTGCTTGCCTGAAAGGGAAACAACACAGGTCTTCTCATAAATCCAAAGTTGTTAACTCTATCACCACTCCATTACACTTATTGCACATGGATCTATTTGGTCCCACAAGTATAATGAGCATTGGAAGGAAATCATATTGCCTTGTGGTAGTTGATGATTTTACTAGATTTACATGGGTATTTTTTTTAAGAACTAAAGATGAAACTGCTGAAACTTTAAAATCTTTTATTCTTAAAATAGAAAATCAAGTTGATCACAAGGTTAAAATAATTAGAAGTGATCAAGGGACTGAGTTTAAGAACTTTGTTCTTGACTCATTTTGTAACTCAAAAGGGATTGCCAGACAATACAGTGCTCCTAGAACTCCTCAACAAAATGGTGTTGCTGAGAGGAGAAATAGGACACTTATTGAGGCTGCTCGGACTATGTTAGCTGATTCAAAGCTGCCTCTAACATTCTGGGCAGAGGCAGTCAGCACTGCATGCTATGTGCAGAACAGAGTTCTTGTAGTAAAGCCACATGGAAAGACCCCTTATGAGTTATGGAACAAGAGGCCACCGTTCATTGGCTTTCTAAGGTCCTTTGGCAGCAGGTGTACCATACTTAACACAAAAGACAATTTGGCAAAATTTGCTGAAAAGTCAGATGATGCTATCTTTGTTGGATATTCCTCCTATTCTAAAGCATACAGAGTTTATAATATTAAAAACCAACAATTTGAGGAATCTTCCAACATTGTAGTTAATGAGCACACTCCTTGTGTTAGGGGGAATGGCCCTGATCATATCTTTGATTTAGAATTGTTTCCAAACTATTCTAAACCATCTTGTGAGAATGTTTCAGCTGGAACAGGTGCTCAAAGTAATTCTGATGAAGATCAACTGTTTGAGCTTCCCAGACTATTCCAAGTTCTCCAAGAGCTTACAAATCAAGCTTCCACTATTGAAAGATCTGACAGCATAACCATTTCAAGAGATAGTGGAACTTCAACAAGGGATTCACCTGCTGATTTTCAAATCTCTTCAGGTGATCCTGCACAACACCAAGCTGATGGAAGCAACATTTTGAAGGAACAGGCAACTGTTAATGATGCTTCACAGCAAAGAAATGATGATGTTTCTCTTTCATTCAATCAGTCCTCATTGAATGAGCTTGAAACAACAGCTGGACCAAGTATTCAAGCTCCTGAGCAAAATATGTCCAACTTGGACTTATCTTTGCAACTGGAGGTGATTCCAAGACTCAGAATTCACAATACTCATCCAGCTGAAAACATCATAGGGGAAGTCTCTGAGGGTGTGAGAACAAGAGGACAAACATAATGGGAATGTCTGCTTGTACTCATGCTTCTTATCCCAAATGGAACCCAAGAAGGTGGAAGATGCCTTGAAAGATAGTAGCTGGGTTGAATCAATGCAAGAGGAGCTGCTTCAATTCAAAAGACAAAAGGTTTGGAACCTATGTCCGCTACCATCTGGTCAAGTACCTATAGGCACCAAATGGGTATTCAGGAACAAAAGAGAGGATAGAGGCTTGATTATCAAGAACAAGGCAAGACTGGTGGTTCAAGGATACACTCAAGAGGAAGGAATCGATTATACTGATGTCTTTGCACCTGTTGCAAGACTTGAGGCAGTTAGGATCTTCCTTGCTTATGCTGCATCCAAGAATTTCACTGTCTACCAGCTTGATGTCAAGTGTGCCTTTCTATATGGGGATATAGATAGGGAAGTCTATGTATGCCAGCCTCCAGGATTTGAAGACCCACACATCCAAACTATGTGTGCAAGTTGGATAAAGCTCTATATGGGCTGCACCAAGCACCTAGGCTGTGGTATGAGACATTGTCTCAATTTCTCCTGAAGAATGGTTATACTAGAGGTATTGATTGACTACTCTTCATAGAAAGTCTGGGAAAGACATTTTGCTTGTTCAAGTCTATGTTGATGACATCATATTTGGTTCCTCAAATGACCAAATGTGCAAAGACTTTGAGAGCATTATGAAGAAGAAGTTCGAGATGAGTTCCATGGGAAAAATGGACTTTTTCTTGGAATTCAGGTAAAGCAATTGAAGGAAGGGTTCTTCATCAATCAATCTAAGTATGTCAATGATATCTTAGAGAGATTTGATATGAAGGATTGTAAAGCAGCAAAGACACCTATACCCAGAAACCATGATCTATGCCCTGATTCTGAGGGGGAGGATACTGATCAACATCAGTATAGAGCAATCATTGGTTCTCTGATGTATCTCACAGCAAGTAGACCTGATATCATGTTTGCAACTTGCATCTGTGCAAGATATCAGGCTGCTCCAAAGGTGTCTCACCTAATTGCTGCCAAGAGAATCCTCAGATACCTCAAAGGAGCACCTAATTAGGTCTCTGGTATCCAAGAAATAGTGATTTTAATCTCTATGGTTACTCTGACACGATTATGGTGGCTGCAACATCAACAAGAAATCAACATCAGGTGGATGTCAATTCTTGGTGGAAGGATCATCTCATGGCAATGCAAAAAGCAATCCTGTGTCTCTACATCAACTGCTGAAGCTGAATACATTGCTGCTGCTAGTTGCTGTGCTCAGCTGCTGTGGATTCAAAACCAGATGATAGACTATGGATTCAACTTCATGAGCACTCCTATCCACATTGACAACAACAGTGCTATATCCATTACTGAAAATCCAGAAGCACTCCAAGACAAAGCACATTGATATCAGGTATCATTTCATTAGAGATATTCATGAGAAAAATCTTATCAAACTAATCAAAGTTGATTCAAATGAACAATATGCTGATTTGTTCACCAAAGCATTTGATGAACAGAGATTTAAATATCTCATTACAGCTATTGGAATGATAAACATTGATTAGTTAATCTGAATTGAAAACCTTTTAATGTGTAAAGTCTTATGTCAAAACAATCTTAGCCCTGTTACAAAAGATCTTTTCTTAAATTTATCTAAGTATAAGTTCTTCCGAAGAGAAATTAACCCTCGGAAGATGTCTTGCATATCTTCCGAAGCAAATTTCTCACAGGAAAATTTTCTTCTCGGAAGAGTGTTAAGTCTCGGAAGAAGCGATTGAGTTCACCTCAGATCTACTTCCGAAGCACTTAACACACTCCATCTGAAAGCAACATATATTCTCGAAAGTAAGCAATTTACCTTCGGAAGTAAATTTGCCTTCGGAAGAACTTTACCTTCGGAAATGCTTTATACTCGGAAGAAAGATTTTACTGTGTAACGGAAATCTTTTGGGCCCCACACTGTAAAAAGTAAAGATTTTGTTAATGATGTCGGATTATTTAAATGGTCTAACCTTACCGCCCATGTCACATCATCCACTGAACCCTCAATCATCTTATCCAAACCACCCTTTAAACCGCCATTTCACCCATTTAAATACTTCCGGTTAATCACTTACACTCTTTTTTACCCAAATTGCTGCCCTAAAAGCTTTCCTCTTCTCCAATTTACCTTACTCCGAACTATTCTACGTTATCTTCTTCAATGGCCTTAAACCCTCAACACAACCAGGTCGCACTCCTTGACTCTTCAAGGGATGCTGACTTCTCAGATATCATTTCTTTCCTAGCCCAATCTTCATAATACACTGCTTTGACCGTAAACCCTACCATCTACTCAAACCAAATGTCCGAATTTTGGGCAAATGGTCGGATTGAAACCCTAAACGGGGTTCGTGCTATAAGGTCAAGCATTTGTGGCCAAGAGTTGGTCATCTCTGAACAGATCATCAGGGAGCATCTTGAGCTCCATGATGAGGGCGCTCCGACGGAATTCCCCAAATCAGATTTAGATTGTTCTTATCTCCAAATGGGATACGGTGGAGATGTTAGCAGGTCAACGGTCTACAAATTCAACTTCTCCTACAAGTGGAAAATCCTGCTGCATGTGGTTCTTCACTGTCTATCTAACAAATCTGGGGGATGGGATCAAATCCCGTATGAACTTGGGTGCTTAGTTCACGGGTTGGTACAAAGCCTCCGCTTCAACTATTCAAGGTTTGTGCTGACTAACCTTATGGGAAATCTGCAAAGGGACACATTCTTTATGTATCCCAGGTTTCTCCAGCACATCATCAACTGTGAGCTGGATCAGGGTAAGCTTGTCTGTGCAGCTGCTCTGTCTGCTCCCCAAATGAGGCCGACCATCTTCAAGATCTTGAAGAGAGTGTCTACCAACTACACTGGAAGAGATACCGCACTACTTCCAGGTATGATTGAGCCAATGGCTCCTGGTGACATCCCTGTTCACCCCACAGGTGATGAACCCACACCAGCAACTACCCTAACCATCCCAAAATCTACCTTCTCCACCCATTACTGTTACATACCAGAGAAGTCCCAAACGAACCCTTGTTCAATCTACTCTGATTGAACAAGCCCCTATTCAATCCAAAAAGGCTAGAGGGAAACAATGGGCTCCACTCAGCATGAGGTCCACCCATCCTTCACTATTGACCTCAATATGGGTCTTGAGTCTCCTCAGTCTCAGACCCATGAGCCCAAAAACCCAGCTGATAGCCCTCAGGGTGAGTCTCTATACTCCCCTGAGCAGCCACAAAGGGACAGCTCAATGCCTTTGACATTGATCAAAGTCCCGGGTCATTAGGTCTTCACTCCTTTTCTTTTACTGACCTTTTGACCGGAGCTGGTGAAGAGATTATGTCTCTTAAAGGCAATGAAGTTGATCCCCAACACCCTCTCAAGGATCAACAGAGCCTAGAGAGACCCCTTATCTCTAGCCCACACCAGCAAAGCCCTACTAAGGTGAGTCCCACTGATGTGGAGGGGACTCATGTAGATTCAGCTGCCACTTTTGAAGGAGCCTCAATGGATCCTCAAGACAGTGGTAACGACAGGCAGACTGAATCTACGGAAACCATGCCCTTTGATGCCTTTGAAAGAGACATCATTGTGCAAGGGAAACCAGGGTGCCAAGAAACCACATCTGGTGGTGAGGATGAACATACCAGGTATGTTACCTCATCTCCCCGTGATTCTTCAAAAGAAGATGAGGGAAGTATGAAATCACTCATTCAAGACCTACTTTCTAAAGTCTCAAACCTTGAATCAAAGGTTAAGACTTTAGAGGATAGGTCTGCCACTCAGCAACTTGAGATTCAAACTCTCAAGGCCAAACTAGCTGAGAAACAGATTGAGAAATCTGTTAGGCATGTACCAGTTCAGGTCTCCTTGACCTCTTCCTCTAGCTCATCTAGCTCTCAGGATGATGCTACCAAAAAGGGGGAGAGTGTTGAGAGACAAAGCCAAAGACAGGAAACCCAAAGTCAAGCTCTTACTTCTTTGAGCTCAAAGTATCCAATGCAACAAGCTGTCGTCTTCCCTGAGCCTCCTCCAGTTGTCTTTCAAGTGGATCAATGGATGCTCTAGGATCTCAATAGATTCTTCAACAAGTTCCTTTTGGAATCCCTCATAGAACAGCCCAGCCTAGATATGTCTGTGATTTACTTCGGAGCTCAAGAGCTTCAGAGGTTGAATGCACCTCCTACCATTGTTGAGGAAGTTGGTCAACCTAAGATCCAAGTGGAACCTGAGATTAACTTCGAAGGGGAAACTAGGACTGATGGCCCAGCAACAGAAACAGTTGGGACAGAAGGTGTATTTTCACAGACTTCCGAAGCACAATTCAAAGCCTCGAAAGAACAAGCTCAAACTTCCGAAGCTGAGATTGCTGCTGCGGAAGGACTATTTTCTCTTTCCAATGATCTAATAGTCACAGATGCAATTCTGGAACTTGCATATAAGGTTAATAGGGAGGACTTTCTCAGCCAACCATTGGCTCTAACATCTGCATTGACTCCAGCTCCCACCTCTACTACCCAACCTGGATCTTCTATCCAAGAACCCCCAAAGTCTAGCACTTCCAAAGACATAAAAGGCAAGAGGAAGATGACTTCGGAAGAGCTTCAGGAAGAAGAAAGGTTGGAGAAGCTCAAAAGGAAAGGTAGACTACCAACTGGGAAACTGTTAGCTGCAAGTACCAAAGCAGCTGCAGCCAACCAGGAGGCAGTCAACAATCAAACAAGGGTAGAGGTTATAGACAGACTTGTCAGTCTAGGGGCTGCTTCTGAAGATGTACTCCTGCTACCTTTAGAGGAGTTGATAGAGCTAGAAAAGGCAACCTTGCTGCTAAAACAGCAAAAAGAAGAGGCTGCAAGGTTGGCCTTAGAAGAGGAAAGGCAGAGAAAGGAAAGGGAAGCTGATCTGCAGCTCAGGAGAGAAAGGATCACTTTCCTACTCTCCAGAGGATTCTCTCAAGAGGAATTGTCTCCACACAACAGTGATACAATCTTATGGCTCTTCAACAAAGAGCAAGATCAAATGGAGAAGGAGAGAAAGAAAGCTGCAAGGGAGAAGCTTGTGGAAAAGAGGAAGAAAGAAGAAGAAGCTGGACTGTCTGCCGCCAAGAAGATAGGTGAGAAAGCCTGGATGAAGAGTCATCTCAAAGCTCACGGCTTCTCTGGCAGGCAGGTGGGTCCCATGTCTGAGAAGACTCTCCAGCGACATGTCAGTGACATCAAGGCTGACATTCGCGCAGGGAGAAGGAAAGAGATGTATAGAAGGGGACAGGGGATGACCTTCAAAGCAACCTCTCAACCCAAAATCCAAACCCAACCTCAACCTAAACCTATACCCTTTCCCTTCCCAATCAAAAATGAACCCTGTTGGACCAAAAGAACCAATGAGGCGGATCAGAAAAACCTTTAAGTCCCACAGACGTCACAACAACTACTGAAGTCCACAACAGCTGAAGATAACACCTGAAGACAAAGTCTGAAGACACAAGTGCTGAAGACAAAGTCTGAAGACAAGTACTGAAGACAAAGTCTGAAGACAAGTGCTGAAGACAAAGTCTGAAGACACAAGTGCTGAAGACCAAATATCAGATGTTGTCATAACAGCTGAAGAGGACTTCTTCAGTAGTTGTGACGGTTTACTTTTCAGTAGTTTTATGTTTTATCTTTTCAGTAGTTTTATGTTTTATCTTTTCAGTAGTTTTGTAAAACGACTGAAGAGTTTTTTCTTCAGTCGTTGTAGTTTCAGTAGTTTCCTTTCAGTAGTTTCATGTTTTATACTTAGCACTCTGACATGTTTTTAGTAGTTGTGAACATTTCAGTAGTTTGTTAAGTGTTAGTTATTTTTGTACTAGATCTGCTAGTTGTCACTATCCCGTGATTACAGCAGTGATTGCACTCTATATAATGAGTGTCAACCTTATTGTAATATTTGAATGATTGAGCAATAATATTGGGCATTATTGAAACATTCCTTATCACAGAAATATATTCTCTTGTATTTGTTTACAAATATCAAACTCTTGCTATAATTTGTCTAATTCTTGATCTCATTCCGCTGCATTACTCTCTAATACATCAAACTTGTGATCGCTGATCCTGACAAACCCACTTCTGAACCATTCACCCCTGAACCTACACCATCACACCTACCAACCTCTTCACCTCAACCACCAAAACTACCCATCATCCAACCCAAAACCTTAGCCTGAACCCAAACTCCTCAACCTACCCAACAACCACTCAAACCATCCCCTCAGCCTTCCAAACATCTCTCTTTGGAGGAATTCAAGGCGGTCAAGACTAAGATCATCAACTGTACAACTCTGAGCGACATCTCCTGTGAGGAGGATTCAGTCAACTTTACTTATGTTGATGGATCCTCAAGTTCCCTCACAAGAGATCAATTTCTTGATCTGCCTAGAGGAACTTTAGACCAAGCTACAAAACTCCTTGGCCTCAATTCAGATACATTGAATGAGGAAGAAAAGAAGCTAAGGAGAAAGCTGGTGACTCTGCTGGATACAAAGAAAGGAGATAGGGTACCAAGACAACCTCTTGCACCCAGAAAGAAGATAATCCAGTTCGAAGACTCTTCTCACAACTTTGTTGTTGAGAGAGAGAATGGAGAGCTTAGCAGAGAAACCATTCTCCAACCCTTCAAACTCCGATGTAGCTGCCCACATCAGAAATCATCTAGGCAGCCTTCATATGGCCGAGCTTACTGCTAGAAGCAAGGTTGAAGAGGAGTTGAAACTGAGAGAGGAGGAGGAAAGGAAAGGATCAGCAACCAAAGGCAAAGCCTTTCTTCAAATGGTTGAAGGTCCTGAACTTGAGACCATTGTTAGATGGAAGTATGATTATAACTCCCGTCAACTAACTCTCTTCAGGGGGTCACAACAGAGGCTACATGTCATTTAAAGTGATAGACTAGATCTCCTATCCACGAATGACTTGTACAAGCTTCTCAGCACTACTTTCGGGAAGAACAGAGAGACAGACAAATATCTTTTGTCCCTGGTGCTGAAAGCTTTGAGAAGCAGAAATAGTGAAGTTTTGGATCAGCTGGTAGCAGGCTAGGGGAGTTTATTGGATCTAGAGAGGCTGGTGCAACCAAAACTAAGTCACTTAGAAGATTTTGAGTACAACATACAAAGGACTTCCGAAGCTAAGTATGGAACTTCCGAAGGAAGAAGGAGCTCTTCCGAAGTCTAAGTGTAAAATGCACTTCCGAAGGAAAACTCCAACTTCCGAAGACAAAGAAGCTACTTCCGAGGATCAAGACTTAAAGACAAAGATCTGAAGTCATCTTCCGAAGTACAAGAAGTCCTCAAAGCCTCGGAAGCATAGAAGCATCTTCCGAAGTATAAGTGGCTTCGGAAGAACTTGTTCTTCCGAAGCCAGTTAACCTTCGGAAGACACTCCTATTATCCAGTGGACATAAGTATGGCCTGCTGTCTGACACTCCCTGCGAAATCTCTGAGATACTGCATGGCGTTTTCTCAAAAGCCATGTAGTTGACCATACTTTAATCTACTGTTTACCTTTTTATGTTAAGTCAGTTGCCATCTTTAGTTGGTGACAAAAGGTAAGTCATGGACATGTCATGACTACCATATCTTAGATAATACTTTATCTAAGATACCTTAACTATAGCATTGTAGTATATGCTTTAGTCTTAGGTTTCCAGCTGGTATCATGAATAACCGGCTGTAGGATCTAGTATATATAATTTGTCATTGTAACTCTTGTTTCATGCTTGTAAGTGTCTTGTAATCTTGAGTTGAGAAGTAATATATACAAGTACCTTGAAAATATATATCTGCTTGTTCCTTTGATTACTTATTATATTATTATCAACTCTTGTTAAAGGCATTGCTTCATCTCATTTGAGTGTTATTATAAGCGAGTTCGAGAGAATCACAAGTGTTTAAGTGACAAACCCGATCCTGCATATGCTATATTTTTGAGCATTGTATATCAAAAAGAAATGCAGAATGGAACTCATTTCCAGTTGATATAGCATCTCCAATGGTAGCTATAGCGACTAATAGAAGATTCAACATGGCTAAGTGGATTATGAATGGGTTTATATTCAATTTGGAGAAAGGAAAAAGGAACAAGTACTTGATGTATCCAAGATTTCTCCAATTGATCATAAATGGAGAATATCCAGACATTTATGCTTATGGTATACAAGGTGATAGACTTGAGTTAGAGCATATGTCAGAAGTGGTGTATAAGAGACTTGTTGTGATCATAGGAACAGATAATGTACCTTTATTTGAGTACATGAGAAATGTAGCTGATGATATTGTTGATGTTAATCAACAACACTTTCATTTGTATGAGGATGAGCCTGTGAACCCTAATAATCTTATTGAAGATGTTATTGAAGAAGTTGTTGAAGAATCTGATGATGATGATGAAGAACATAATGATGATGAAAGTTCTTCTAATGATGATGATGATGAAGAAATAATGATGAAAATGATAATGATGAAGAAAGTTCTTCTAATGCTGATAATGAAGAAGATGATGATGATGAAGATAATGATAATGAAGAAAATAATGATGATGAAAGTTCTTCTGATGATGATGATGACAATCAAGGTGATGATCAAGAAGATGAATAGAAGTTAATGATGAAGAAACTATTCAAGAAATGGATAGTGAGCAAACAATATCTAATCATAGAGATGATAATGAAGATGAAAGGAATACAAATGATGTTATTAATACTGCAATGAATGATCAAAGAAATGATGATCATGTTGAAAATGAAACTATTGATAATGTTGATTTTAATCAAGCCTTTGATTTTGATTCTATATGGTCTGAGCCTATCACAGAGAATGTTATTTCTCCTATGCAATTACCAAGTGTGGAAGTTGTGATTGAGAAAGAGAAAGAAAAAGAACTGAAACAAACAAAGGATGTTTGTGTGCAAACAGAAATTGATGAGAATTTAGAAGTAACTAATGAATTGAAAGCCAAATTTGCGGATCAAAATGAAGTAATTGAAAGATTATAAGAAGAAAATGCATTGTTGAAGGCAAATAATGAAAAGAAAAACATCATGATGACTGATCTTGAAGAAAAGGTGAAAAGAATGTGTGAAGAGATAGAAAGATTAAAAGAAAGTTTGAAAGAGCCAGAGAAAGAAAATGAAGGAATGGTTGGTGAGAAAGAAACTGCAGGACCGTTTAAGGGCTTGAACAAATTACAACACAACAACACAATGAGGAGAGCAACTAAACTTTGATCAAACAGTGAACTGGATTAACCAAGTTGATACAAAGAACACAAGTAAAGTAAAGAGACAGAACAAGAGAGTTGGGTTTCAAGGAGGCAGTATATTGCTTTCTCAAGTTCTTTTACAAGTGTTACAAAGCATAAAGAAAGATACAAGAACTTGAAATACTTATACTACAACCTACAGCCGGCTATACTTTGAAAGCCAGCTGGATACAATTGACTAGACACTAACAAAATCAATTGTAGGATCAAAAGGCATATCTGCCTTTTGACCTTGTGACTATGACATGCCATAACTCACATCCTTATATATTACAAAAAGGATAAAGTACATAAAGTAGAAAGTTACAGACTCAAGTCCTCAATGTACAGTTACCAAAAGCATGGACCTTTTCACCAACTCATGTAAGTTGGTGACTTTACAGAGATGCAGCGGAAAGGTGCTTTATGGAACAGTACATTAGATAAAGCATGTGTACTAAAAGTCTTCGGAAGAAATCTGTCTTCATAGGTTGAAGCTTCGGAAGACTTTGTCTCTGAGGCTTCGGAAGACTTCATGTTTGGCTTCGGAAGATATTGGTCTTGGCTTCGGAAGATTTTACACTTAGAGTATTTTCTAGTGTATTGTGTAAAACTTCCGCAGCATTCTTTACTTCATTACTTAGTGCATGTTGCAGAGACACATTGGATGTTTTGGGTTGCATCAGACTTAAGGAATCCTTACAAACTCCCCCTAGGCTGATGCTACCAAAACACTTAGAAGATCTTTAGATGTTGGTGGTCTTCAGTACAATCATGACCATTCCTTTCTTCATTAGATGGTCAGGATCATCAAGACTTTCATAGTATCTTCTCATCTCAAAGAGATCATGCAGAGGTAAGTTGATTATGTCTTGCCAGGAGTAGACATTTTCAACACCTTGATCTCTGATTACATGCCATCTTTCTGGATTGGTAGAGTAAGTCCAGGACAAGATGGGTGTCTCAGTTGTTAGAGGAGCCACTTGCATAGCAGTTGATTGGGCTGCCTCATCATGCACTTCCTCAGGTTGATCTGACTCAGCCTGAGGTGTAGAGGTAGATGACTTAGGCTTCTTCTTCTTTGTCTTTGGTTTAGAAGCCATTCTCTTCTTCCTTTTAGATGACTTTAACTGAGAAGACTGGTCTGCAACACCTTGTTGATCATCCTTGTATTTCTCAGTTGGGTGTTCCTCCCTCACAGGTTCAGAAGGAGAGGGAGTTTGACCCTGCCTTGGATCAGAAGATGAAGCTTGCTGAGGCTCAGCTGGAGGTCCGGGTTGAGGTGTCTCAGGTTGTTCAAACTTAACCTCCACTTCAGGTGGGACTTGACTTGGAAGAGAGTGCAAGTCAATCAGTTCACCACTCTTAATCTTCTCTGCTTGATCACCCTTATATGCTCATCCATGTGGATAGAGTGATATAGAGACATGGGGCCAAGTCTCCTTCTAGAGAATCCATATAGCTTCAAGAAGCTCATCATCCTTTGTCTGTCAGCAGACTTCTTTACACTCTTTTGAATGATGGCTCTTGACTTTGCAGCTTCTTCCCTTAGCTTCCTTTTGGTTGTCTTTCTTTCTTTGACTAGCTCAAGCTCAAGTTGCTTTAGGTACTCAAACTCAATGAAGTCATAGGATAGGGGAAGAAGTACATCTGCTTGATAGAAGCCTGTGGCACTCAGGTAGTTGATCATCTTGATCCTATCTTCTTTTTTATCTACCTGAGGTTCTTGTGGAGCCATATCTTCCTGTGCAGGACTTTCTTGAACTGGAGAGAGAGTGGGAGCATGCTTGTAGACTCTTTTCTGTCTCCTCTCCTCTTTGAATTGGAGAAGTAGCCTTGCATCCTCTTTCTCCTTCATCTCTCTTGCCACTTCCATGTCAGCCAGTTCATTTAGTTCTTCTAAGGGGAGGGAGATGATTTCATCAATATCATAGTTCCTGGTCTGTAAATAAGTAATCCTGACTGCCCTTAACTCATCATCTTGAGTATTTGGTCAGGGGGCAGCCCTGATTGCAGCTTGCATAAAGCTTGATGACCCAGAGGAACTTTCTCCCCTTAGCTTCCTTTTCCTCTCTCTCTCATTCCTCCTCAATTTCCTCAGGAGTCATTATCCTTTTCCCTTTGTCACCCACAGACCTTTGTGACTCAGGGTGGATAGAGGCTTGGCCTTCATTGCTTGGTGTAGCTTCCATGCTCTGGCCAGAGAGAGGCTGAGAAACACCTTCACCAGCAGGTGTCTCAGAAGGAGTTTGAACCTCTGCAGCAGTTGTTAATGATGAGACAGGGGTCTCAGGTTCTGCCACTGGGCCTTCAGTCAAGGTTTCCCCTATGAAACTAATCTTAGGGTCCACCTCAACATCCAGTTGACCGATGACATTGCCTGATTGCCTAAGTCTCCTTCTTAGAGTGAACTCTGCAAGGATCCTATCTTGGATTCTTTGAGCCAATCTGTCAGCTTGTCTTGAATTGCTTGGATTAACAAGTGGCATGTTGACTAGATCCAATCTTTCATAGAAGTTCAGGCTTTGAAAGTCAAACACTTCTTGTTGCCCTTGAACTCTGTGAAGAATAAGGGCTCTTCTGTCAGCATCATACCTCCACCTTATGATGTAGTTTGAAGTTCCTTGTGGTGGAGATGAGACAGCCCTTGGTATACCTTCCTCAAAAAGACTCCTGATGATTGAGTCTATAGAGTCCACATTAATGTGATCTTGAGGAAGTTGCTGAGAATGCACAACAACAAGTGAGGATGGTGAGTCCTCTATGTCCATTCTCTGTGAAGAACCCCCAGGTTCTGTGGCTGCAATAACTTTCTCCCCTTTTTTGGTAGCATCACCCACTTGCATAGGTGAGCTAGAGGATAAGTCAATCACTTCCACAGGTTCTTGTGTTCCTGGTTGAGCTCTCCTTAAAGGTCTCCCAGCTAGTTTTTCCTTTAGATATGAAATCTGAAGTTGCTGATCATTGAACCTATTTTGTAAGGTAGTCACCTGAGATTCCAGGTGACTAACCTTAGAGACTAAATAGAAGCATGTTTTTGACAATTTCTGCACCTTTAGTCTCAAATTCCCCTCTTCTTCATCAGAAGAATCATTGGGGGATGAGATGATTGGACCAAAGTCCTCTCTCTCACCACCAGCTTGAGGTTCTTGGCTGCTGGTTTTCCTCTGCTCACTAGCAATCTCAGTTGAGGTGCCAGTGGGCTGAGTTGCCATGGTTGAGGTCTTAAAGATATAATCACTTTCAAAAGTGAGAGCCTCTTCCATTTGGACATCCTGAACATGTTCAGAAGTGTCCACCTCAGTAACAGCTGACTGATGTGGGATAGACTGAGGAGAGTCAGAGGTACTCATCTCTCTTTGAGTAGGGGAGGAGAAGAGAGACTCATGGTACTCACTGAATCCTAAGTCTTCATCAGTATAGAAAGATAGGTTGGGGATTGGTTGGTTGAGATCTAAAGGCTGGGGATGGTAACTTTCCCCTGAAGGTTGTTCACTTGAGTGTTGAGACTCAGAGTGAAGGCTTAAGGCTGTTGGGCTTGTGAGCTCATCAGGGTGAGCATGAGGAACCTCAGCCCTGACAGTTGAAGAAATAGGAGTGGTTTGCTCCTCAGGGGAAGTGGGAGCTCTAGTGTCCACTTCCTCCTGTAAGGTTGAGTATATGGGGACCTGCACAGACTCAATAGCCTGAGCAGGGGTTCGTTTGGATTTTCTTTGGTAGGTGAGGGTGATTTGTGGTCTTTTTAGTGGTAAAGAGAAAGAAAGTGTGGGTTCAACACTAGCTTGTGTTGCTAGGTTGTCACCTTGAGCAATGAGCTCTAACATTTTGGGGACTAGGGCTGTTTGTACCCCTGAGAAGCCTATAGTTGGCTTCTTCATTATTTTAAAGATGCCGGGCTTTATCTGTCCCAATTTAAGAATATTACTTGTTTCCCTCAACTGTGAGCCCAGTTCACAGTTGAGAATGTGTTGAACATATCTAGGAAACATGTAATACTCTAAGGAGTCCAAGTTTGCAAGTAAATTAGTATAAACAAATTGAGAGTACCTGAACTTGACCCCCTGAACCATTCCATGAACTATCAAGGAGAGTTCCTCAGGAATCTGGTCCCACCCACCATGCTTGTTTGATAAGCTGTGGATAACCACATGGAGCAGGTATTTCCACTGGGATGAGACCTTCCCTTTCCTGAAGGTCTTTACAGAGAAATCTCCCACATAGCCCATCTGCTCAAAGGAATGATTAACAGCTTCCTTTGGGAAGGACAACTCACCTTCTTCATCATCCAGCTGCAAATGATGGTTAATGATGGCCGGAGTGATGAAGATTGTCCTTCCTTGCACTGTGGCAGACAATGCCTTCTCCCCATCCATAATGACCTCTTGACAGGTCTTCCAGAATTCAAGCAAGTGATCCTCATACAGAGTAGGATCAATGGTCAGGGAGGTGAAATAGTTGGATAGACTTAAGAATTGGCAAATCTCTGAGAAACTTGCATCTTTCTCTGTGACAACCGACCTCCAGGTTGTTACCTAACCCTAGATTACTTGCATCATTATCCATGTTATGAGTGCTAATAACTAAAACTATTCAACCCTACTATGAAATTGGAAACAATTCTTACTACTTGATGTAATTTATGATTTTATGTGATTTTTATTATTGACTTTTAGCTAATTTAGGTTTCTACCTTTTTAAAAGTTAGTGTCCCGGGAATGTCAACTAGTCACCCTTACAAAATTAAATTCAAGAGAAGGCAATTAAAATGTGAGCATACACACTCACACTTACATAATTTTCGGCCATGCATGCATGGGCATGCATTAGATACCTCAATTCACCATTCACCAAATAATACATAATACCCAATACTACAAAAATTACACTACATAATATCAATTTACCATTAAAAATTTAAATAAGAATTCCCTCACTACACTCCAAATTGGCCGCCCCCCCTCTCACCACTCCTCTCCTCTCTTCACCACCACCCCACACACCCACTCACCTTTCATGCACATCTCTCCCTCTCTCCCTCTCTCCCTTTATTCGAATTCATCAGCTGGTCACACACACACACATCTCACAACACTCTCAAACAATTCTCTCTAGGACTTGTGCAAGAAAATTCGAAGAACACATCAAGTTCCATTCGGCCAAGAGCAAAACCGCAAAGAAGTGGCCTAGTTCGCGAGATTTGGTCACACAACCATACTTGTTCCACCTTTCCAGCCTTGGTTCGAGTTTCTCCATTCAAGTCCAAGGAGTTTCAAGCCATTCACGACCATCAACACCTTCTAAACCGTGAGTTACATCGAGTGTAAGCTCATGTTGTCGGTTTTGTGACATTTCACTTGTTTTCTTCATTTATCACCTAAGAACCGTGTATTTCCTTGTTGTAGCAGAAACATCTCACCATCATCTTGTTCTTAAGGAGTTCCCAACGTTCTTGAAGGTAAACCTCATGTTATGTTAGTCATTCTTGAGGTGGAAACCGATTTCCACCATGAAAACCCTCTTTTGGGTGTTTTGGTATCATCTAACTTGTGAAAGCTTCAACTCTTGTAAACCAAACTTGTGACCTGTATTTTTATGACTTAATGGACTCCCAAGAACCTGTTTTTAAAAGTTCCAAGAGGCTACATACTCAAATCCACGGTTGATACATGGATTTCACCTTGAAACCCTCCTTTCTACATGTAACAACACCCTTTTGAGCATTTGTTTGAAAAATCCTTTTAACCAAGACCCATAACCTACTCATGAACGACTTAATGACACCTTAACAATCTTTTTATGAAGTTAAATGAAGTGTTGGTAACATTTAAACTCAAGTTAAGATGGTTTACACAAGTGTAATTGTCGGTTATGACATTTTCTACATATTTGAAGCATATGGATGTATAGATCAACTAGGCAACTTGTTGGGACTGAAATTACAGTAGGTTTTAGTGAATATTAGAAGTGTTAGCAATGTTTAATCTCTGGAATAAAGGACATGTTGTGATTTACCCTCTTTTAGTCACTTTCGGGACCCGAAAACATGGTAAAATGACTTTAAAAATAGTAAGAATATGAATTTAACACTTTGAAAAGTATTCCAGGCTCAAAAATGATAAATAAAGTACTCTGGAGTCAATGGATAATTTAAATGGTCAAAGACACAAATAAATGACGTTTTAACTAAAAACGGGTACAAACCGAGCATCGTTTTTGAGAAAAATCCATAAAAATAGAGTTCAAAACTAAGATTTATAAAAATCATATGATTTCAGTAAGTTAAGTAATAAAAGACTTAAAGGATTTGAAAATTCGGTCAAACAAGCTTTAAATGGTCAAACCCGGTCAAAACCGCGTATTAACGGGTCAAACGTAAAAACAAGATTTTTAACTATAAAAGGCCAATTTACACAATTTAAGGACTTAAAAATTTATAAAGATATCTTTTAGAAAATACCTACTGGTCCAAGATTTAAATATATGAAAACTCCAAATTACTGTTAAAACTATCCGGCTTTTACCGTAACCGGGAGCGTTAAACGCGCAGTTTTTTAAAATCGAACCCGTAGACTAAAGTTTTGAAGCACTTACTCCATAATAATCATAATATGACTCTAATAATCTGATTTTTGGTCTTAAATGACATAAAGGGCAAGAAACTAAACTTGAGGGTAGAAACTGTCAATTTTGAAACTTGAGGGACCAAACTGTAAAATTTTTCCAAACCTTATAACCGACTTCCAGGAAGCTAATAAACACTTGAACAACAAAATTCTTAGTATACTTAACTAAATGAAGTGAAAATCCCAATTTTCATGAAGACTCCTTGACCTGCCATAAAAGGAAACTTTTTATACAAACCTTCACGAAACCAAAGCCTTACTCAATAGCTAAACCCTTGTCACCATTGTTGCACTTTGAATGAGTTTAGGGCAGTAGCTTATTGCTTAATATGTACATGTTAGGGTGCTAGACTTGAGACACTTCCCGGCACACCAAGAGACTTTTGATTGGAAACCTAAGGTGAGTTCTAGTGATCCCCCTTTTTACTATTGTTTTGGGATGAAACATGCTCTACTTTTTATGAACTATGATTGTGCTTTACTTGATGATTCTATGTGGGATTTGTGGTTACCTGCTGATACTTATATCATGATCATTAATTCTTTCGTGAACCGCTTGATTTATATGGATAGATCTATTTGGGGAATCCCCCACACACAGTGGCTTCCGTTCCAGGAAGGTTACCCCACTGAGATCCTAAGGGGTCGTTGTGGCATGTAACAAGTTTTGTTAAGATACTATGGTGAACCATCCGGGCAGGTAGGGTTCACTGGTTTGGGGCTCAGTTTCTTCCTTCGGGAATATCCGGTAAAACACAACTTTAGAAGAGGCCAACCGGAACTGAGTGAAGGGTTGATTATGATTTTTCCCACGATGATAAACAATGATTATTATCTTTTAATCAAAGAAGGATTTGTTAAGTCCTTTTGTTTTTAAACTTTAAGCACTTGAATTCACCAACTTTTTAGTTGACACAATTTTCTTTTGAGCATGTTTCAGGTAATGTATGAAGAGATCCTAGCTGTTGTGAAGACCTAGACTTATCCCCGTGACATGGCATTGGCATATTTTCCTTGATGAAACATTTGAACAATTTTATATTTGTGTTGAACAAGTACAATTTTATTTTATTGGATGATTGTAAAACTGGTTTGGGGGCTTGATGTGTTTCTAGCCCCGCTATCTTTTCAAAAACATTAATGCCATGTGATATTCTCTCCTTTGAGCTCTTATAATGGTTTGTTTCCGCTGCCATATGTTGTTGCTAGTCTGTGACGTCCCACCCTACCTGGGCCCGGGGTGTGACAGATTGGTATCAGAGCCAAAGGTTGTAGAGAAGTCGGGAATACCATAGTAGACCCTAGGCTACAACCCTGATACCCTAGGACTGTCCTTGTGGGAAGTGTTGGGATGATCGGGTTGGGTAAATTGATGATTACACTTGATCAACGTAATCATGAATTTACCGGACGCGTAATTTCCATCACTGATCTTTAGGTTATGGTTGGACTTCTTCTGGTTTATATTGATGATTTGAAACTAACTTTAAAAAGGGGATTTAAATGATTTTATAATGAACTATGTTATCCGATACTACTTGAAGAGACTATTGATCTGGGCAAAACAGACAACTATATGTTGGAATAACAGATACTATTGCCATCACTACTATTATTGGTACTATTATATAAATCATGAGCTATGAGAAACCAAATTACTCATGATGTATTTCTTACAGGACAACGTCTATGGCTGATAAAGGAAAGGCGCCTGCTCACCCCGACACTGAGACCGCTCCTACCGGAAACCTGAGGAGAGAGAAGCCCCAGACGGAGTATGAGGCGTACCTCCGGAGATGCGGACATCCAGGGTGGATATCCGTCACGTCCGAAGACATTGAGGCTTCCGAGGACACTTCCTCCACATCACCTTCCCGAAGCCGAACGTGATCACACTCTCCTCAACTAGCTGCTCCGACCCTCTCATCCATCCCACCTATTGGGAATAGGGGTGCGCGTACTGTCACCCGACCTCGTAAAAGCGTTAGGCCAGGATCCTCCGTATCCTTTAGGATGCCTCCTCCTCCTCCCCCGCCTGTTAGGATTCCGACATCGGTACCTCCACTGTTTGACCCTCGTGACGAACGCCTGATGCCGCCGAGACATAGTATGTATGACGGCCCTAGCGTACTGGCTGGTGATAGGTACTCCCAGTCGAGTCGTTGGGCAAGTGATGTAGGACCCTCCGATGCGACATTGGATGAGATTTTGAGGACTGTTCGCCGTCATGAGCTGACTGTTCAGCACACCACTCGAACTTCTCAGTCGGCTCAATTCCAGGCGATGATGGCTATACAGGGAGTGAAGCATTTGGAGCAGGAGCAGAGGAAGAAGAGTACAGGATGGTTTGGATGGCTAAAGAGGAAGTGGATGTGAGAGCTGGAGTACTCAGTGGGATTATCTGTCTGTGGACAGTAGAAGGAAACTATTTGAATTCTTATTCGATACTATTATTTTATTATCATGGGGGTGATGGCACCTTCCAAATTGTAAGAGCATGACTCTGATTCTATCTGTTTGGATGATACTATCGTAAACTGCTATTGGGATACTAGAATTATTAAACTGTCTGTATTGAATTGCTATATGTTTTGTTGTGCCTTGAAATTTGTCTGTGCCTTTTCTAAGTGGTTGCCCAACTGTTATGTCATGTTTTGATTTGGACTTTGTAAGGTTCTTTAGTGGGTTGTAAATACATATGTGCATGCCATGATCCCTCTTCCGAGGCATGGTGTGATAGGATAATGATGCATAGGCTATCCGAAACAAAATTTATGAGATGCTAAACGAATCTATTTGTGATACTATCAGAATGCCGACTCGCAGAGGAACACGTTTTGGTCGACATGGAGCCACCAGGGGCCTCCATTATTAATCAAGGCCATAAAATTGGAAAAAACCAACCTACTCCACCAGGGACTCCCCACGGGGAAAATACTAATCAAGAGAGTGACAAAAGGATTGCTAACCTCGTAGCTCAGCAACTGGCTAACGCCATTCCGACAATTATTGCACAGATAAATGAAGACCGGGATAACACTACTGGTAATGAACGGCCGGTAAACGATGAGAGCCACGACGAAGAAGCCGAGGCGTTAAGGAATGGATGCTCTTATAAGACCTTCATGGCATGTAAGCCCAAGGACTTCTATGGCACCGAGGGTGCTATAGAGACTTACAGGTGGATTGACGAAATGGAAGCTGTCTTAGACATCAGCAAATGCAAGATGGAGCATATAGTGAGGTTTGCATCACAATCTCTCAAGGGATCAGCTCTTGAATGGTGGAAGTCCATTACTCAGAGCCGTGGAAGAAACATGGCTAATCGAATGGGTTGGACTGAATTTCGAGAGCTAATGACCAACAAGTATTGCCCCATCAATCAACTCAAGAAGCTGGAGACAGAATTTTTAAGCTTGGAGATGAAAGGACCCCACTAACACGAATACATCAATCGTTTCTTAGCCCTGTCCCGACTTGTGCCACATTTGGTGACGCCAGAAGCCAAAGGTGTAGCACGGTTCATCTGGGGACTACACCCAAGAGTTAGGGGTATGGTTCGTGCCTCTCAGCCTGTGACCCTGCAAGCTGCTGTCCACCTTACCAACAGTTTGACTGATGATTTAATTAGGGCTGGATGGACTGATCAAGCAAGGGCTGATGAGAAGAAGAAGTTTGTTGGTGATAAAAGGAAGTGGTTTGAAGCGAAAAGAGTGGTTGGAAGTAGTAGTGGGTCAAGTAGAAGGAGTTCTGAAGGAGTGAGACGTGATGATCAAAGAAGCAAAAACCGGAGATTGTATACGGGGACAAGCCCATTCTGCAGCAAGTGCAAGTTACATCATCAAGGGGAATGTAACCCGATGCCCTGTTTTAGGTGCAAGAGAACAGGCCATTTAATTAAAGACTGTACTTATGCACCGGTGAAACAATGCTATGAGTGTGGAGATCCAGGGCATATGAGGAACAAGTGTCCTAAGCTGGGTAGAGACAAGGATGCCAAGCACAACAAGCCTAAGGGAAGAGCTTTCGTTATGGACCCAGCAGGAGCTCGTAGGGAACCCGACGTGGTCAACGGTACGTTCCTTGTAAACAATCATCCCGCTACTGTACTGTTTGATACTGGAGCGACTGCTAGTTTTATCTCTAGTACTTTTAGGCCATTGATTGACTTAGACGTGTGTACCTTGACTGATACATTTACCGTAGAATTAGCTGACAATAATATTTTAGAGGTTAACGAAATCATTATGGATTGCCCCCTGAATCTAAAAGTGAATACGTTTAAGATTGACTTGATGTCCATTAAGTTAGGAGGATTTGATGTGGTTGTGGGTATGGACTGGTTAGCGAAGCATAGAGTCGACATCGTATGTGATGAGCGACTACTCAAGATACCGTTGAGCGACGAAGAAGTGTTAGTGGTAGAAGGTGAAAGGAGTAACACTCTATACCCTATGATATCCCACTTAAAAGCTACCAAGAGCTTGATGAAGGGATGTCCAGCTTTTATAGTATATGTGATGAAAGCCCAAAAGGAGAAGAAGATCGAAGAGATTCCCGTGGTTTCGGAATACCCAGAGGTGTTTCCGGAAGAACTACCAGGACTTCCCCCGAATCGGCAAGTTGAATTCCAGATAGACTTGTTGCCTGGTGCTGCACCAGTAGCCAAGGCACCGTACCGGCTCGCCCCACCTGAGATGAAGGAGCTAATGGTACAAATTCAAGAACAACTGGACAAGGGATTTATACGTCCGAGTGTCTCTCCATGGGGTGCCCTGGTACTATTCGTGAAAAAGAAAGACGAAACCCTACGAATGTGTATTGATTACAGGGAATTGAATAAGCTGACCATAAAGAACCGTTACCCTCTTCCGAGAATAGATGACCTATTTGATCAACTGCAAGGAGCAAGTTATTTCTCCAAAATAGACTTGAGGTCAGGATACCACCAACTGAAGATAAGAGAAGAAGATATACCCAAAACCGCCTTCCGAACTAGGTATGGACACTATGAGTATTTGGTCATGCCCTTTGGACTGACTAATGCTCCAGCAGCATTCATGGACCTCATGAATCGCGTTTGCCGCCCTTTCCTCGACAAGTTTGTGATCGTGTTTATCGACGACATACTGATCTATTCCCAAAGTAAAGACGAGCACGAGAAGCATCTCAGGCTAATTCTTGAATTGCTCAAGAATGAGCAACTAGATGCCAAGTTCTCTAAATGTGATTTTTGGATGCGCCAGATCCAATTCTTAGGTCATGTGGTAAATGAGGATGGGATTCAAGTTGACCCTTCCAAAATTGTGGCCATAAAGAATTGGAAGATTCCTGAAACACCTACGGAGATAAGGCAATTCTTAGGACTGGCTGGCTATTACCGGAGATTTATAAAGGACTTCTTGCGTATAGTGCAACCTTTGACCGCACTAACCAAGAAGAACACAACCTTTGTGTGGGAGCGAGAGCAGAACGAGGCGTTTGAAATGCTTAAGGAGAAGTTATGCAGTGCACCTATCCTTGCTCTTCCAGAAGGAGTAGAAGACTTCGTGGTCTATTGTGACGCTTCGCGTCAAGGGCTAGGATGTGTATTAATGCAACGCAACAAGGTGATTGCTTACGCATCAAGACTGCTGAATGATCATGAGAAGAACTACACGACGCACGATCTGGAGTTGGGTGCCGTGGTGTTTGCCCTCAAGATGTGGAGGCACTACCTTTATGGCACAAAGTGCATCATCTACACTGACCATAGAAGCTTGCAGCATATCCTTGACCAAAAGATGCTCAACATGCGTCAGAGAAGATGGGTCGAGCTATTGAACGATTACGAGTGCGAGATCCGCTACCATCCTGGTAAGGCCAATGTTGTGGCGGATGCGTTGAGCCGAAAGGAAAGAGAGAAACCTCTTCGAGTACGAGCCTTAAGGATGAGTGTGTATACCAACCTTATATCAAAACTGAAGGAAGCTCAAGGCGAGGCATTAAAGGAAGAAAAACTAAAGGAAGAAGGATTGACTGGAATGGAAAAGCAATTGGAGATAGGGGACGATGGTACATATAGATATGGTGGAAGGGCTTGGGTGCTAAAACACGGAGAAATTCGAGAAGTAATCCTCGACGAAGCACACAAGTCTAGGTATTCAATTCACCCTGGAAGTGATAAGATGTACCAGGATTTAAAGACACTTTTCTGGTGGCCGGGAATCAAGAGATCAATCGCTGTTTATGTGGGGAAATGTTTAACTTGTGCCATGGTAAAAGCTGAGAACCAAAAACCATCAGGAACGTTACAGCAACCTGAAATCCCAGAATGGAAATGGGATAATGTTACGATGGATTTTGTTACCAAGTTGCCCAGAACGTTTAAAGGTCACGATGCTATTTGGGTAATAGTGGATAGATTAACAAAATCAGCTCACTTCTTGCCAATTAGAGAAGACTACGACATGACGAAACTGGCCCACTTTATGTCGACGAGATTGTAACGAGGCATGGAGTGCCTCTGTTGATCATCTCCGACCGTGATAGGCGTTTCACCTCTCGTTTCTGGAAATCGTTCCAGCAAGCTTTAGGAACCCGTTTAGATCTTAGCACGGCTTACCACCCTCAGACCGACGGATATAGCGAAAGAACTATTCAAACGATGGAAGACATGTTGAGAGCTTGCGTGATGGACTTTGGCGGAAACTGGGATAACCATCTTCCTTTGGTGGAATTCGCCTATAACAATAGTTACCACGCGAGTATCAAAGCCGCTCCGTATGAGGCCCTTTATGGCAGGAAATGCCGATCACCCTTGAGTTGGAATGAGATTGGTGACAGCCAAGTGATGGGACCCCACATAGTGTTGGAAACCACCGACAAGATCTATAAGATAAAGGAGCGACTGAAAGCAGCCAGAGATCGACAGAAGAAGTACGCTGACAGGAGGCGGAAACCTCTAGAGTTCCAAGTGGGCGACAGGGTGATGCTAAAAGTAGCACCGTGGAAAGGAACAGTGAGGTTCGGAAAGAGAGGAAAACTAAGCCCAAGATACATTGGACCATTCGAAATAATGGCGAGAATTGGCCCAGTGGCATATAAGTTGAAACTACCCCCTGGGTTGAGTCACATACACGACACCTTTCATGTGTCAAACTTGAAGAAGAGCATGGTAGACAAAACTCTGGAACTACCATTAAAAGAAGCAAGAATATAGCGACAAATTGAATTTTGTGGAAGAACCTGTGGAGATCACGGATCGTTTGGTCAAACAACTCCGGCGGAGCCGCATACCCAAGGTTAAGGTTAGATGAAACTCCAAGCGAGGGCCTGAATTTACTTGGGAGCGTTAAGATGAAATGAGGAAGAACTATCCACACCTCTTCAAACCCACTCGTTCAGTCTCTAATCAGAGTTAAAATTTCGGGATGAAATTTCCTAAACGGTGGGAGAATGTGACAACCGACCTCCAGGTTGTTACCCTAACCCTAGATTACTTGCATCATTATCCATGTTATGAGTGCTAATAATTGAAACTATTCAACCCTACTATGAAATTGGAAACAATTCTTACTACTTGATGTAAATTATGATTTTATATGATTTTTATTATTGACTTTTAGCTAATTTAGGATTCTACCTTTTTAAAAGTTAGTGTCCCGGGAATGTCAACTAGTCACCCTTAAAAAATTAAATTCAAGAGAAGGCAATTAAAATGTGAGCATACACACTCACACTTACATAATTTTCGGCCATGCATGCATGGGCATGCATTAGATACCTCAATTCACCATCCACCAAATAATACATAATACCCAATACTACAAAAATTACACTACATAATATCAATTTACCATTAAAAATCTAAATAAGAATTCCCTCACTACACTCCAAATCGGCCGCCCCCCTCTCACCATTCCTCTCCTCTCTTCACCACCACCCCACACACCCACTCACCTTTCATGCACATCTCTCCCTCTCTCCCTCTATTCGAATTCATCAGCTGGTCACACACACACACATCTTACAACACTCTCAAACAATTCTCTCTAGGACTTGTGCAAGAAAATTGAAAGAACACATCAAGTTCCATTCGGCCAAGAGCAAAACCGCAAAGAAGTGGCCTAGTTCGCGAGATTTGGTCACACAACCATACTTGTTCCACCTTTCCAGCCTTGGTTCGAGTTTCTCCATTCAAGTCCAAGGAGTTTCAAGCCATTCACGACCATCAACACCTTCTAAACCGTGAGTTACATCGAGTGTAAGCTCATGTTGTCGGTTTTGTGACATTTCACTTGTTTTCTTCATTTATCACCTAAGAACCGTGTATTTCCTTGTTGTAGCAGAAACATCTCACCATAATCTTGTTTTTAAGGAGTTCCCAACGTTCTTGAAGGTAAACCTCATGTTATGTTAGTCATTCTTGAGGTGGAAACCGATTTCCACCATGAAAACCCACTTTTTGGGTGTTTTGGTATCATCTAACTTGTGAAAGCTTCAACTCTTGTAAACCAAACTTGTGACCTGCATTTTTATGACTTAATGGACTCCCAAGAACCTGTTTTTAAAAGTTCCAAGAGGCTACATACTCAAATCCACGGTTGATACATGGATTTCACCTTGAAACCCTCCTTTCTACATGTAACAACACCCTTTTGAGCATTTGTTTGAAAAATCCTTTTAACCAAGACCCATAACCTACTCATGAACGACTTAATGACACCTTAACAATCTGTTTATGAAGTTAAATGAAGTGTTGGTAACATTTAAACTCAAGTTAAGATGGTTTACACAAGTGTAATTGTCGGTTATGACATTTTCTACATATTTGAAGCATATGGATGTATAGATCAACTAGGCAACTTGTTTGGACTGAAATTACAGTAGGTGTTAGTGAATATTAGAAGTGTTAGCAATGTTTAATCTCTGGAATAAAGGACATGTTGTGATTTACCCTCTTTTAGTCACTTTCGGGACCCGAAAACATGCTAAAATGACTTTAAAAATAGTAAGAATATGAATCTAACACTTTTGAAAAGTATTCCAGGCTCAAAAATGATAAATAAAGTACTCTGGAGTCAATGGATAATTTAAATGGTCAAAGACACAAATAAATGACGTTTTAACTAAAAACGAGTACAAACCGAGCATCGTTTTTGAGAAAAATCGATAAAAATAGAGTTCAAAATTAGGATTTATAAAAATCATATGATTTCAGTAATTTAAGTAATAAAAGACTTAAAGGATTTGAAAATTCGGTCAAACAAGCTTTAAATGGTCAAACCCGGTCAAAACCGCGTATTAACGGGTCAAATGTAAAAACAAGATTTTTAACTATAAAAGGCCAATTTACACAATTTAAGGATTTAAAAATTTATAAAGATTTCTTTTAGAAAATACCTACTGGTCCAAGATTTAAATATATGAAAACTCCAAATTACTGTTAAAACTATCCGGCTTTTACCGTAACCGGGAGCGTTAAACGCGCAGTTTTTAAAATCGAACCCGTAGACTAAAGTTTTGAAGCACTTACTCCATAATAATCATAATATGACTCTAATAATCTGATTTTTGGTCTTAAATGACATAAAGAGCAAGAAACAAAACTTGAGGGTAGAAATTGTCAATTTTGAAACTTGAGGGACCAAACTGTAAAATTTTTCCAAACCTTATAACCGACTTCCAGGAAGCTAATAAACACTTGAAAAACAAAATCTCTTAGTATACTTAACTAAATGAAGTGAAAATCCCAATTTTCATGAAGACTCCTTGACCTGCAAGGAAACTTTTTATACAAACCTTCACAAAACCAAAGCCTTACTCAATAGCTAAACCCTTGTCACCATTGTTGCACTTTGAATGAGTTTAGGGCAGTAGCTTATTGCTTAATATGTACATGTTAGGGTGCTAGACTTGAGACACTTCCCGGCACACCAAGAGACTTTTGATTAGAAACCTAAGGTGAGTTCTAGTGATCCCCCTTTTTACTATTGTTTTGGGATGAAACATGCTCTACTTTTTATGAACTATGATTGTGCTTTACTTGATGATTCTATGTGGGATTTGTGGTTACCTGCTGATACTTATATCATGATCAATAATTCTTTCGTGAATCGCTTGATTTATATGGATAGATCTATTTGGGGAATCCCCCACACATAGTGGCTTCCATTCCAGGAAGGTTACCCCACTGAGATCCTAAGGGTCGTTGTGGCATGTAACAAGTTTTGTTAAGATACTATGGTGAACCATCCGGGCAGGTAGGGTTCACTGGTTTGGGGCTCAGTTTCTTCCTTCGGGAATATCCGGTAAAACACAACTTTAGAAGAGGCCAACCGGGACTGAGTGCAGGGTTGATTATGATTTTTCCCACGATGATAAACAATGATTATTTTCTTTTAATCAAAGAAGGATTTGTTAAGTCCTTTTGTTTTTAAACTTTAAGCACTTGAATTCACCAACTTTTTAGTTGACATAATTTTCTTTTGAGCATGTTTCAGGTAATGTATGAAGAGATCCTAGCTGTTGTGAAGACCTAGTCTTATCCCCGTGACATGGCATTGGCATATTTTCCTTGATGAAACATTTGAACAATTTTTATATTTGTGTTGAAACAAATACAATTTTATTTTATTGGATGATTGTAAAACTGGTTTGGGGGCTTGATGTGTTTCTAGCCCCGCTATCTTTTCAAAAACATTAATGCCATGTGATGTTCTCTCCTTTGAGCTCTTATAATGGTTTGTTTCCGCTGCCATATGTTGTTGCTAGTCTGTGACGTCCCACCCTACCTGGGCGCGGGGTGTGACATTCTCAGAGCTTAACAGAGCAACTTGATTGTGTTGCCTGTGAAGTTGCATGGAGAAATCTGGGTTGTTTCTGCGGTTAAGGTTGGCCATTTCAGAAGCTTAAGGATGAAGAAAGGTAGAAAGCAAAGGCGGTTTAGAGAATTAGGTTAGAGGAATAGTGTAATTGAGGAAGATAGTGAGGAAGAGGGGGAACCGTTGGGTATTTATGTGAAAAGGGATTTGAACCAAAGTTAATGAAAGAGGATAAACTTTTAAATCCGGAAGTCGGTCCCACCTCTGAAAAAGTAGTTTACTTTTGCTCAAAAAGTAGTTTTCTTGGAATTCGAAAAGCTTCCGAAGGTAAATTGTCTTCGGAAGTTTTTAATGAAAAAGCTTCCGAAGCTAAAATGGCTTCGGAAGATTTTCCTGAGAGTCTTGAAAATTTGTGCTTCGGAAGAGAAATAAACACTTGAATGTTTTGTATAAAGAACAACAAAGCTTTTGAGAGTTAATTTTGCTTCGAAAGGAAAAAGTCTTTAAAAACAAATAAGTGTCTGAGATAGGAATTTAAGCTTCGGAAGATGGGTTTAGACTTCTTCCAAAGGTAAAATCTCTTAAACAGTTATTTATTTTGAAGACATGATTTTCTTCCGTAGATAAAATTTTTTTATCTTCCGAAGTATCAGAAAATTTTCAAGAATCTAAGGAAAGTCTTCAAAACTGCAAGATCCTTGATTCTTGCAATCAGTTCTTCAAAACTGCAAGATCCTTGATTCTGGCAATCATTTTGTTGTAGAAGTAAGAAACAGCAGTCTTTTGATCATCATACTTGTAGTTGATCTTCATCTTGCTGATCTTCTTCAGAGTCTCATAACTGATTCCCAGAACATCTTCCTCTGTAGTGAGTGTGTCTAACACCTTGTTGTTATTCAGCACTTCTAGCTCATCTTGTTCTGAGATTCTGAGTTCTGTTACTTCATCAAAAGTTGTTCCCTTCAGTAGTCCAGCATTAAATCTTCTTCTTTTATATGCTTTGGCATGTAGTTTGTCAATTACTTGAATCACATGGACATGCAGGAACAGATCATTTTATGCTTTTTCATCAGTCAGCTTGGGGAAGAATTTGTCATTAAGGTATGAGGTGTAGCTGGGATGGAGTAGTTTGATTTCTCAGCATTTCTCAGCTTTCTTGTTCTCAGCATTTCTCAGCAGGACCAACTCTTTTGTCTTCTCAACATATCCCCATTCAGTGATTGGGTATGTGAATTGAGTCCCTTCAATGCATTTAAGTGCTGCTTTGTTTCTGTTGTTGTAGCCAACCCTCTTCAAGAATTTATCATCTACATGTTCTGAGGCATTGGACTTGAATCTTTTGAGCCCTTTGATTCTCTTTTGATGTTCTATATCTTCTCTTTTAGCTTCTATAAGCACATCATCTTTAAACATTGTCTTCAACTTTCCCACTAGGGTTGAGAAATCTCTTCCTCTAGGGTGAATTGGATAATTGCTGATGATTAAGCTTTGAAGATCTTTGATGTCATTCTCTGGCAGACTCACCACTGAGAGTACATCATGGAAGTATTCAACTCTTCCGGATGTTCTTTTAATAATGGCACAATCCCAGTCTGGATCATATTTCCAGGCCATGATCCTGTTTTCTTCCACAGAGCTGGGAGTTGTGAGGTGATCTATCAGTTGAATTAGAGTGGACTTTTGCTCAGTTATCTCTCTAACTGCAGTCCCAAGTGGCCATACTTTGCCGGGTATAACTTCTCTTGGCTCTCTAATCAATTTCTCCTTTCCTTTGTGCTAATCTTTAGGTTCAACTATTATAGGTTCAGCAGGAAGTTTGCTTTGTTGCTCATAAGATGGATGTGGAGCTTCAGTTCTGAATTTTACTCCAGTATCTAGCTCAACTTTCATCACATGCTCCATCATCCTTCTGAGTTCCCCTACTAATCTTCCTTTAAGCTCATGAGGTTTGTAATTATGTCCTTGTAACCAGCAAGTCATGTTGTATTTGCTTAGCTTGGCTGTGTCAGAATGTCCCAACTCCTTCTTTGTTTTCAGAATTGATTGAAAGATGCTGAAGGCTTCATAATCACAATTTGGAATCATAAAGCATGCAAGCTCAAATTCTTTTAACAGGTTCTTCATCTCTGTCATGTTTAGTCTCTCAACCATGTCATAAGGGAAACCATCGTTCATAAGTGTCATGAACATGGTTGATTCAAGCCTCTCTTCAAATATGTCACTTGTAGTCAGAAGATCATCAGCCTTTGAGACTTCTTGTTTTGGTGGAGAGTCTTCTTTGATTAATTCTTCCCACTCTTTATCACTTTCATCTTCCTTTTGAGAGATAGGCTTCTCAGTAGATAAATCTACTGAAGAGGTGTGTTTAGGAGAAGTCAGCTTTTGTTTCTTTGAGACACTTTCATCAATAGTTGGCTTCTTCTCAGCAGTACCAATGTACTTTCTTTTCCTTGAGTACAGGATCATTTCTTTTGATGCCTCAGGACCTTGTTTTGTTTGAGCAGTTGAAGCCTTAGCATGAGATTTCAATGAACTGATCTTCAATTTAAGTTGCTCAATCTATTCTTCTTTTCTCTTTATAATATTTGACTGAGCAGTCATAGTGCTAGACGCTTGTTCAAATTTCTTCATGATCTTTTCTTTTCTTTCTTCTCAGACTCTGCAGACTCTTTTAGTTCAGCTTCCTTGTCTAGCAAAGCATCAATGACTTCTTTATCACTTTGAGCATCTTCTCTCAGTCTTTTTATTCTTGCTTGCTGTCTTATCAATTCTTCATCCTTTTCTTTTATCATTCCCTTCAGCTCTCGTATTCTTTCCTTTCTTTTGTTTGATTTGAGTACCAGCTTGTTGTACTCAGCAACCAGATAGCTCTTGCTCACAGGAATGTCATCATTACTTAGATCATCTTCATTATAAGCAATAACATCAACATGATCTGCTGCTGCATCTACTTCCTGATGCTGAGACTCAATCTCATCTTCTTTAACTTCCCCATTATCAACACTTGCTGAGCTTGACCTTGGTTCAGTGGCTTGATCTACATGCTCTTGAGGAGTTTGTTGTTGTTGATGATCACTCACTGGAGATACTTGTTCAGTTTCATTTGAATGCACAGGGGATTCAGTCTTGGATAATGACAGTTTAACTGTACTTGCTTCTGAGACTAATTCTGTCTCCCCAGTGTAGATGCTCTCGGTAGCTGAATTTGTAGGTTGTTGGTAAAGTTGCATCTGAAGCTGATTTGGTGATTGGGGTTGAATGGGAGATATTGGTTCAGTATTTTGGCTGGCTGGTGATTGTGGTTGGGTTTGTTGTTGTTGTGGTGATAGATGGAGGATTGGAGAAATAGGTTCTGTATTTTGGCTGTGAGGAGATTGTGGTTGAGGTGTTTGTTGTTGTTGAGGTGATGTTTCTGGTGAGGGAGTGTCTTGAGCAGAGCTGGTTGCAGAGTTCTCTTCATCAATTTCCCAAACAAGCTCTTGAGGTATGTCTGCATTAGCATCAATCACATGAGCAAACATGTCTATGTCACCACTTTCATATTTCCCTAAGATTTTGTTCAGCACAGATCTGCCAAGGTGTGCTTGGATAAACACACCACCCTCCACAGATGTTCCAGGCAGGTCTGCATTAATGATGAGCTGAATGAATCTTGAAAACATGTACATCTTATCAGCCTTCTGTACTCGAATGTGATCACACAAACAATTGAAGATGTACTTTGAATAATTGTATGTCCTTCCCTCAAAGATGCCAATGATACCAGATGATATATGTCTTGAAAATCTGTCAAGCCCAGATTTTCTGTTTGACATACACTTCAGATAAGTGTGACACAAAAATCTGTATGGCTTACAGAGTCTTCCCTTCTTAATTTCTCCCTTTTCAAAGTCTCCATCATACCCCATTAAGAGAAAAACTTTTTCTATGTATTCATTTTCAAATACATCTGGGTGTCCAGCTTCAACATCTCCTAGTTCTAGAACCCTTCTTACTGTTTGTTCATCAATTCTCAGCCTTCGATTCTTAACTTCTGCAATAATGCCTTCACCATCTTCTTCTATGAGTGCAGAATTCCAAAAATCACTAATATGAGTGCGATAAATCGTCGGCTCTACTGATTGGGCATAGAATATTCTCGATCTTCTCAGATATCTTATAATTTCTTGGCGTCCTTCTGACACAGGATCGTCAGGGTTTAAGAAAGCGCACACATTATGTTCTTTTGCGAATCGTTGATCCATCTATTCATAAGAAAAGACTTCGTTAGAATCACATTATTGATATGAGAATACGAACAGTTGTGAGATAAAACAAGAATCAACTGGTTCATTCTTGATGATTACGACATGTTTTACCTTAATAAACGCTGATTAAGAACACAACTATATGTTTGCTTAAGGTTTTGATTTGATAAATTTTGAATGTTGAGGAAGTGGGAAAAGTTTTGTTGAGTGAGATTTTCTAGGTCTGAAAAAGTGAACGGAAAAAGTGAATAATGAATTTGACAAGTCAAACCTCATTATTTATACCCTCAGACATATTAATTTTCTCTGATTTATTAAGTGGGTCCCACATTGTATTTTTCCGTAGAAGTAATTTCTCATTAATTAAGCGGGATCCACAATTTACTCTTCCGTAGAACATCTACGGATCAAAAACTTCTGCTGATGTGAAATTGTAATCATTAAATTATTGATCTTTATTCATCCGTAGTTTACCAATCTACGGATAAACATTAAGATTGATTTCCACATAGTATCTTCTGCTGATGCACCGAAAATATTGTTGTATGTATGGCCCAAATCCATTGGTTAGACCATTTATTGCTTTAGGACCTCGTTGGCTTTGTATACATGACAATTTAGTGCAAGAAAATTTAAAATAGAGATTTTTACTAAAAAATTTTCATGTATCCAACAGCTAAGATGATGCTCAGATTTCAATTTCTTCAAATTGATAATGATATAGACATTGCTGCTGCTGATTGAGATACTTTTTCATGAATTCTACTCCCCCTAAACTTGTGATTAATGAAGAACTTAAGCATTTATCATAAATTTCTTTAAGAGGAATAACATGAATTTGAACTATATAATAATGATCAGATACACATAGGATGGGATCATACTATAATGCTAAACCTCTTCCTGATGAGTTATGTTGTTTATGTGATACAAGAACAAGTTCTGTTGCAAGTATATTGTCCTTATAAAACCATACAAGAGCTCATGTATCAACTAGGCATGCTGTTTATCATGTTTTCATATTGTTTTTGAAATAACTGTTATGGGCTTCACATTCAATTCACAAAGGTTTTGTCCTCCCTTTGCAAGTCAAATCATCACTTTTTCACACTTAAGACTATGTACTTTAAGTTATAATAGCTATCTTGAGATGTATTTGGCATCTCATTGATGCAATGTTGATAAAGCTCAAGATAATATACAGTTGATCACTTAGGATTCTTTTGAGAGCTTTAGATATGATCATCATCAGGTCACCAGGTCTTTACTCACGTAAAACAGAGGTGCCTTTAACCCAGGTCTTTGTTCACACAAAACAGAGGGATGATGAGGATCATGATCTTTTCACCTTTTGTAACTGATATTCAGTATGGTGATCATACACCCAGGTCTTTGTTCACACAAAATAGAGGGAGTATGATTTGCAAAGATAGATAGTATAAACTGTTTTACATAGTGTGTTTAGATGAATGATTTGATCACATTAGGATAAGACTCACTTTGTTTTCTCAAAATGAAGTTTCCCACAGAAAATTATTTTAGTATTATGTTTTGCATGCACTCAGGTTTGTTTCCACTCAAGATGAACCTACTCACATATCAAGAAACTTGCTGAGATATATTGTTATTTGTTTATTCAGGAATAGGCAAAGCTATAGTGTGCTATCATTTCCCATGCATATGTCATACTGATGCATTATTACACACAACATGTTGTTTGTTTAAACTTGATTAATCTAAGTTAATCATGCCTAGAGACTCAATCAGAAAATTAAATCTGACTGAATCAAAGGCTTTAGTGAATAAATCAGCAAGCTGATTTGATGTATCCACTTAGACTAACTTAATCAATCCCTTTTCTGAGCAATCTCTCAGAAAATGATATCTAATTTCAATATGTTTTGTTTTACTATGTTGCACAGGATTAGCTGTGATACACATAGCAGTAGAATTGTCTATATAGATTGAAGTTTGAAGAAAGTTGTAACCATAGTCAAGCAATTGGTTTTGTAACCAAAGAACTTGAGAGCACCCAGTTGAAGCAGCAATGTACTCAGCCTCAGCTGTGGATACAGAAACATTTGTTTGTTTCTTGCACTGCCATGACACTAGCCTTGGTCCAATGAATTGACATCCACCGGTTGTTGATTTTCTGTTGCTGTTACATCCACCATAGTCACTATCTGAGTATGAGTAGAGTGTAAAGTCTCCATCCTTGGGATACCACAGACCAAGTCCTGGTTTTCCCTTGAGGTATCTGAAAATTCTTTTTACAGCATTGAGATGTGACTCCTTTGGATCAGATTGGTACCTAGAACATACACACACAGCAAACATAATATCAGGTATGGCAGTTAAGTACATAAGTGAACCTATCATAGATCTAAATAATTTTTGATCAATAGATTTTCCAGTGGGATGAGGAGCAATCTTATCAATTGTTGATGCTGGTGTTTTGCATGAGGATACTTCAGCAAGATTGTATTTCTTCAGTATTTGATATATGTATTTTTCTTGATTGATGAATATTCCATCTACTTTTTGATGAACTTGAAATTCAGATTTCATCAGCTCTTCAAAATTCACACACAATCTCTTATTAGTTGATCCAAATATAATGTCATCAACATATACTTGAACTACTAAGAGATCTTGATGTTCTTGTTTGAGAAAGAGTGTCTGATCAATAGTTCCTCTTTTGTAACCATGCTTGAGTAAGAAAGATGATAGTGTTTCATACCATTTTCTTGGTGCTTGATGAAGACCATACAAGGCTTTATCTAGTTTGTATACCCTGTGAGGATAATGAGGATCTTCAAATCCGGGGGGTTGTGACATATAAACTTCCTCATCAATTTTCCATATAAGAATGCACACTTGACATCCATCTAATACACAGTAAACTTCTTATATGATGCATATGCCAAGAACACTCTTATTGCCTCAATTCTTGCAACTGGTGCAAAAACTTCATCATAGTCTATGCCTTCTTCTTGAGTGTATCCTTGTGCTATCAACCTTGCTTTGTTTCGGACAATAATCCCTCTATCATCCAGTTTGTTTTTGTATAGCCATCTTGTTCCAATAGGATGTTGACCTTCAGGAAAATCAACAAGAGACCACACTTTTTGCTTTCTGAACTGTTGAAGCTCTTCTTGCATAGCTTCAATCCAGCTATTGTCTTTTAAGCAGCTGTAATGTTTGGTGGCACCACTTGAGAAAGAAAACAGTTGAAGAGACAAAGGTTGGCTGTACCACTTTGGCTCCTTGTAGTTCTCTTTTCAGGATTTCCAATGATATTGTCAAGTGGATGAGACTTATGAATTCTCATTGAGGGAGTTGACTCAACTAGAATAGAGGATTCCAGATTAGTCATTTCCATTGCCTCTGACTGATTCATCTCAATTTGAGAATTCAAGAAATAATCAAATTGAGTCTCTGTTGATTGAGCTACAGAAGTATCTGCAGTTGGATTTCGCTCTTCTGTAGGAACTTCTGCGGAAGCATTTTGGTCTTACGTAGAAACTTCTGCGGAAACATTTTGGTCTTCCGAAGGAATTTCTCCGGATGTATGCTGATCTTCCGAAGGAACTTCTCCGGATGCATGCTGGTCTTCCGAAGAAACTTCTCCGGATGCATGCTGGTCTTCCGAAGGTACTTCTCCGGATGCATGCTGGTCTTCCGAAGGTACTTCTCCGGATGCATGCTGGTCTTCCGAAGGTACTTCTCCGGATGCATGCTGTTCAATTCCACGTGTAATATCTGCTTCTGCTGAAGTATTTTCACCTGAAGATGGATGTATCCTTGGGGGATCAGCAGATAAAGTTACTTCAGTCATAATAGGTGGAACAAATGGATAGCAAACTTCATCAGATCCTGCATTGGTCAAATGATCATAGTTAAAAGATTTAGACAAAGCATCAATGTCAAATAACCATAATGAACCTTTAACTGACTTAGTAAACACATTTTCATCAAAAGATACATTAGGGGTCTCTTCCACAATGTTATGTTGTGGAATATACACTCTATATGATTTTGATGTTGAAGAGTATCCAACAAAGAAACCATCATATGCTTTTTCTGAAAATTTTCCTAATGACTCTTTTATGTTCAAAACAGTTACTTGACATCCAAATACTCTTAGATATCCTATGTAAGGTTTTCTTTTAAATAGGAGCTCATAAGGAGTTTTGTTATGTTCTTTGACAATTAATGTTCTGTTTTGAATATTGCAAGCAGTATTCACAGCCTCAGCCCAAAAGGTAATAGGTAGTTGTGAATCAGCTAGCATTGTTCTTGCTGCTTCAATGAGAGTTCTGTTTCTTCTTTCAGCAACTCCATTTTGTTGTGGAGTCCTTGGTGCACTGAATTGCCTTGCAATACCTTTGCTCCTGCAAAAAGAATCTAGTTCAAAGTTGACAAATTCAGTACCATTATCACTCCTGAAAATTTTGACTTTTGTATCAAGTTGATTCTCAATCTTGATTACAAAGTCCATTAATGTTTCTGATGTTTCACTCTTTTGTTTTAAGAAAAAGACCCATGTAAATCTAGTGAAATCATCAACTATCACCAAACAATATTGCCTTTTTCCAATGCTCATTACATTGGTTGGACCAAAAAGATCCATGTGAAGCAATTTGAGTGGTGTAGTATTAGTATTGATTGTTTTGGGTTTATGTGACACTCTGTGTTGTTTTCCTTTGTAACAAGAAGAACAATGAGTTGAGCAATGAAACTCTTTATTTGGCAATCCAATGACCAGGTCATGTTTTACCAATTTATTCATGTTCTTCATGTTAGAATGAACAAGCCTTCTATGCCATAATTGTGACAAATCTTCTGAAAGTTTAGATATAAGGCAAGTTTCATGTTTTGTGAGAGAAGTGTTGTTCATATCCAAAACATAAGTGTTTCCTTTTCTTGCTGCTTTAAGGAGAATCCAATCTTCAGGGACAATAAATCCTGGCTTTAGAATGTAACAGTTAGTGTCATCAAATAATGTAGTGTAGTTTTTGTTGGGTTTGTTGGACCTTTAACAAACTAGTTTAACCATTTAAACTGAGAAAACGCAGCGGAATAATAGATTAATATCATGTTGTAATCAGAAAATTAAAAGTTCATAACTTTGTTTCAACAAACCCAAAACATAAGGATCATTCATATGTGTTTGAACTAGCTATCAACAGAAGGAAACAACCAAAACAACATCAACAAACTACCTTTGTAGGCTGCTGAAAACGTGAATGAAACACCTTCCATAGTGGTGGGAGGTGTGGTGATAGGGGGTGTGGTAGTGGTAGTGGTAGCTGTGGTGGCTGTGGTGGTGTATGGTGTGACTGTAGATGTGGTAGTGTGGTGGCTGAGGTGGTGGCTGTGGTGGTGATGTATGTGAGTCTTCTCTTCTTCTTCTTCATGTCGTGGGGCTGAGCCATCTTTTTCTTCCTCGATCCTGTCGAGGAGGATGCTCCCCCTAGAACACGACTCGACGGCTCTGGAGCATAGTTCGGGTCAGCAGGAGTCTCTCCCGATACACTAGGGCGTACACCAACCGCCCGAAGTCCATGTTCTGTGGGAACAACTTTGCTTCCCACATTCCTAGTCAGTGGCTCCTCATCTGACTCTTCTTCTTCCTCACTAGGTATAAAGTCCTTGTGGAACCCAGCCGACTCAGCTATATCTCCAGTGGGGGCAGATACTGGAGGTGTGCTGTCAGTAGTTGTGCCCCTCGGTGGAATGGGCATGATATCTCCAGCATCCCCACTGTCATCATCATCAGAATCATCGGTGGGTAGAGCAATCTGCTCAACATCAGAATCAATGTCGTCGTGGCGCCACTTCCCACATAGTCTTCACGGGCCAGATGCCCAAACAGTCTCCTGACAGGGGGTTTCACCTGCTTCCCCCTGTATACCTTCATCCTGCCCAAGGTGGTATCGTCCATCACCTCAAGCACTACAACATCATCCTTCTCCTTTGGCAGGGAGGGAGCTTCTGGTCTATAATCATCTGCATGAATCAGGGATACATACAGAAGCCCTCTTTCCCTTTCCCCTCAATGTTCTCCACCAAGTAGGTGAAGATCATCCTGGAGAAGCTGAACAGATGGTTCAGCACCAACGCAACATAGGCGTTCTGGATCTGGTCAGACAACTCCTCAAAACCTCCCTTCCTGGAAGCTATGCACTTTAGCAGCACGTGAGCAAGGTACTTAAACTGGGGACAAAGGTTGCTCTTGTTGAGCACCCCAGCATTGATGTCCCCAGAGTACTTGGCTCGAAGAAAACATCCTCTGACAGTAAGGGGGTGTAGTCTAGTAGGACAGTCAGCATCGTCCCCCAACTGTAACACGATCCTAAGATCCTCCTCTGTGATAGCTATGGCCTCTCCAAAGATAGTACTTCTGATACAGTGAGGCTCAGAGGATCGATCAACTACTGCACCTTCCCAGAAGGCCTGCTGAATAGAACGATAAGGAGTACATGGAGCAGATATAACGTGTGCAATCTTCGATCTCCTTAGAAAGGTGATAATGCCAGAGAAGTCTGAAGCATTTTTGGATGTCAGATCCAGATGAGCACAAATATTGGACTTAGTACTCATGGTTCATCGACTCGCCATCTATTACACAAACAAAGTAAACATTAGTACCCATTGGGTAAGAATGTCATGAAACACTTGGACTTGAAAGAAATTCTTTTCTGTCATGCGAATGGCGTTGTGCGACTGAGATCAAGTCGTGCGAATGAGCAGTGCGACTGGGATTCAGTCGTGCGATTGACCCCATACGTACGACTGAATGTGCGACTGGTCTCATGCGTATGTCACCTCAAGCGGTTACACCGGTCGTGCGACTGAACTCATACACATGGTTCAGTCGTGCGGTTAAGCTATTCGCACCCTTCAGTCGTGCGACTGAAGTTCATCAACCTGTCCATTCGCATGTTGTTCTGTCTGTTCAATTCAAATTCAATTTTTCACCAACTTTGAGTTTTAGACTTCGTGTTCTGGTTCATTAGACTCGTAATCCATTCGTTTAACACCTAACACCTTTAATTTCATTTGTTTACGTTGTTTAGTTAGGTTATTTTGCCACATATGTTATGGTTTTTCTAACGGGTCCGATTGTCCAGATTTAGTGTCAAATTGAATGATTTGGTAAGGTTTCTTCATCGCAAATTACCTGTAGAGTCAATGAAAATGGTCAGTATGTGAGAATCGAGGGTTTATAGTGATCAAACGAAATTTGGGCAGAGTAACTTTAGTTGTGCGATTTAGGGTAAATTTGAGAGTGGTGAGTCTCTGCGACCGACTCTCCCTCTATTTATACTAACCCTAAATTCAAGCGTACGACTGGGCTCATACGCACCTTTCATTCGGGCGAATGGGCCTCAGTCGTGCGATTGGTTCAGTCGCCCCCCTTCAGTCGTCCGACTGGAGCTCAGTCGTGCGACTTACTTATTCGTTCGCTCTTAAACATCCGACTGGGCCATTCGTATGGGCCATTCGGTTGAATGGTCCATACTCATGGTCCATTCGTACGAATGGCTTCCATTCGTATGATAAGTCCATACTAATGGTCCATTCGTGCATTTCTTACCATTTTACATTTAAACCCTTTTAAACTATAGAATCAACATTATACGCATTTGATCATCTCAGACATGATTCTTTTAACTTGAAAAACTTTTGATCACCTCAGACGTGATCATTTTTTAAACAATTTGTCACCTCAGACGTGACCCATTTATCCTTTGAAAAACACATGTGGTCATCTAGACATGACCCTTTTTGGTGAATTAATCCCTTACTGAATTTCATGATGTAGTCCGACAAACAAACAAACTGAAATGACTAAATAGCTAGAAGATTAAACTAAAGTACAAAAATTAAACTTGTTTTTGACTTTTTGTGAGAGGTAAATCCTAAGATAGAAATCTACTGGATTCAGTTCCGGAATAGACAGCTTCTATTTTGTGACAACCGGCCTCTAGGTTGTTATCCTAACCCTAAATTACTTGCATCATTATCCATCTTATGAGTGCTAATAATTGAAACTATTCAACCCTAACATGAAATTGGAAACAATTCTTGTTACTTGATTCAAATTATGGTTTCATATGATTTTTATTATTGACTTTTAGTTAATTTAGGTTTTTTTACCTTTTTAAAATTAGTGTTCCGGGAATGTTGACTAGTCACCCTTATAAAATTTATATCAAGATAAAACAATTAAAATGTGATCATACACACTCACACTCCCATATTTTCAGCCCATGCATGCATGGACATGCACTAGATACCTCAATTAACACCATCCACTAAACAATATATTATACCCAATACTACAAAACTACACTACCTAATAATTATTAATAATTAAAAATTAAATCCAAAACCCTCACTACAAGCCAAACTCGGCCGCCCCCTCTCCTTCCACTCTCCTCCTCTCTACACGACCACCACACCCACCACTCCTCTCTCATGCATTTCTTACACACCTCACATGCACACTCTCTCCTCTCCCCTTTTATTCGAACACCAGCTGATCTCCTCCTCTACACCTTGCAAACACTCCCAAAAACTCTCTCAAATCCAGCCTCAAAATCGCAAGAACAACATCAAGAAAAATCGGCCAACCGAAGAACCGCAAGAAGGTGACCATATCCGCGAGTTTGGACACACTTCTACCTATTGTTCGACCTTTCCAAGCTTTGTAGAAGATTCTCCAGCCTTGTCCAAGGAGATTCGAGCCATTCAAGACCATCTACACTCTCCAAAACGTGAACAACATCAAGTTAAGTTCATGACACCCGAAAATGGTCTTTTTCCATGTGTTCTTTCATATCTCTTTTAAAAACTCCTCCCCTCTTTGTTGTAGCAGAAACCCGACACCACTACCTTGTTCTTGAGAAGCTTTCAACTTCACAAGAGGTATCTCACTCGTTATTCTTGTCATATCTAAGGTGGAAACCGATTTCCACAATGAAAACCCTATTTTTGGGACTTTTGCACCATCTAACTTGTAGATCTTGTAACTCTTGAAGCCAAAACATATAACCTGCTTTCTAATGGATTAATGAACTCCTAATAACCTGATTTAAAAAGTTATAAAAGAAGATGCACTGTGGATGTATGGTTTTAACACAAGTTACACCTCAAAAGCCTTCATTTTTACAAGATGTATATTGCAAGCTAAGCACTTGTTTGAAAACACTCTTAACCAAGGCTTATAACCTGCTCATAAACGACTTGGTAACATCTTAATAATCTGGATTTAAAGTTAATGGAGCTTTGGTAAGGTTTAGACTACAAGTTGCAACGATTTACACATGTGTTATGGTTAGTTATGGCTAAATCACTAAGTTAATGACGCATTGTTGTAATGGGGAACCTAGCCGTGCGTTTGGACCTAAATTTCAGAATGTTTTGATGAATGTTAAGGTTGTAACAAGTGGTTAATCTCTGAAACTTATGGACATGTTAAGATTAGACCTATTTTGGTTGATTTCGGGACCCGAAAACATGGTAAAACGACCTTAAAAATAGTAAAAACATGGATTTAACACTCTTGAAAAGTATTCCAGGCTTAAAAATGATAAATAAAGTGTTCTGGAGTCAATGGGTAATTTAAGTGGTCAAAGGAACAAATAAATGACGTTTTAACTAAAAACGGGTACTAACCGAGCATCGTTTTTGAGAAAAATCCATAAAAATGGAGTTCAAAGCTAAGATTTATAAAAATCATATGATTTCGGTAAGTTAAGTAATAAAAGACTTAAAGGATTTGAAAATTTTGTCAAACAAGCTTTAAATGGTCAAACACGGTCAAAACCGCGTTTTAACGGGTCAAACGTAAAAACGAGATTTTCAACTATTAAAGGCCAAACTTCACAACCTAAGGACTTAAAATTTATAAAAATTTCTTTTAGATGATACCTACTGGTCCAAGATTCAAATTTATGAAAGCCCTAAATTAATGGTTAAAACTCTCCGGCTTTTACCGTAACCGGGAGCGTTAAATGCATAGTTTTTAAAATCGGAACTGAAAACTAAAATTTTGAAACACTTACCCTATAAAAAAGTATAATATTACTCTAAGAATCTGATTTTTTGTCTTAAGTGCCATAAAGGACAAGAAACCAAACTTGATGGTAGAAACTGTCAATTTTGAAACTTGAGGGATTAAAGTTTAAATTTTACCAAACTTAATAACCGAATTCTAGGAAGCTAATAATCGCTTGAACAACAAAATTTCTTAATATACTTAACCTAATGAGGTAAAAATCCCAATTTTTATGAAGAAACCTTGACCTGCCATAAAAGGAAACTTTTTATACAAACCTTCACGAAACCAAAGCCTTACCCAATAGCTAAACTCTTGACACTATTGTTGCACCTTAAATGAGTTTAGGGCAGTAGCTTATTACTTAATATGTACATGTTAGGGTGCTAGACTTGAGACACTCCCGGCACACCAAGAGACTTTTTGACTTGAAACCTAAGGTGAGTTCTAGTGATCCCCCTTTTTACTATTGTTTTAGGATGAAACATGCTCTGTTATTTATGAACTATAATTGTGCTTTACTTGATGATTGTATGTGGGATTTTATGGTTACCTGCTGATATTTATATCATGACCATTAATTCTTTCGTGAACCGCTTGTTTTATATGAATAGATCTATTTGGGGAATCCCCCACACACAGTGGCTTCCGTTCCAGGAAGGTTACCCCACTGAGATCCTAAGGGGTCGTTTGTGGCATGTAACAGGTTTTGTTAAGAAACTATGGTGAACCATCCGGGCAGGTAGGGTTCACTAATTTGGGGCTCAGTTCTTCCTTCGGGAATATCCGGTTAAACACAACTTTAGAAGAGGCCAACCGGGACTGAGTGCAGGGTTGATTATGATTTTTCCCATGATGTTTAAACAATGATTATTTCCTTTTTAATCAAAGAATGATTTGTTAAGTCCTTTTGTTTTTAAACTTTAAGCACTTGAATTCACCAACTTTTTAGTTGACACAAATTTCTTTTGAGCATGTTTCAGGTAAAGTATGAAGAGATCCTAGCTGTTGTGAAGACCTAGACCTATCCCCGCGACCATGGCATTGGCATATTTTCTTAATGAACCATTAGAACAAATTTCATGATTATGTTGAACAAGTACAATTTATTTTCATGGGTGATTGTAAAACTTATTTGGGGGCTTGATCTGTTTCTAGCCCCGATATCTTTTTAAAACATTTATGCCATGTGATATTCTCTCCCTTGTGCTCTTGTAATGGTTTGTGTTCCGCTGCCATATATTGACACATATTTAGTTTGACCAGACCTAGACCAATTCAATTTTGGAATCATACAGGCAAGTCAAATCATTTTGGACTTGTTATCAAAACCTTTTGATGCTCACTTCTTGGTTTTCATCCAGAGTCGTTAACAAATTTAGGAAATCATACTGGTACTATTAGATTCCCACATTGATTTGAACTTTCAAGAATTGCAGCCACGATGATTGTCAGTATATTTGACCTCTTAAATCCATACATAGACTTTTGACACAGATTGGTGATAGTTTAAGGTTTAATTATTTCAACCACCATCTGTGGATCCCACACTTATATGGTAATCAACATTCCTCAGGAGCTTTTGAGCGGTCTACGGGTATTTTGACAGGAAGAGACTATTCTTAGAGCTTCCAAAGAGAAGCCAATCCTCAGGTCAGTGCCATCACACAGCAGAGAGTCAGCAAACAACAATGAATTCTAGAATATCTATGTTATGCTTATCCTCAGGTCAGTGCCATCGCACAGCAGAGAGGCACACAACCTATCTTCTTGTTAGAGCATCTTAATTTTCTTTTGCACATAATGCACCAACAACATAAGTTATTAGCTTGATAGCATTTGCCTTTCATTTTTTTTCGTGCTTGATCTATTTATGGTCATCCGCACACATTTGTGGCGTTTACATGCTCATTACCCCTTATTGGAATATTGTTGATTGTGTTAACCAGTGACAAGATGGGAGCCCACAGTCAGTTGAACAACTTAGTTTGATCTTGAGATCACCAGTCAGGTCTAATCATCTATTGTGTTGAATCTACCAACATATCATCTGTGTTCTAGCAACCTCTAGGTCTACTTTCGTTGTGTTACCTTAATAGTTACCTGTTTTTCTATCATCTTTCCTTTTATATTGCTCACACTACACAGACTTATACTTGGAATTTTACATCTTCTCTAAATTAAATTTGAAAGTCCCTCTTGATTTGTTCATGTGTACTATGATTTTCCAAAGCGTTTGAATCGGTATCACAGGTACTGTCTACCTTATATCAGCTAGCCTCTCCTTCTACCTCGTTTTTTTTTAAATGTTACTGGCTGACCTATTCTCCCCCTAAAATTCTAAAATCATAATGGATTCTATTATTTTAGGATTTTAATAAACAACTAAATAACATGAATTTTATTTAAACAGAAATTAATATAAAATAACAAAATAAAAAAAAATTAGACATAACTGTATCGGACTACACATGATCGTCATTAGGAATAACATCACTTTTCTTTTTAATGCTGTTGACCTCTAACAGATATAGAAAATGTGGTTTGTCAAAAGCTTTTGTATATAGGTCAGCGCGTTGAAAATCAGTATTAATCTTTACCACATCAATTAAATTCTTTTCAAAGCAGTCCCTTGTAAAATTATATTTAATACCGATGTGTTTGGTCTTTGGATGTTGTACTGGATTTTTAGTTACTGCAATTGCAACAGAGTTATCAACAAAGATAGGAGTAGAAGAGAAATTTAAACCGTACGCATTTGCTGTTGAATCCAAATGATTTGTGAACAGCAACTTGCAGCAGCAACATATTCAGCTTTACAGGTTGACAATGCAACCGAGGTCTGCTTCTTACACTGCCAGGTCACTAATCTCCTCCCAAAGAATTGACACCCTGCTGATGTAGACTTGTAGTTCATCTTGCAGCCTCCGTAATCCGAGTCACTATACGCCGTGAGCTCAAAGTCATCATCATAAGGATACCACAACTCAAGTGTGGGTGTACCCTTCAGGTAACGAAATATCCTCTTGACCCCGATCAGATGGTTGACCTTAGGCTTAGCCTGATATCTAGAACATAGACATGTAGCATACATGATATCGAGTCTTGAGGCAGTGAGGTACATGTGGGATCCAATCATTCCTCGGTACATGGTGGCATCTACCAGATCCTCATTTTCATCAGGTGCTATATCATGGTTTGTGGCAAGTGGTGTCCCAGCTGCAGAAGCATTTTCCATGTCAAACCGACTGAGAATGTCTCCCACATATACTTGGTCTGATGTAGAAAGATCCCTTTTGGTGTCTGATCCACCTGTAACCTGAGGAAGAATTTCATCTCCCCCATAGCACTCATCTCAAACTCTGCCTTCATTACTGCTTCAAATTCTTTTCATAATTCTTCGTTCTTTGAACCGAAGATTATGTCATCGACATAGATCTGTACTAGCAGTAAGTCTCCATCTTTTTCTTTGATAAACAATGTGCAGTCAATTACTCCCCTGCAAAAGCCGTGTTTCACAAGATGAGTTGAGAATTTCTCATACCAAGCCCTTGGAGCTTGATGAAGCCCGTATAAGGCCTTGTCGGGTTTGTAAACTCTGTCCCGATGATAAGGATCTTCAAATCCCTCGGGTTGACTGACATAAACTGTCTCTCGAATTTCCCCATGAAGGAATGCACTCTTCACATCTAATTGATAGACTTTAATCTTCATATACGATGCATAGGCAAGGAAGATACGGATGGCTTCCATCCTTGCCACGGGTGCAAATACTTCATTATAATCAATCCCTCGACTTGGCGAAATCCCTGAACCACCAGTCGAGCCTTGTTCCTGATAATGACCCCTTGGTCATCCTTCTTGCATTTCGAGACCCATTTGGTGCCAATGACCTTAGCACCTTTAGGCCTATCTACCAGAGTCCATACACCTAACTTCTTGAACTGAAGAAGTTCTTCTTGCATGGCACTCACCCACGCCTCATCATTCAGTGCTTCACTGACGTATTTTGGCTCAAACTGCGAGACAAAACACTGATAAGCACCATCATGAATGTATCCTTTTTCCATAACCGAGGCATAATCAGCTGAGTACAACTGATTTTTGGTTTGCACTCCTGATCTGACATCCCCAATGACATTGTCTAGGGGATGATAGACATTTAGACGTGATCCTGGAGTGGTGGGAACAACTACCTCAGAGCCAAGATTATGAACATTTGGTTCTGCATCTGAGGTAGATGGAGTTTGAGGTTCCGAGGTCAAAGGGCATCACTGTTAGATGCTTGTGGACTTGTAGGAATTGGAACCTGTTCCTTCTGACTGTTCTGGTCATCTTCTTCATATTCATCTTCTGAGGAGGAGTCGCTGTCGTCGACTACTCCCCCTGAGTGATGAGATGATTCTCCCTGTGAGCTCGTTGATATTGAATCAAGAGATGGTGTATTCAAGATATCATACATCATCCGTGTAGCTAACTCGTCATCAGAAGGAGAGATAGGGATGTTGAAGGACTTGAAGAATCCATCATAATCGAAAAAGTAAGCGGGTCCTTTTCCAGTAGGTGGTGTGGTATATCTCTGAACATCAACATTACACCACACTTCTACTAAACCCGTTGAGTTGTTGTAAACTCTCTTGTTTGGTATGTTGTATCCTAGGAAGATTCCTTCATCAGCCTTCTCGCTGAATTTACCTTCTTGAGTCTTCTTCAGAAGTGTGCACGGCGCGCCAAATGGTTCGAGATACTCCAGATTAGGTTTACGTTGTTGTAGTAACTCGTAACATGTCTTTACATGGCGCTTGACTACCAGAACTCGATTCAATGTATAACAAGCATTTGCCACTGCCTCATTCTAGAATTGGATAGGCAGTTTCGAGTCTGCCAGCATTGTCCGTGCTGTCTCTATCAAGCTTCTATTCTTTCTCTCAGCAACACCATTCATCTGAGGCGTGTAGGCAGAAGTGAATTGGTGCACAATTCCCTTTTCCTTACAGTAAGCCTCCATCCACTGATTCTTGAATTCAGTCCCGTTGTCTGAGCGTACCTGTCTCACCTTCAGCTTGTATAGAGATTCCAGTGTAGTTACTAACTTCTTGAATGACTCAAATGTTTCTGATTTGGACTTCAGAAACATTACCCAAGAGAATCTTGAGTAGTCATCAGTAACCACAAAACAGTACAAGTCACCTGCAATGCTCTTTGTACTGACTGGACCAAACAGATCCATGTGAAGAAGTTCAAGAGGAAGCTCGATAGAATGAACTTTCTTTTCCTTATGAGACTTCTTCGTCTGTTTGCCTTTCTTGCATGCTACACAGAAATCCGGAAGTTGGAAATTTTTGACGTTAACTCCTCTCACGATATCCTTCTGGATCAAGTGATTCATCTTCCGTTGATTAATGTGTCCCATTCTCCTATGCCAGGAAATGGAGTCCTTCTCAGTAGCTTTAGATAAGAAGCACTGAACTTCATGATCCGTTGTAGAAGCTGTTGAGAGATCCAAAATATAAAGGTCTTTATATCTTGAAGCTGTCATCAAAACTTGGTCCTCCGGAATCACATAGTCCTTCTTCAGGACATAACACTTCTTGTTGTCAAAAATGACCTTAAATCCTTTGTCACATATTTTGGAAACAGAAAGTAAGTTGTTTTGAAGTTGTTGAACGTAGTTCACTTTATCAAACTTAACTTTCTGATTTCCAACCTCTCCCTGAGCTGTGATATAACCTCCTTTGTTACTAGCAAAAGAAACATGCCCTCCTTTTATTTGTTTGACGTTTGATAAGAGTGCCCTGTTTCCTGTCATGTGCCTGGATGCTCCGCTATCTACAATCCACGTGTCGGTTTCAGCACTGTAGTGAACACCCTGCACATTCAATTTAAAGCATTAGTTTAGGTTAGGAACCCAAGCCTTTAATGGCTTGGGTTTCCCAGAGGCATCACACATCATGAATTCAACCCATTGACCCTTAGAAGGTGAGGGTAGCTCAGGTGCCTTCTTGTCTTCATTATCAGACACGCAGGATGACTTTTCTTTCCATAGGCCAGATTTGTGTAAGGCCTGTTTGTGATAAACAGTCGACTGGCTAATGGGTTGAACTTTGGGTTCACTAGATCTTCTAGGTGGAGTTAAGGAACTCCTCTTAGAAGACCTAGGTTTTGAATCCTGAAGTTCAATTTTCTTCCTAGGTGTCTGATAGTAAGGACAAAAGGAAGCAAGGTGTCCACACTCTCCACAGTTGTAGCATGACCTGCTATCAACTTTATGATTAAACTTTCGTTGTGGAGATGTATGTGACACCCCTGTGTTTTGACTCTGTTTCTTTGGATGTTTTCTGTTGTTTAACAAAATTAATTGTTTTAACACTTTTAACATCTTTTCCTTTTTGGTTAACTGGATTTGGACATGAGACTTGTGAAATATTAATATTAACAGTCTTTTTAGGTTCAGTTTTGACTTTGTTTGACCCTGACTTTATATTAACCTTTTCAAATTCTTCTTCCAGTTTAACACAAGGCATTTTACCCTTTGCCTTTGAAGTGGCCTCCTTTTGTTTTGTTCCAGATTCAATTGAAGAACATGAGGAATCTGGATCACTTACAAGAGGAGTAGACACCACATGATCCTTGATGGGATTGTTCTTTATTGGTCTACTCTTAGTGTTCATCAAGGTCTCAGGTGGTGGTGGAACCACTTTATAACCCAAACCCTCCCCGTTGTTACGTTCTCTCACTAAGTGTTGGACAATATGTGATGAACTTGTCCAACTGTTCCGTTTTTGCTTTAAAGAGTTGACTTCTACTTCTAAAACTGCCTTTTGCTTCTTAGTGTCTTCTAGGGAGTTAAGATAGTACGTAATGTTATTAGCTTGGTTAAATGCTACTACTTCAGTTTCCCTAAGCTGTTTATTCAAAAGGTCTATCTTTTCTTTGTAACTATGCTCATTTTCTTTTAAAACTCTATTAGCCTCAGTGCACAGTTGCAAATCCTTTACTAAGTTATCATTATGATCTCATAACCTAGCAAATTTTTGATCTATGCTTTCTCTAAATGTATTACAATCAGAACAAGCATGATTTTGAAACAGTTGGTCAATGGTACTTACCTGAGGAGATTCTAATGAATCAGCCATCAACACAGCATCAGATGTCTCTGGTTTGGGTGATTCTTTCTTTGTTGTAGACGTCCCTTCTTCAGGCTTGTAGCTGACCTCAGTTGCAGTTGTCTCTTCACTATTTGACATCGCTATCTCAACTGCAATATCTCCTTCACTCGCGGAATCATCATATAAGTCTTCCACACTTGCAATATTGGATTCCCACGGAGAGACAACCGAAAGCTCCAGTCCTGTCCTTCAGCATCATGGGCAGTCAAGGCTTTTGGATCCTTGCTTGATGAAGTAGAACTACTAGCTTGGTTGTCTTGACGAGTGAAGGGCGAGATGGATTCCCGTTCCCAGTCTTCTTGGCTTCACACATTCTCATCTTTTGAAGTGCCCCTTTTCTCCACAGTTGAGCAGGTCCCTGCTCTTGTCAAAGCCAAATGTAGTGTCCTTAGTAGCAACCAAGTTTTGTCCGGTCTTTTTTCACGAAACGTCTTCGCCCTCGCGACAGCACTTGCAAGGCCCACGAATATACATCCTCTCTAGCTCAGTCTCGTCTACCTGCTCGTAGTCCTCATCGGCCAGATGGCAGTTTCCAAGTTTCCCAGGCCAGCAACAAGTCCATCATAAGAATGGACCCTTGCTGCCATAGAGCCATGTGCTCTCGAGCTACTTCTACTGTCAAGTTTCCGAGGTTCTCGGTCTTCAGTCTAGTAGCATTTGATTCAGGATCCAATGTAATGGGTACTAGGAACCGTGACGTTTTCTGATCCTGAAGGAGAAGCTTGTGAGGGACTAGATGAGCTAGACACAAATGCAGTCTGAAGAGGTGCTCCAGACGTCTTAACTTGAGGAGTGGCATTGTAACAAGCTGGAGATCTGAGTGTAGAAAGACTTCTGAGCTCTGTACTTCATCCTAAGTGCTTCTTCTACGCAGCTTTAGAATAAATCATTGATGTCCAACTTTGCCAACATTTCAGTCTCTCTCAGATGTGACACAAAAGAAGCCCATTTTGTCGGGCAATCCGTCTGCAAAATTTGAAACTTTGTCTTCAGGTTAGTAGTGACACCATTGTATGCAGTTCGCTTATCAGAGGTAGATCTATCAATAACATCGTCTAAACTCTCATTTCCCATCGATGAAAAGTTGTCAAATTCTTTCTTCACGACTTAGATTTAATGGCCTTCAGCGAAGCATTCCCATCATATCTCTTCTCCAGCTCATCCACAATTTCTTGGCTTGCTTATTCTCCGAGTACTGGTTGGAAAATATCCTTAGGAATAGACTATGTTAGCAATGCATAGACTCTCTTTTCTACATTATACTTAACTTTCTGAGCATCAGTCATTCCTCCTAAAGTAGGCTTCACCCCATCAGCTCCCACCGGCATACTGTAACCCGTCTCAACAGCTTTCCACATATTTGGATCCACTCCATTGAGGTAGATCTCAAAACGTTGTTTCCAGTGGGGAAACTCATCTAACGTTAAAAGTGTAAGGATTCCTTAAGTCTGATGCAACCCAAAACATCCAAAGTGTCTCTGCAACATGCACTAAGTACTGAAGTGAAGAATGCTTCGGAAGTTTTACACAATGCATTAGAAAATACTCTAAGTGTAAAATCTTCCGAAGCCAAGACCAATATCTTCCGAAGCCAAACATGAAGTCTTCCGAAGCCTCAGAGACAAAGTCTTCCGAAGCTTCAACCTATGAAGACAGATTTCTTCCGAAGACTTTTAGTACACATGCTTTATCTGATGTACTGTTCCATAAAGCACCTTTTCCGCTGCATCTCTGTAAAGTCACCAACTTACATGAGTTGGTGAAAAGGTCCATGCTTTTGGTAACTGTACATTGAGGTCTTGAGTCTGTAACTTTCCACTTTATGTACTTTATCCTTTTTGTAATGTATAAGGATGTGAGCTATGGCATGTCATAGTCACAAGGTCAAAAGGCAGATATGCCTTTTGATCCTACAATTGATTTTGTTAGTGTCTAGTCAATTGTATCCAGCTGGCTTTCAAAGTATAGCCGGCTGTAGGTTGTAGTATAAGTATTTCAAGTTCTTGTATCTTTCTTTATGCTTTGTAACACTTGTAAAAGAACTTGAGAAAGCAATATACTGCCTCCTTGAAACCCATACTCTCTTGTTCTGTCTCTTTACTTTACTTTGTTCTTTGTATCACCTTGGTTAATCCAGTTCACTGTTTGATTAAAGTTTAGTTAATCTCCTCATTGTGTTGTTGTGTTGTAATTGTGTTAAAGCCCTTAAACGGTCCTGCAATTGGTATCAGAGCTTCCAGGCTCTTGATATAAGATCTAACCATCTTAAGATCCCTCACACACACAAAAACTAAACTTTTCAAATGGCTTCCATCTCAAAGACTGATATGGAGACTGGAACCATGAACAAATCCCCACTGATCACTCTTGATGATTTTGACACCTGGTGCATGAGGATGGAAGGCTTCATCAGGTCTCTTGATTCAAGAATGTGGGAATCTGTTGAGAATGGACCTTTCATACCCAGCACCCCCTCTGCTACTGGTGCTGGTATGATTCCAAAAGATGTGGCCAACTACTCAGATGAAGATAGAAAAAGAGTAGAGATTGATAGGAAGGCCATGACTGCTCTTCAGACTGCTCTCCCAAACTCTGTATACAGAGGTTTTAAGAAGTGCAAAACAGCTAAACAGCTGTGGGATGCACTGAAGCTGATGTATGAAGGCTCCTCTGAAGCCAAGGAGAACAAGAAAGATCTTCTGAAGCAGCAGTTTGAAAACTTCACCTTCAAAGCAGGTGAAACCATGACTCAACAATACTTCAGGTATGTTGAGATTGTGGATACCCTAGTGGATGGAGGAGTTCCTCTTGAGAACAGGGACATTGTAAGGAAGTTCATGTCCTCACTTCCTAGGCAATGGACACACTATTGTGTGGTGATCAAGAGGACTGAGAACCTTAAAACTCTTACTCTGACAGAGTTGTATGGGATTCTCAGTGGATACCAGATGGAGATGAACATGCAAGGTTCATCTGGCAACTCCAACAATCAAATGGGTTCAGCCCTTCATGTGGTTGAAAGGGACAGCATAGAACCCCAACATCATCTCATATGCTACCCTGACAACTCACAAAAGGGTCCTTTCATCACCTTCCCGGAGACACCAAGGGAGAACTTTACTCAAGGAAGCCCATTCCAAGAGACAAGTTCTTCTCAAGCCTTTGTGTCTACTGATGAAAGCTGTGGGAATTATCTCTTCACTCTTGAAGACCTGGACTGTATCCATCCAGATGACCTGGAATACATGGAGATAGTTCAGCAGATGGCTCTCCTCACTCACAGAGCCAAGAAGTTCTACAAGAGAACAGGAAGAAGATTTCCAAGCAATGCTACCAGTGGTAAGTTTGGGCTGGATAAAAGCAAAGTTAAGTGTTACAACTGTAACCTTATGGGCCACTTTGCTAGGGAGTGTAAGGCACCTAAAGCAAATGGGGGCCAAACACAACCCAGACCAAACTACACTGACAAAGCCCCTCAGACTGAGAAGCCAAAGCAACATGCTGTGTTGCTGTTGAAGAGGGAGGCTTTGACTGGAGCTTTCAGGTGGAAGATGCTTCTCCAAACCAAGCACTGATGGCTGACCATGATGAAGCCAAGGTATTGGAACATCTCTGTACTCCTGAATGCATTGCTAAAGTAAATAGATACAGGTCCTACAACTTAGAGATGAGATCTGATCTTGAGTCATTAAACATATTAAAATCTGATTTTAGAAAGTCTGAAAATGATTACAAGTTAAAGATAGAGGACTTGGAGAAAACCATTTCAGTACTAAAACATGAACATACAGATTTTAGAACTCAGATCCAAGATCTCATAACTAAGTTGACTGAGTGCCAGGCTGAGCTTGTGATCAGCAAAGCCAAGGCAGAGAAAAGTGTTCTTGAAGAAGAGACCTTCAAGAACATGATATCCTCATCCCTGCACAACAAAGTGTGCTATCAAAATAGACAGGGACTGGGATCAAATGAGATAGCTCCTCCACACACAATCTTGTCTGTAAGATCTCCTAGGTGTGGAACTTGTGAAGATGAGCTTCCTCTCATAGATCCTATAAGTGAGGATGATGAAGAAGTGATAGTGAAGAATTCCTCTGAGAAGAGTGAAGAAGAGGATTCTTCCAAGGGCCACTATCCTTCTGAGGAGAAGAAATCAACTGTGATGACCAAGTCCAAGAGAAAGAACTTGATCAGGAAGAGCAAAAGGAAAGCAAAGAAGGCTCAAGAAATCAAGGCTACTTTTGATGCTAAGCAGAAACAAGTTTTTATCTCTGCAGGTTTCAAAGTAGTAAGGACTGAAGACATCAACCAAGACTCCTCAGCTAAGAGTCCTGGTTCTTGTTCAAATCATCTCAGTGCAAAGAAGAAGACTGAGCTGCTGTGTACCACTGCTGCACAGCCTGGACCATCAAACTCCAAGAACAGTTCACAGCCCAAAAGAACTGTCTCAGCATCTACCAAGATGAAGGTGGAGAAGGGATGTGACCAAAGCCAGTCTTGCTCTCAAAAGGAGACTTGTTTGAAGAAGAAAATGTTATGTGTCATGTGTGAAAGTACTTCTCACATTGCTAAGGATTGCCCATACAATCCTAAAAGTACTATCCACATGACCAATACAAAGACTTCAAAGAGTCTCAAGAAGTCTCAAGCTTCGGAAGGAAAGTCTGTTTCCTTCGGAAGCTCCAAATCAAAGAAGAAGGTAAATGGAAAATTACCTTCGGAAGTAAAATTGGTCTCGGAAGAAAGGAGTTCTTCCGAAGCACTGAAGTCTGCTGCAGTGACTGTAGACTCTTCCGAAGGTTCAGTCATCAAAACTTGTGAAGTCCCAAAAGCTTCTAAGGTTTTGAAGGTCAAGTCCAAGACTCCAAAGGTGGTGTGGAAGTCTAAGAAAGACCAAATGACTGAAGTTTCTCCATCAACAACAGCTGAAGATCCCCATAGTACAACCATAGGATCTATTACTGTTGCATTACCTTCTATTACACTTAGTGAGCCCAAGACAAGTAAGGCTTGGGTTTCCAAATGTAACTAATCATTTTCTTTGTGCAGGAACAGCTCAAGACAAACAGGAATGTCTGGATAATTGACAGTGGCTGTTCCAGGCACATGACAGGCAATAGGTCTCTACTCCATAATTTTGAGAGAATTGATGGAGGACCAGTTGCTTTTGGAGGAGATGAAGGTGGTTACATTTCTGGAAGGGGCAAGGTCACAAATGGTAAGCTCAGCATTGAGAAGGTAAACTTTGTTAAGGAGCTTGGGTACAATCTTCTGAGTGTATCCCAATTTTGTGATCAGAGTCATAACATGCTCTTTACTGAGCATGAGTGCATTGTTCTCAAGCCTGGAGTGGTCATTCCTCATGAGCATATCCTGCTCAGAGCCCCCAGGAAAGGGAACATGTACAAGATGGATTTGCAAGAAACATCTCCCTCTGGAGAAGTTTCATGCTTTCTATCTAAAGCAAATAGTGATGAGTCTTTCCTATGGCATAAAAGAATGTGCCATGTAAACTTTAAGAACATGAATAAATTAATTAAACATGATCTGGTAACTGGAATGCCAAAGAAAGAGTTTACAAGTGATGATCATTGTGTTGCATGCCTGAAAGGGAAGCAACACAAGGTATCTCACAAGCCTAAGGAAAAGAACTCCATCACTACTCCCCTACACTTGTTACATATGGATCTCTTTGGCCCCACCAGTGTAATGAGTCTAGGAAGGACCTCTTACTGTTTGGTGATCACAGATGATTTTACAAGATTCACTTGGGTCTTCTTCCTTAGAACTAAGGATGAAACCCCTGAGATTCTGAAGAATTTCATCTTAAAAGTTGAGAATCAATGTGATCACAAGGTCAAAACCATAAGATGTGATCAAGGAACTGAATTCAAGAACCAAATCCTTGATACATTTTGTGATGAAAAAGGTATTACAAGACAATATAGTGCTCCCAGGACTCCTCAGCAAAACGGAGTTGCTGAGAGGAGAAACAGGACACTTATTGAAGCTGCAAGAACTATGTTGTCTGACTCTAAACTGCCTATCACCTTCTGGGCAGAGGCAGTTAATACTGCTTGCTATGTGCAAAACAGAGTTTTAGTAGTTAAGACACATGGTAAGACTCCTTATGAACTTTGGCACAAGAGGAAACCTTTCATTGGTTTTCTCAGGTCATTTGGATGTCCCTGCACCATCTTGAATACCAAAGATCAAATTGCCAAGTTTGCTGAGAAATCAGATGATGGACATTTCATTGGATACTCTTCCCAAGCTAAAGCTTATAGAGTATACAATCTCAGAACTAGAATTGTTGAGGAGTCAGCCAATGTGACTTTCAATGAGCACACTCCTTGTGTGGCTGGTTCTGGTCCGGATTGGCTGTTTGATCTTGATTTAGTTACCAACTGTTTTAACAAATCTTGTGAGCATGTTTCAGGATCTGCAGAAAATTTAAATACAGGTGATCCTGATCCAAGATTTGAGCTAGGAAGACCTTCAACTCATACATCTTCAGCTCCAGTTGGAACTACTTCAGCAAATGAGGTTTCTATCAGCACAACAATGACAAATTCAGCTGATACATCTGGCATGCCTTCAAATTCCAGCTCAGAGGCCTCTCAACCAGATAAAGACACCTCACTTTAGAAGACAACAATGGTGATGGTGATAGTGATCAGGAATTTCTTGATGCTAATAACCATACCATAGATGACAACATCAATGATGTCACACACTCATTGGATCAAGTTAATCTTGATAAGTGTGATAATGTGGAGGGTGAATCTTCCAGGGCAGATCTAAATTTTCAAATTTGGATCTTTCTCAGCAACTTGCTGTGATCCCTCAGCTAAGGATCCACAAGTCTCACCCCACCACAAACATCATTGGAGATGTTGTCACAGGGGTAAGAACAAGAGGACAAACCCATGAAGCAAATGTTTGTCTTCACTCTTGTTTCTTATCTCAGATAGAGCCAAAGAAAGTTGATGAAGCTCTAAAGGATGGAAGTTGGGTTGAAGCTATGCAACAAGAGCTGCTTCAATTCAAAAGGCAGAAAGTTTGGAACCTTTGTCCTCTTCCTCATGGGAAGACTATCATTGGAACCAAATGGGTTTTTAGGAATAAGAAGGATGATAGAGGGATCATCATCAAGAACAAGGCAAGACTAGTTGTTCAAGGATACACACAAGAAGAAGGGATTGACTACACTGATGTCTTTGCTCCTGTAGCAAGACTAGAAGCTGTTAGGATATTCCTGGCATTTGCTGCATCCAAGAACTTCAAGGTCTATCAACTTGATGTAAAGTGTGCTTTCTTATATGGAGTGATTGATGAAGAGGTTTATGTCAAACAACCACCTGGTTTTGTAGACCCTGATCATCCTGATTATGTCTGCAAGCTTGACAAAGCTCTTTATGGGCTGCATCAGGCACCCAGGAAGTGGTATGAGACACTATCTGAGTATCTTTGTAAACATGGATACAGGAGAGGTACTATAGATGGAACTCTCTTCATCAAAGGACAGGGAAATGACTTATTGCTGGTTCAAGTATATGTAGATGACATCATCTTTGGTTCAACTAATCCAAAGCTCTGCAAAGACTTTGAGAAGCTGATGAAAGACAGATTTGAAATGAGTTCAATGGGAGAACTCAATTTCTTTCTGGGAATTCAAGTGAAGCAGGTTGAAGATGGCATCTTCATAAGTCAGTCAAAGTATGTTCAAGACATACTCAAGAGGTTCAACATGACTGATTGTAAGATTGCTAAGACACCCATAGCCAGAAACCACTCCCTTGGACCTGATCTTGAGGGGGAGTGTGTAGATGAACACTTATACAGGGCTATGATTGGGTCTCTTATGTATCTTACAGCTAGCAGGCCTGATATCATGTTTGCTACATGTATTTGTGCAAGATATCAAGCCAACCCTAAGATGTCTCACTTAATCACTGTGAAAAGGATTTTAAGATACCTCAAAGGTGCTTCAACACTTGGTCTATGGTATCCAAAGAATCCTAATTTCAATCTGTATGCCTATACAGATAGTGATTATGGTGGTTGCAACATGACTGCAAAGTCTACATCTGGGGGATGTCAATTCCTTGGTGGAAGGGTTGTCTCATGGCAATGCAAGAAACAATCCTGTGTGTCTGCATCAACTGCTGAGGCTGAATACATTGCTGCTGCAAGCTGCTGTGCTCAAGTGCTTTGGATTCAAAATCAGATGCTGGACTATGGATTTAACTTCAAAGAGACTCCTATCCACATAGACAACAATAGTGCTATCTCTATCACTGAGAACCCTGTGCAGCACTCAAGGACCAAACACATCAACATCAGGTATCATTTAATAAGAGATAACTATGAAAAGGGATTAATTAAACTAGTCAAAGTTCATACAGATGAACAATATGCTGATCTGTTTACAAAAGTTTTGATGAACAGAGATTTAAGTATCTGATATCAGCTATTGGGATGATCAACTTTGAGTAGACTTTTTCTTAAAACTAATTCTAATTATTTCCTTAAAATATGTGTGTCCTAAGTTGTCTAGTTCATCACTTTCATAAGCTCATGTTTTCTTTGGATGTAAAATTCTTTTTGAAGACTTTCCTTAGATTCTTGAAAAAATTTTCTGATATTTTGGAAGATAAAGTTTTATCTTCGGAAGAAAAACATGTCTTCAAAATAAATAACTGTCTAAGAGATTTTACCTTCGGAAGAAGTCAAAATTCATCTTCCAAAGCTTAAAATTCTTATCTCAGACACTTATTCATTTTTAAGGACTTTTTCCTTCCGAAGCAAAATTAACATTCGGAAGCTTTGTTTATTCTTATACAAAGCATCCAAGGGTTTATTTCTCTTCCGAAGCTTAAATTTTCAAGACTCTCAGGAAAATTCTTCCGAAGCCATTTTAGCTTCGGAAGCTTTTTCAATCAAAACTTCCGAAGACAAATTACCTTCGGAAGCTTTTCGAATTCCAAGAAAACTACTTTTTGAGCAAAAGTAAACTACCTTTTCAGAGGTGGGACCGACTTCCGGATTTCAAAGTTTATCCTCTTTCATTAACTTTGGTTCAAATTCCTTTTCACATAAATACCCAACGGTTCCCCCTCTTTCCCACTATCTTCCTCAATTCTACTATTTCTCTAACCTAATTCTCTAAACCGCCTTTGCTTTCTACCTTTCTTCACCCTTAAGCTTCTGAAATGGCCAACCTTAACCGCAGAAACAACCCAGATTTCTCCATGCAACTTCACAGGCAACATAATCAAGTTGCTCTGTTAAGCTCTGAGAAAGATGCAAGTTTCTCAGAGATTTGACAATTCTTGACTCTATCCAACTATTTCACCTCCCTGACCATTTATCCTACTCTATATGAGGATCACTTGATTGAATTCTGGAAGACCTGCCAAGAGGTCATTATGGATGGGGAGAAGGCACTGTCTGCCACAGTGCAAGGGAGGACAATCTTCATCACTCCGGCCATCATTAACCAACATTTGCAGCTGGATGATGAAGAAGGTGAGGTGTCCTTTCCAAAGGAAGCTGTTAATCATTCCTTTGAGCAGATGGGCTATGAGGGAGATTTCTCTGTAAAGACCTTCAGGAAAGGGAAGGTCTCATCCAGTGGAAATACCTGCTCCATGTGGTTATCCACAGCTTATCAAACAAGCATGGTGGATGGGACCAGATTCCTGAGGATCTCTCCTTTATATTTCATGGAATGGTTCAGGGGGTCAAGTTCAGGTATTCATAATTTGTTTATACTAATTTACTTGCAAACTTAGACTCCTTAGAGTATTACATGTTTCCTAGATATTTTCAACACATTCTCAACTGTGAACTGGGCTCACAGTTGAGGGAAACAAGTAATATTCTTAAATTGGGACAGATGAAGCCCGGCATCTTTAAAATAATGAAGAATCCAACTGTAGGCTTCTCAGGGGTAGAAACAGCCCTAGTCCCCAAAATGTTAGAGCTCATCGCTCAAGGTGACAACCTAGCAACACAAGCTAGTGTTGAACCCACACCTCTTTTATCCTTACCTCTAAAAAGACCAGAAATCACCCTCACCTACCAAAGAAAATCCAAACGAACCCCTGCTCAGGCTATTGAGTCTGTGCAGGCCCCCATATACTCAACCTTACAGGAAGAAGTGGACACTAGAGCTCCCACTTCTCCTGAGGAGCAAACCACTCCCATTTCTTCACCTATCAGGGCTGAGGTTCCTCATGCTCACCCTGATGAGCTCACTAGCCCAACAGCCTTAAGCCTTCACTCTGAGTCTCAACACTCAAGTGAACAACCTTCAGGGGACAGCTACCATCCCCAGCCTTTAGATCTCAACCAACCAATTCCCAACCTATCCTTCTATACTGATGAAGACTTAGGATTCAGTGAGTACCATGAGTCTCTCTTCTCCTCCCCTACTCAAAGAGAGATGAGTACCTCTGACTCTCCTCAGTCTATCCCACATCAGTCACCTATTACTGAGGTGGACACTTCTGAACCTGTTCAGGATGTCCATATGGAAGAGGCTCTCACTTTTGAAAGTGATTACATCATTAAGACCTCAACCATGGCAACTCAGCCCACTGGCATCTCAACTGAGGCTGCCAGTGAGCAGAGGAAAACCAGTAGCCAAGAACCTCAAGCTGGTGGTGAGAGAGAGGACTTTGGTCCAATCATCTCATCCCCCAATGATTCTTCTGATGAAGATGAGGGGAATTTGAGACTAAAGGTGCAGAAATTGTCAAAAACATGCTCCTATTTAGTCTCTAAGGTTAGTCACTTGGAATCTCAGGTGACTACCTTACATAACAGGGTCAATGATCAGCAACTTCAGATTTCATATCTAAAGAAAAAACTAGCTGGGAGACCTTTAAGAAGAGCTCAACCAGGAACACAAGAACCTATGGAAGTGATTGACTTATCCTCCAGCTCACCTATGCAAGTGGGTGATGCTACCAAAAAGGGGGAGAAAGTTATTACAACCACAGAACCTGGGAGTTCTTCACAGAGAATGGACATAGAGGACTCACCATCCTCACTTGCTGTTGTGCATTATCAGCAACTTCCTCAAGTTCACATTAATGTGGACTCTATAGACTCAATCATCAGGAATCTCTTTGAGGAAGGTATACCAAGGGCTGTCTCATCTCCACCACAAGGATCTGGCAACTACATCATAAGGTGGAGGTATGATGATGACAGAAGAGCCCTTATCCTTCACAGAGTTCAAGGTCAACAAGAAGTTTTTCATTTCCAAAGCTTGTATTTCTATGAAAGACTGGATTTAGTCAACATGCCACTTGCCAATCCAAGCAATTCAAGACAAGCTGACAGGCTGGCTCAAAGAATCCAAGACAGGATCCTTGCAGAGTTCTCTCTAAGAAGGAGACTTAGGCAATCAGGCAATGTCATCGGTCAACTGGATGTTGAGGTGGACCCTAAGATTAGTTTCATAGGGGAAACCTTGACTGAAGGCCCAGTGGCAGAACCTGAGACCCCTAGCTCATCATCAACAACTGCTGTAGAGGTCCAAACTCCCTCTGAGACACCTGCTGGTGAAGGTGTTTCTCAGCCTCTCTCTAGCCAGAGCATGGAAGCTACACCAAGCAATGAAGGCCAAGCCTCAATCCACCCTGAGTCAAAAAGGTCTGTTGGTGACAAAGGGAAAAGGATAATGACTCCTGAGGAAATTGAGGAGGAAGAGAGAGAGAGGAAAAGGAGACTAAGGGGAGAAAGTTCTACTGGGTCATCTAGCTTCATGCAAGCTGCAATCAGGGCTGCCCCTAGACCAAATACTCAAGATGATGAGTTAAGGGTAGTTAGGATTACCTATTTACAGACCAGGAACTATGATATTGATGAAATCATCTCCCTCCCCTTAGAAGAGTTAAATGAACTGGCTGACATGGAAGTGTCAAGAGAGATGAAGGAGAAAGAGGATGCAAGGCTACTTCTCCAATTCAAAGAGGAGAAGAGACAGAAAAGACTCTAAAAGCATGCTCCCACTCTCTCTACAGTTCAAGAAAGTCCTGCACAGGAAGATGTGGCTCCACAAGAACCTCAGGTAGATAAAGAAGAAGATAGGATCAAGATGATCAACTACCTGAGTGCCACAGGCTTCTATCAGGCAGATGCACTTCTACCCATGTCCTATGACTTCATTGAGTTTGATTACCTAAAGCAACTTGAGCTTGAGCTAGTCAAAGAAAGAAAGACAACCAAAAGGAAGCTAAGGGAAGAAGCTGCAAAGTCAAGAGCCATCATTCAAAAGAATGCAAAGAAGTCTGCTGACAGACAAAGAATGATGAGCTTCTTGAAGCTATATGGATTCTCCGAAAGGAGACTTGGCCCCATGTCTCTATCCACAATGGATGAGCATATAAGGGTGATCAAGCAGAAGATTAAGAGTGGAGAACTGATTGACTTGCACTCTCTTCCAAGTCAAGTCCCACCTGAAGTGGAGGTCAAGTTTGAACAACCAGAGACACCTCAACCAGAACCTCCAGCTGAGCCTCAGCAAGCTTCATCTTCTGATCCAAGGCAGGGTCAAACTCCCTCTCCTTCTGAACCTGTGAGGGAGGAACACCCAACTGAGAAAGACACTGATGATCAACATGGTGCTGCAGACCAGTCTTCTCAGTTAAAGACATCTAAGAGGAAGAAGAGAATGGCTTCTAAACCAAAGACTAAGAAGAAGAAGCCAAAGTCATCTACCTCTACATCTCAGGCTGAATCAGATCAACCTGAGGAAGTGCATGAAGAGGCAGCCCAATAAACTCCTATGCAAGTGGCTCCTCTAACAACTGAGACACCCATCTTGTCCTGGACTTACTATACTAATCCAGAAAGATGGCATGTTATCAGAGATCAAGGTGTTGAGAATGTCTACTCCTGGCAAGACATAATCAACTTACCTCTGCATGATCTCTTTGAGATGAGAAGATACTATGAGAGTCTTGATGATCCTGACCATCTAATGAAGAAAGGAATGGTCTTGATTGTACTAAAGACAACCAACATCTGAAGATCTTCTAAGTGTTTTGGTAGCATCAGCCTAGGGGGAGTTTGTAAGGATTCCTTTGGTCTGATGCAACCCAAAACATCCAAAGTGTCTCTGCAACATGCACTAAGTACTGAAGTGAAGAATGCTTCGGAAGTTTTACACAATGCATTAGAAAATACTCTAAGTGTAAAATCTTCCGAAGCCAAGACCAATATCTTCCAAAGCCAAACATGAAGTCTTCCGAAGCCTCAGAGACAAAGTCTTCCGAAGCTTCAACCTATGAAGACAGATTTCTTCCGAAGACTTTTAGTACACATGCTTTATCTGATGTACTGTTCCATAAAGCACCTTTTCCGCTGCATCTCTGTAAAGTCACCAACTTACATGAGTTGGTGAAAAGGTCCATGCTTTTGGTAACTGTACATTGAGGTCTTGAGTCTGTAACTTTCCATTTTATGTACTTTATCCTTTTTGTAATGTATAAGGATGTGAGCTATGGCATGTCATAGTCACAAGGTCAAAAGGCAGATATGCCTTTTGATCCTACAATTGATTTTGTTAGTGTCTAGTCAATTGTATCCAGCTGGCTTTCAAAGTATAGCCGGCTGTAGGTTGTAGTATAAGTATTTCAAGTTCTTGTATCTTTCTTTATGCTTTGTAACACTTGTAAAAGAACTTGAGAAAGCAATATACTGCCTCCTTGAAACCCATACTCTCTTGTTCTGTCTCTTTGTTTTACTTGTGTTCTTTGTATCACTTTGGTTAACCCAGTTCACTGTTTGATTAAAGTTTAGTTAATCTCCTCATTGTGTTGTTGTGTTGTAATTGTGTTAAAGCCCTTAAACGGTCCTGCAAAAAGCTTTGGGGGTTTATTATGATTCCCCACCTCAATCTCAAGTAACAGTAAGTTCTGGATCCGTGAGTCCTTCCCGGCTGTAAGCGCTGACATCTGATCTTCCATCTCGATTAACTTTAAGTCTCCAAAACAATCTGTCAACTGGTGCGACTGGAGTGATGCGAATGGTCTATCTGTGCGAATGAACTATGCGACTGGTTCAATCGTGCGGCTGAACTAAGCGATTGGTCCAGTCATGCGAATGAAACTGATGCGTATGAACACTGCGAACGGTAGGCTTAGTCGTACGAATGAAGATGCGACTTAGTCCAATCGTGCGTCTGTAGGATGTGAATGTAGTCCAGTCGTGCGATTGGGTCAATCGTGCGACTGAAGCTGCTGTTTTGCGAAAAATTATAGGTTAAACGTGTTTTGGCCGTAAAAATCCGAATTTTCACCAACCCTAATCGCCTAATGCCGTAGAAACCAAAACTTGATGAGCAGGGGACGTCCAAGACAACTTTTGACACAAAAAGATTGCGTTTTTAGTGAAAAAACACAAACTTTGTATCAAAATTGATTGAATCACACGTAATCAAGAGCCAAAGCTCTGATACCACTTGTTAGGATATGGTATTTGAACGAAACACCAACTGATTAACGTGTAAACCAAACCAAATAGTGCGGAATCCTATTTGATTGGCGATCCAGTCGGTGAGAACGCACGTAGAAACAATAAAGTATTGAATCAAACGTTAAGAATCGATTAGGAATCGATCTACAACGTTCTATGAACTTGGAGTATGAACTTGGAGGCTTCTGGACGGCTAGGGTACGTCTGGAGTCGAAATAGAATGAATGCTTACATTTTTCCACGAATTGGGTGGTATTTATAGGTTAGGGTTGTTCATTCGGGCGACTGAACCATTAGTATGGTTCAGTCGTGCGATTGAACCATGCGGTTGATCCATCCGCACGACTGAGTGTTCAGTCGTGCGACTGAGCCAATCTCATGTTACAATCATACGACTGATCCAGTCTCCTGGTTCAGTCGTGCGACTGAGTCATTCTCCTGAAGTTATTCATGCGTATGGTCCATTCATATGGGTCATTCGCATGAGAACTTCATTTTGTTAAGTTTGAATGTATTCATTAATATAACATTATGTGTATCAATTCAAACAATCACAAACCTATTTAACCAATTCAATATCAACTTATTAATGAAATATTAAACATTATAAATCACAAATAACCATTCTCATTTCATTAATATTCCAAACATTACATCAGTGTAAGATAAACAAGACATATTACATTCATATCAGGATCTAGGTACACATGTATCAACAAAGAGTAAGCTTTATCTTACCCGAACCATGAATATCATGTGTTATTCTTTCATTTATCCACCAAAAACCTTACTTTCTTTGTTCTAATAGAAGCCTACTTCTATCACCTTTTTCTTGAGGATCTTTCAATGTTCTTGAAGGTATCACAATTGTTACATAAGTCATTCTATAGGTGTAACCCGATTTACACCTAGAAAACCCTCTTTTTGGGTGTTATTACACCATCCAACTTGCACAACTAGTAATCTAGCTATGCATGTAACCTGCTCAAAATCAGTTTTCTAACCTTCTAATAACCTGCTTTTAAAGTTACAAAAGGTTTGGGTAATGTTTAATCACAAGTTATAACGTTTTACACATGTGTAATGGATGAAAATGGTGTAATCCCTAAGTTTCCATCTTGTTCATAAGTTGGTTGTTGAACCTGTTAGTTAGACATGATATTTCAATAGGTTTTGGATGATATTGGGTGTATGATGAGATGTTAATGGCTGAAAATAATAAAGTCTTAGACTTGTAAGCAATTTGGGCATATTTTGGGACTTGAAAAGTGGTAAAAACGACTTAAAAATAAGAAAACATGGATTTTAACCATATTAAAAAGAATTCCAGGCTTTAAAAGAGTTAATAAAGTGTTTGGATCGGATTTGTTGATTAAATGATCAAAAGAAAAGTTAAAAAGGGACTTTTAACTAAATTCGGGTAATAGCCAAGTGACGTTATGAGGAAAATCCTAGAAATAATGATAAAGATCAAAACCCATAGAAACCATATTATTTCAGTAAAATAAGTGCCATAAGAGTTTCAAAGATGATAAGAATTGGTCAAACAAGCTTTTAAACGGTCATTTACGGTTAAAAACATGTTTTAACGGGTTAAACTTTAAATTAAGAAATTCAACAAAAAGGAGCTTGAAATACATTTTTAACAGATTAAAAACTTATAAAAAGTCCTTAAAATAATATTTAATGGATTTAAGACTAAAAATATGAAAATCAACGCTTAACCGTTAAAAACCTTCGGTTTAACCGTAACCGGTAGCGTAAGACATAAAAATATAAAAACTGGACCTAAAATCTGAAAAACTGGTGTAAACTTACTTACAATAAGTTACATAACTTCTAGATCCTTATATTTGGCCATAAAAGTTACTAAATGCAAGAAATCAAACTTTGGTAGAAATTGTAAATTTTGGAAACTTGGAGGACTAAACTGTAAATTTTGCTAAACTTCAATAAACCGACCCCTTGAACTAATAACTATTTAGAAGACTCAAACTAACTTGTATAGGTGATCTAACATGGTAAATCATGTGTTCTTTCCTAAGAAACCCTAACTTTCTATAAAAGGAAACTTTTTATATAAAGATTTAGCAAATCAAAAGCTAGTAAGACATTAACCTCATGACACACCTAGTGCATCTCCATAACCCTAGAATTAGTGGCTTAACACTTAAATCTTAATGGTAGGGTGCTAGACTTCAGACTCTTTCGTGTCACACAAAGAACCCTTTTGCTTAAATTTTAAGGTGAGTTCTAGTGTTTCCTTTTTACTACTGTTTTTGGGATGAAACATGTTATACTTGAATTGAAACCTTTTACGAGTTATTGTATGATGCTTGAACGTTAGGGTTAATGTTAGAACCTCCTTTTATTTGTATCACGATCATTAATTCTTGTGTGAACCGTTTGTTTTATATGGGCAGATCTACTTGGGGAATCCCCCACACACAGTGCCTTTCATGATGAACGGGAAGGGTACCACAGTGAGATCCTGCGAGGTGGTTTGTGGCATGTTGTTGGTCCATGTGATCGATGAACAGTACAATTGATAGGATAATTTGATCAATATCAAATACACAAATCAAATAACAAACAATTGAGAGGTGCATATGATGAATCAAGACATAATTGATATTCAAATGAACAAACTCACTCAATAACAATAAGCACAATTGTATTTCAATGAAGTAACTGCTTGAAAATGATAGTTTGCAACAGAATTCCACGATTAGGGTTTTGCAAACTTATCATACAAAATGAAATGACAATAGTATATATAGCAGTCATAGTTTCGCTGACAGTTTCGCTACCAGCGAAACTGTCATGCCGAAACAATAGTTTCGCCCGGCAAAACACAAGTTCGCCGAGTGAACCAAAACAGCAAACTGTGAGCGAAACTATAGATTCGCTCACAGTTTCGCTGGACTGCCAAAACTGCTAATTACAAACAAAATACAAAATGAAACTAACAAAAGTCCTATTACAATGTAAAGTAAACATCTATACTAAAGTGAGTCCAACCTAACATGATCTTCAATACTCCCCCTAGGTTGGACCTCACTATCTTCACTGCTCTTGGTTTGACTCTTCAGCTCCCGTTTCCTCAGTTGCTGTTGATCTATCTTCATCCCCTCCTGCAGCAACGTCTTTAAAAGCTTCAGCCACTGATTCTCCAAGGTTAATTCCTGCATCACCAGCTTCATCCGAATGACCACTAGCTCTAGCAAACTGCCTGGTCATGTCTTGAACATCCATGGCAAAGTCATCTTGTGCTCTCACCTTTTCAGCCAAACTCTTTACCTCTGCCCGTACTCCTCTTATTTTATTCGCCACATTCATAAACAAGCTTGCCTCCTTTCGTGTTTCCTCACCTGCTCCGGCCTTTATATGATTTTCACAGAGAATCAAGAGATCTTCATCACAGAAGCTGAATAACTCCATTGGGTCAAACACCCTAAACTCTTTTCCTTGTTTGGCTCTAATCACAGCCTCACCAGTGTTATTATCATAGAACCACTTTTCAAAGTCCTGTAAACGTGGAGGAAGAGGATCAGCCAATCTTACTCTGTTTACAGTCTTAGGTGGTTTGACTCTCAAAACAATTCTTCCTTTCCCAGTCTCCCAGTCTTTATCTTTCTTCGATCTCTTTCGTTCAGCCTTCATGTATCCAAATGATTCAAAGTTATCATTAAGGCCATTTTTAATTTCCTTCTCAAGAAAAACTGCCCTTTCATTAAATGAGCATTAATCAAAGGTAAGGTAGCCAACCGTCTCAGATCCCACTTAGGCAAGGTCTTAAACGCCTTCCTCTTGAGCATGTAACTAATATTACCTCCTCTTCTTTTAATCAAAAACATCTTTAAGAAAGGATTATAACACCAACTGATTATCTTCTTGTCTGCCTCTTTTCTGCTTAAACTCTCCATATTTTGAAACAGAGGAGTAAGTTCTTCAGCCTCCTTCTCCTTTACCAACCAATCACTCTTATCCATCTCAAACACATCATTTTCATCATCTCCCTTCTTAGCCACATACACCAAAGGTCTCTCATCTACTTTATAGAATTCCGGTTCAGAATCATAATCAACCAACTGCTCATCCTCCTCTTCTTCATCAATCAACCCTTTTCCTTTATCTGATACTTCCTCATTAGTAGTTGTAACGACCACTTCTTCTCCCAAAATATCCTTATCAAAATCAAACTGTAGGTTAACAAACCCTGCTTCAACAATATCATCTTCCTCATTTCTTCCAGCATCTTCTCTTGGGATCTCTTGTTCTCTTGCTTCAGTATCAGCTGCTCTAGAGGTGCCCTCTCCTACCTTGGATGAAGTACCCACATTCAAGAATGGGTACTTAGATATATCAGTCATATCATCTAACTCAGATTGAGTTAGTTGACTGGGTAGGCCAGCAGCAGCTTTCATCTGTGAAAGTTCTTCAAATAACCTCTTAATCAAACTATTCTGATCAACCAACATCTTTTTCATTCCTTCAATGACCTCATCTTTCTGTTGCTCCCTAATCTCCTGATTCGTCAGTTTAGTCTTTATCATACTTAACTCATTTGCCAATGAAGTATTTAGACCACGAATCACATCCTCATCAAGACCAGCACTAGCTTCTTTCCCTGCTGTGAAACCCTCGTGTCTATGTTTTGTTCGTCGTTCAGGCTCAACAAAGTCAGTTCTCTTTTTAGACCTTCGTTCTTTCTCCACCCTTATTTCTTCTGCTTGTGTATCTATGTCTTCTTCGAAATCATAATCTTTTTCTTTTGCATATCTCTTTCTTTTCTTAGCTGCATCAGCTTGTTTCACCCTTGTTTCCTCAGCTCTTTTGTTTTCAGACTCATCGACCCGTCTGATATAATTCCATCGCTCTGGTGGGTACATGTTTTCCCAGAGATGGGTTATTTTACCACTGAAATCATGGCGTATAGCACAGCAATCTGCAAATATCCGAGGGTTCATCTGAACTAATCTCTTAACTTCACCATGTTTAGGAACATCAGGAATCAGATCATCAATAATCATCTGAATAAAACGAGGATATAACAACCATTTATCCTTTTTCACCGCCATCACATTTTCTGTCATACACGCAAAGATCAATCTAGCAATGTTTGCTTTCTCCCCTTTACAACATATCACCATAGCTTTGGCCCAGTCAAGGTTAAGTCCATCAGATCCACCCTAACGGTGATCTAAGCACATAATAAAAACTTGAGCTATATATCTCCATTCTTTAGATAAAAAAGACTTTTTAATCTCCTTCCTCGAACCAAAGACTGGTCCCTCATATCCCATTTGTCTAAAAGCTTGGAATACTTCAGATTCCGTCATATCAACTTCATCACCAGTATCATCTTCCAGTCTAAGAATCCTCGACACGTTCTCAGCAGTAATAGATATATCATGATCAAGCACTCTAGCTGTGATCCTCTGAACATCTCCTCCGGTGTTGTATTCAGCTGATCTCCAAAAGTCTCTAATGTGAAGATCATAGATAGTGGGTGAGTGAGAGATAGCATATGCAATGGGTGATCTTTGGAGCCATCTAATACAATCACGAAATCCGGCCGCCTTTGGCAAAGTATCATCTAATATGGCAGTGATGTTATTCCTCTCGTCAAACTTGAGATTCGCCATAATAACCTGAAAAGAACAACAAATAAATTTGAATAAGAAATACTGAAAATAAGAAAATAAGACAAAAACAAAAGAAACAATCACTTTCGGCAAGCGAAACAATAGTTTCGCTCACTAAGACATGATAGATTCGCAGAATCAAGGACAGTTTCGACAAGAAAAACAAACAGTTTCGACAAGCGAAACTATAATTTCGCTCATAGAAACTTGTTAATTTCGCAGAACAAAAAGTAGTTTCGACAAGATTAGAATGAATCAAAGTAGTTTCGCAATTAGTTTCACCAAAAATTAATTTAGTTTCGCTATTACAAATTAGTTTCGCTGACTCATGAAAATACAGGCGAAACTGTGTCAAATAAGGATTAGTCATTGCGAAATTAGATAAGATATGGCGAAACTGTTAAGTTCGCTCGGACAGCATAACTTTACAGTTTCGCTGAAAGGATGTGAACTTTCGTTCAATTTCGCTGAAACTTCAGTAGTTTCGCTGAACGAACAGCGAAACCACCGAAGCGACATAATCCAGATTCCTTATGAATACATGATGTAATCCAGATTAAATAGTCAATCAGAGTTCGAAACTCACATACGAAGAGAACAACACTCAAAATCAGTCCAAATAACAATCACAAATCAAAATCGCCGTTAATGAAACTGAAAAACCCTAAAGAAGACACTGAACAATTTCGCGAAATTATGAAAGAAATTTCGCAAAAATTACTTATATAGCCAACAGTTTCGCTAACAGCGAAACTATAAATTCGTCCAGCGAATTTACAGTTTCGCCTAGTGAAACTGTAATTTCGCTAAAAGATAACTGGTTAACAACTTATAAGCTAACCTAGCGAAATTGCAGTTTCGCTTAGCGAAGCTATCAGCGAAAGAATAATTTCGCACCAATTTTTTTTTTTTTTTTTTTTTTATTTATTTTTTTTATATTATTTTTTTATTATTTATTATTTATTATTTTTTTTATTTTATTAACAATAATACTCAAAGGAAGCACATCACATGGTGAGATCTAAAATAATCAGAGATCACATTCTCTAAATATTTTAGAACATAATGATGATTAAAAATCATCTACCAGTCATGAGATCATACTGAATACAAGATCTGATCACAATCTGCACAGAAACAACTGAAATTAGAACAAATCAATAACGATTGTTGATAGAATTGTCCACTTAAACTCATGCCTTATCCTTTTTCAAACAACAGCTTATGATTCATTTAAGGTTCGATTAGATGATTTAGAATGTTAAGACCCCACAAACATTTTGTTGATACATGTATGTCCCTAGATCAGGATTTGTAATGTAATGAACTTGTCTGTCTGTTTTTGATGTAATTGTAATTGATTAATGAAATGATATGAATTGGTTGTTACTTGTAATGTTTAATATTTCATTAATGAGTTGTGATTGAATTGATTGGGTTTATGAATGTTTGAATGAGTGCACATTAAGTTATATTAAATAGAACATTCAAACTTAACTTAATGAAGTTCTCATGCGGATGGCCCATGCGAATGGACCACACGCATGAATAACTTCATACGATTGAATCAATCGCACGACTGAACCAGGAGACTGGATCAGTCGTATGATTGACACATAAGATTGACTTAATCGCACGACTGAACACTCAGTCGTGCGGATGAATCAACCGCATGGTTCAATCGCACGACTGAACCATACTTATGGCCCAGTCGCACGATTGAACAATACTAACCTATAAATAGACCCAATTCGTGGGAAAACGTAAGCATTCATCCCATTACGACTCCAGACGTACCCTAGCCGTCCAGAAGCCTCCCAAATCGTTCTCCAAGTTCATAGAACACATCAGATCGGTTCCCAATCGATTTCTGACGTTGAAATCAATTCTTGATTGATTCATCGTGTGTTCTCACTGATTGGATCGCCAATCAAATAGGATTCCGCACTATTTGAGTTGGTTTAACACGCAATCACTAGGTATTTCGTTCAAATACCAGGTCCTAACAAGTGGTATCAGAGCTTTGGCTCTTGATTTCGTGTTGATTCAATCAAGATTGCATAAAAGTTTGTGTTTTTGCACGAAAAACGCAATCTTTTGCATCAAAAAGTGATCTTGGACGTTCCCTGCTCATTGAAGTTCAGTTTCTACGAACCTAGACGATTTGGACTTGCAAAATTTCGAATTTTTACGGCTGAAACCCGTCAAACCTAGAAATTTTCGCAAAACAGCAGCTTCAGTCGCACGAGTGGCTCATTCGCACGACTAGACTCATTCGCAGTGCTCATTCGCACGACTGGACCTAGTCGCACCCTCATTCGCACGACTGAACCCTTTCATTCGCATAGCTCACACGAACCAGATTCATTCGCACGACTGAATCAATCGCCCTATTCAGTCGCACGGTTGGACCAATCGCAGAGTTCATACGCACGAGAGGACCATTCGCATTCTTCAGTCGCACCAGTTAAAGTTGATTTGATTAGACTCTAAGTTTAGTAACCATGGAAGATCAGATGTCAGCCTTTACTGCGGGGAAGGACTCAAGAATACAGAACCTGCTGCTGCTTGAGAGTGAGGTGGGTATTCACAATAAACCACCAAAGCTCTTGACTTTAGATGAGTTTCCTCGTTGGAAGCAACGTTTTGAGATCTACCTCAATGGAGTAGATCCTAATCTGTGGGAAGCTATCGAAGTTGGATATAGTACACCGGTGGGAGCAGATGGAGTGAAACTAACGTTGAGTGGGATGACTGATGCTCAGAAAGTTAAGTATAATGCTGAGAAAAGAGTTTATGCTATGATAACTCAGTCGATTCCCAAAGATATATTCCACCAGTACTCAGAGAACAAGCAGTCCAAGAAACTGTGGGATGAGCTAGAGAAAAGGTATGATGGGAATGCATCGTTAAAGGCGATCAAGGCAAAGGAGTTAAAGAAAGAATTCGATAACTTCTCATCAATTGGTAACGAGGGGTTAGATGAAGTCATAGACAGATTCTACCATTTGATGAGCGAGTTGCATACACATGGAGTGGAGACAACTATGGAAGAAAAAGTAAGCAACTTCGCTGATGGATTGCCTGATAAGTGGGCCTCATTCGTGTCTAACCTTAGACAGAATGGTATACTTATAAAGTTGGATATAAATGACTTTATTCTTAGACTGCGTGAAGAAGCACTAAGGATGAAGTATAGAGCACAGAAGTCATCATATACACAAAACCCAGCTTTATACAATGCCACGCCCCAATCTAAGACTTCTGGTGCACCTCTCCAGACGGCATTCGTGTCTAGCTCGTCAGGTCCTTCACATGCTTCTACTTCTGGATCAGACACGTCTGGGTCATCATGTACCCATTATATTGGATCAGAAGCAAGTGCTACAAAATTGAAGACCGAGAACCTCGGAAATGTGACTGTAGAAGTAGCACGAGAGCATATGGATCTTCTCGCTGCTGTGGTTCATTCATATGATGGACTTGTAGCAGGGAAGATTGGAAACTGTCACTTGGCTGATGAAGACTACGAGCAGGTCGATGAAATGGAGCTGGAAAGGATGGATATAATGTGGGCCTTAGCTAGCGCTGTCCGAAGGGCGAAGAAGTTCGTTAAGAAGACTGGACAGAATTTGATAGCTACTAAGGATACTACTTTTGGTTTTGACAAGAGCAAGGTGACTTGCTTCAACTGTGGAGAGAAAGGGCACTTCAAGAGGGAATGTGTCAAACCAAAGAAGACGGGTAATGGGAACCCGTTCTCATCCTTTACTCACCAAGACAAGCAAGCCTCTAGTTCTACTTCATCAAACAAGGACCCAAAAGCCTTGACTGCTCATGATGATGAAGGACAGGACTGGAGTTTTAGATTTGTCAACCCAGAATCCAACATTGCAAGTGTTGAAGATCTTGATGATGATTCTGCGAGTGAGGGTGATATAGCAGTTGATATAGCAATGTCACACAGTGAAGAAACAACTGCAGCAGAAGTCAGTTACACACCAAAGGAGGAAACTTCCAAGTCAGATTCAGAAAATTCAGAATCACCAGAACCAGAGACGTCTGATGCTGCGTTGATGGCTAACTCCTCTGAAACAACACAGGTAAGTACAACTGACCAATTGTTTAATAATCATGCTTGTTCTAACTGTGATAAATTTAGGAATAGCATTGATGAAAAATTTGCTAGGTTATTAGATCACAATGATAACTTAGTAAAGGATTTACAACTATGCACTGAGGCCAATAGAGTTCTAAAACAAAATGAGCATAGTTATAAAGAAAAGATAGACCTATTGACTAAGCAACTTAGGGAAACCGAAGTAGTTGCCTTTAATCAATCAAATGACATTAGGTACTATCTAAACTCCCTAGAGGACACTAAGAAACAAAAGGTAGTTCTAGAAGTTGAAGTTAATTCCTTAAAACAGAAACTGCATAGTTGGACTAGTTCTTCACACATAGTTCAACACTTAGTGAGAGAAAGAAATAATGGGGAGGGATTAGGATACAAAGTGGTTCCACCACCACCTGAGACCTTGATGAACACCAAGTCTAGACCAGTAAACAACAACCCAATCAAGGATCATGTGGTGACCACTCCTCTTGTTACTGATCCAGACACATCATGTTCATCTACTGAATCTGGACAGAAACAAAAGGAGGCCACTTCAAAGGCAAAGGGTAAATTGCCTTGTGTTAATCTGGAAAATGAGTTTGAAAAGGTTAACTTAAAGTCAGAGTCAAACAGAGTCAAATCAGAAACCAAAAAGACTTTAAATGTTAATTTTTCACATGCTACAAGTCCAAAACCAGTTAACCAAAAAGTTGAACAAGTTAAACAAGTTAAATCAGTTAAATTTGTTAAACCAGAGAAAACATCAAAAATGCTAGAGTCAAAACCTAAGGTAATTGATGTTACTAAAGTGTCACGTATTTCTCCACAAAGAAAGTCAAACTATAAAGTTGATAGCAGATCGTGCTACAACTGTGGAGAATGTGGACATATTGCTTCCTATTGTCCTTTCTATCAGACACCTAGGAAGAAGATTGATCTTCAGGACTCTAGACCTAGGTCTTCTAAGAGGAGTTCTCTAACTCCACCTAGAAGATCTAGTGAACCTAAGTTCAACCTGTAAGCCAGACGACTGTTTATCATAAACAGGCATTGCACAAATCTGGTTTATGGAAAGAGAAGACTACCTGTGTGACTGATACTGAGGACAAGAAGGAATCTGAGTTACCCTCACCTTCTAAAGGTCAATGGGTAGAGTTTATGATGTGTGATGCCTCTGGGAAACCCAAGACAGTAAAGGCTTGGGTTCCTAACCTAAACTAATACATTTACTTGATATGTGCAGGGTGTTCGGTATAGCGCTGAGACTAACACGTGGATTATAGACAGCGGAGCATCCAGGCACATGACAGGTAATAGAGCTCTTTTATCAAATGTCAAACAAATAAAAGGAGGGCATGTTTCCTTTGCAGGAAACAAGGGAGGATACATCACAGCACAGGGAGAAGTGGGAAATCAGAAAGTTAAGTTTGATAAGGTGAACTACGTTCAACAACTTCAAAATAACTTGCTTTCTGTTTCCCAAATCTGCGATAAAGGTTTTAAAGTCATCTTCGACAACAACAAGTGTTACGTGCTGAAGAAAGATTACATGATTCCAGAGGTTCAAGTCTAATGACTGCTTCAAGATATAAGATCTATATGTCTTGGATCTGTCAACAGCTGCTCCAACGGATCAAGAAGTGCAGTGCTTTCTATCAAAAGCTACTGAGAAGGACTCAATCTCCTGGCATAGGAGAATGGGACACATTAGTCAAAGGAAGATGAATCACTTGATTCAGAAGGACTTAGTGAGAGGAGTAAATGTCAAGAACTTCCAACTTCCTGACTTTTGTGTGGCTTGCAAGAAAGGCAAACAGACAAAGAAGTCTCATAAGGAAAAGAAAGTTCATTCAATAGAACTTCCTCTTGAACTTCTTCACATGGATCTGTTTGGTCCAGTCAGTACAAGGAGCATTGCAGGCGATTTGTACTGTTTTGTGGTCACTGATGACTACTCAAGGTTCACTTGGGTAATGTTTCTGAAATCCAAATCAGAAACATTTGAGTCATTCAAGGAATTAGTCACCACTCTGGAATCTCTCTACAAGCTAAAGGTTAGACAAGTACGCTCAGACAACGGGACCGAATTCAAGAATCAATGGATGGAGGCATACTGCAAGGAAAAGGGGATTGTTCACCAATTCACTTCAGCTTACACGCCTCAGATGAATGGAGTTGCTGAGAGGAAGAATAGGAGCTTGATAGAGACTGCACGGACTATGCTAGCGGACTCGAAACTGCCTATCCAATTCTGGAATGAGGCAGTAGCAAATGCATGTTATACACTTAATCGAGTCCTAATAGTCAAGCGCCACGGAAAGACATGTTATGAGCTACTCCAAAGACGCAAACCGAATTTGGAGTATCTTGAACCTTTTGGCGCACCATGCACACTTCTGAAGAAGACGCAGGAAGGAAAATTCAGCGAGAAGGCAGATGAAGGAATCTTTCTAGGATACAACATACCGAATAAGCGAGTTTACAATAACTCAACGGGTCTTGTAGAAGTGTGGTGTAATGTTGACGTTCAGAGATATACCACACCACCTACAGGAAAAGGACCCGCCTACTTCTTCGATTATGATGGATTCTTCAAATCCTTCAACATACCTCTCTCTCCCTCGGATGATGAGCTAGCAACTAGGATGATGTATGATATTCTGAATACACCATCTAGCACACAGGGAGAATCATCTACTCAGTCAGGGGGAGTAGTCAACGACAGTGACTCCTCCTCTGAAGATGAAGCTGAAGAAGATGACCAGAACAGTCAGGAGGAACAGGTTCCGTTCCAGCAAGTCCACAAGCATCTACGAGTGATGCACATTCGACTTCAGAACCTCAAACTCCAACTACCTCAGATGCAGAACCAAATGTTCATAATCTTGGCTCTGAGGTAGCTGTTCCTACTACTCCAGGATCACGACTAAATGTTTATCATCCCCTTGACAATGTCATTGGAGATGTCAGATCAGGAGTACAAACCCGAAATCAGTTGTACTCAGCTGATTACGCCTCGGTTATGGAAAAGGTTACATTCATGATGGTGCCTATCGATGTTTTGTCTCGCAGGTTGAGCCAAAATATGTCAGTGAAGCACTCAATGATGAGGCGTGGGTGAGTGCCATGCAAGAAGAACTTCTGCAGTTTAAGAAGTTAGGTGTATGGACACTAGTTGATAAACCTAAAGGTGCTAAAGTCATTGGCACTAAATGGGTACTAAAATGCAAGAAGGATGACCAAGGGGTCATTATCAGGAACAAAGCTCGACTGGTGGTTCAAGGTTTTCGCCAAGTCGAGGGAATTGACTACAATGAGGTGTTTGCACCCGTGGCAAGGATGGAAGCGATTCGTATCTTCCTTGCCTATGCATCGTACATGAAGATCAAAGTCTACCAATTAGATGTAAAGAGTGCATTCCTTCATGGAGAAATCAGAGAAACAGTCTACGTGAGTCAACCAGAGGGTTTGAAGATCCCTATCATCGGGATAGAGTCTACAAGCTTGACAAAGCTTTGTATGGACTTCATCAAGCTCCTCGAGCTTGGTATGAGAAACTCTCAACTCATCTTGTGAAACACGGCTTTCGCAGGGGAGTAATTGACTGTACACTGTTTATTAAGGAAAAGGATGGCGACCTACTGCTTGTACAGATATACGTTGATGACATAATCTTCGGGTCAAAGAACGAAGAGTTATGTAAAGAATTTGAAGCAAGCAGTAATGAAGAAAGAATTTGAGATGAGTGCCATGGGGGAGATGAAGTTCTTTCTCGGGTTACAGGTGGATCAAACACCTAATGGGATCTTTCTACATCAGACCAAGTATGTAGGAGACATTCTCAGTCGTTTGACATGGAGAATGCTTCTGCTGCTGGGACTCCACTTGCTACTAATCATGATATAGCACCGGATGATAATGGAGATCTAGTAGATGCCACTATGTACCGAGGAATGATCGGATCCCTCATGTATCTCACTGCCTCAAGAACCTGATATTATGTATGCTACATGTCTATGTTCAAGATATCAGGCTAAACCAAAGGTCAACCATCTGATCGGGGGTCAAGAGGATCTTTCGTTATCTGAAGGGTACACCTACACTTGGACTGTGGTACCCTCATGATGATGACTTTGAGCTTACCGCGTATAGTGACTCGGATTACGGGGGCTGCAAGATGAACTACAAGTCTACATCAGCAGGGTGTCAATTCTTTGGGAGAAGATTAGTTACCTGGCAGTGTAAGAAGCAGACATCGGTTGCCTTGTCAACCTGTGAAGCCGAATATGTTGCTGCTGCAAGTTGCTGTTCTCAAATCATCTGGATTCAACAGCAAATGCGGGATTACGGTTTAAAATTCTCATCTACTCCTATTTGTTGTTGATAACTCTGCTGCAATTGCAGTAACTAAAATCCGGTCCAAATCCTAAGACCAACACATCGGTATTAAATACCATTTCATAAGGGATTGTTTTGAAAAGAACTTAATTGATGTGGTTAAAATTAATACTGATTTTCAACGCGCTGACCTCTATACTAAACCTTTGATAAACCACGTTTCAATATTTATTAGAGGTCAACGGTGTTAAAAAGAAAAGGAAATCTGTAAAAAGAAAAGGAGGTAATTCTGATGATGAAAATGTGTTAGTCCGATGTCGTGTATTAAATTTTATTTTTATTTATTTTGATTTGTTATTTGATTTTTATTTATTTAAACTCATGTTCTCTTGCTGTTTATTAAAATCCTAAAATAATTAAACCAGAAATGATTTTAGTATTTTAGGGGGAGAATATGTCAGCAAGATAACATTAAAAAAAAAAAAAAAAAAAAAAAAAAAAATGAGGGAGAAGGAGTAGCAAGATGAAATAAGGTAGATTGTATCTGTGATACAGACTCAATACCTTGGAAAATGATAGTACACAGGAACAAATCAAGAGGGACTTTAAAATTTAAGTTTTGTAATATGCAAAAGTTCAAAGTTCAAAGTAATAAATCTGTGTAGTCTAAGCAATACAAAAGGAAAGATGATAGAAACTGGCAACTTCTAAGGTGACACTAAGAAAGTAGACTTAGAGGCTGCTAGACCATATATGATATGTTGGTAGATTCAACACAATAGACAAACTAGACCTGATTGGTGATTTCAAGATAAAACTAAGTGTTCAACTGACTGTGGACGTCCATCTTATCACTGGTTAAACACAATCAACAATATTCCAATAAGGTGGTAATGAGCAAGTAACGCACAAATGTGTGCGGATGACCAACTAGGCAAAAGCAAAGAAAAAATTGAAAGACAAATGCAATAAAGCTAATGACTTATGTTGTTGGTGCATTTTGTGCAAATAAAATAAGCTGCTCTAACAAGGAGATAGGTTATGTGCCTCTCTGCTGTGCGATGGCACTGACCTGAGGATAAGCATACCTAGATATAAGAATTCATTGTTGTTTGCCGCCTCTCTGCTGTGCGATGGCACTGACCTGAGGACAGGCTTCTCTTTGAAAGCTCTAAGGATAGTCTCTTCTTGTAATAATACCCGTAGACCGCTCAAAAGCTCCTGAGGGATGTTGATTACCATATAAGTGTGGGATCCACAAGTGTTAGTTGAAATAATTAAACCTAAATAAGTCACCAGTCTGTGTCGAAAGTCTGTGTATGGATTAAGTGGCCAAAACATACTGACAATCATTGTGGCTACTTTCTCAAAGGTTCAAACAATGTGAAATCTAAGAGTTTCAGTATGATTTCCTTATGTTGCTAACGACTCTGGATGAACACCGAGAACTTGAGCATCCAAAAGGTTTATAACAAGTCCCAAATGATTTGAATTGCCGTATGATTCCAAAAATTGAATTGGTCCAGATGTGAATCAACTAAGTTGAAGCTATCTACTCCCGATCCAAATCCCGTGATATCAATCTCTGGATTATCTCTCACAAAAAGCCAAAAATATGTCTGATTATGTAATTAGTTTAACTTCTTAAATAGTTCGTTTGTTTTAAGTTTTAACTT